>ML685776.1:10258162-10347012 GCA_007922175.1 Pelusios castaneus
GCCTTGAGGCCTGTAAGACAATAGTTTAGCTAAACTAATCAAAGCATAAGGCTCAAAAAGCACTAGACATCTAACCAAGAGTAGCCCTAAATGGTAAGATATCCAAGGTAGAATGCTGGAATAACTACACTGTTGATAGATAACCACAAGACACCAGCTTACACTAGTATGTGCTAATTAGCTTTGGCTAAAGAGGCCTAGTAACCTATGGGAGATGGGGATCCCAACATTAGTAAGGTGTGGCAATTCAAATAGGGAAAGGGGGTTGAAACCCTTACTGAATATACATTTGGCATAATGGCATCAGTGTCACACAATATAAAAATTGTTTCCTCGCTTGTGTGGCTTGAGAGATGTTGGAATGATTATCACTGGTGAGGGTGATGGAGAGGAAGAGAATAATAACTAACACTTCAGGTTTTTCTGTAAGGAATGCTGTGAGTATCTGAAAGCTCAAATGCTTGTTCTGTTTTATCTCTCTCTCTCTTTCTGAGTTGGAGAGTTTGCAACTTTGATTAATAGTTTTATTAAACTATTACAAATACAGATGGCTTTTTCCCAAGAGTGCAGTTCCCAAGTTAACAGTAATTCTAACACAAGAACCTGCCATACCTGAGTGAGCACTGGAAATTCTTAAGTAATCTGTATACTTACCACACAACCAGTTGAGCAGACAACAATCAGGTTCATGTGCTGTGTTTAGTTCAAGTGCTGCCCTAGACTTGCTATAGAGTTGTCAAATAGCTGCTGAGTCTGGAACAGGAGTTGCTAAACATCACTAAAGCATTCTGTTAAAAACCAAGGATTTCTGACAAGATTTAACAGGAAGTCTTGCATTATATTGGCTGACCATATTGATCTGCCCTTGAATGGTATAAATGCCCTAGTGAGCGTGGGGTGATGACTTGTGAGTGGGTATAATGTTGTTACAACACAGTTTTTTATAAAGGGCCTGATACCATAGTCATTGAGAAATGAGACCAATAAGCTCCTAAGACTGATCTTCTAGTCCATATTATTAGACAGTTAGTAGGTAGGTATTGTCTTCTATTTTTTTTAGTGGTAGGTACAATTGTTTATAAGTTTTTAAGTACTCTAATATGTATAAAAAAATTAAAATGTGATGGACGATAAAAATAAACGAAGAAATGGTACACGTGCAAAGAGCACCTTCTACTGTGGTCCAGAGGAAACAGCTGCTCCCGTGCTACTCTGTGTGCTGTGTGCTGTGTTCTTCTTCCTCCTTGTCCTTCTCCACCCAGTTCTGCCAGCCACCTCAGCTCCCCTGAATGTAGGGACTGCTATTTTGCCTGGATTTATCCCGCTCCATTTCCACCATGAAGTGTGCATATAAGGCCCATGCAAAAACAGGCAAAGAGAAGGGAGCCTGGGATTTCACCTTGAAATGGAATGGGAATCCAGCTGTTCTTCTGAGGGGATGGAAAAAAACTGCAAAAAGCTGCATTACTGTATTTTGGTGGGGAAAAACCACGGCAAAGATTTTGGCATTTCCTATGGCTGATTTTTCTTTTATAACTGATTCATCAGGAAGGTGAATAATACAACCCTTTTTCTTATTGAAGAACTTTAAATGTAATGTAATTAGAACATGCTTACGGTATCCTTTCTAGCTGATCCCCTGGAATTAAAATGTATGCCACTTCTTCTACCTCTAGTATAAATTGTTACTGAAACATAGTAAGAATTTCACTTTCCTCATAGAAACACACCATCCAAACACAAAATAAGCCATTGTTTTGTTTTGTATTTAATTGCCAAAATGTGTGTATCACTAAGATATACAGAAATTTGAAAGGCAGCATGGTGTTCTTCCAAGAGACACCATAATTAAAAATGAATTGAAGCTTTAATTGAAGTTTGAAGAAGCACTCTGTTTACAATGTTATATACTGTCCATTTAATATTGCAGACCGTCTTTTATCTGCACTGTTGTAAATTGCAATTTAAAAAATCAATTTTTGCTTCTTCTAAATGTCTTTGTCGTTCGCTTCAAGTCTCAGATGACATGTTAAAACACTCCAAGATACACTTTTTGAATTTTAAAAGAGCAGTTTTGTTATATTTATAATAATTTAGGCCTCAGAGAAGACATTATGGATTGCATTATGGATCCTCCTTTTCTTGTTATTTACAAGTACTTTTAACATTATTCCTAGAATTTTCAAATGAAAATACTGAAACAGAAAAGCTGCAGACCCTAGTAATTCTCAGACAAAACCTATTTCTAGCTGCCTTTTTTTCCATGTCTGTTTAGGGCATAATTCTCCCACCCTTAGTCATGTTCTGTACCTGCTACAAAGAGAGGCAGGTAGACCCCTCAGCCTGCATTGAGCCTCACTGATTCTAACCTGGCTCTGGTTGATAGCAGGATTCACCTGCATGCATCCCATGTAACCTATCAGACAACTCATGAGTAGGGGTGGCAGAACTGGACCTTTCATCATTAGTGGTAGCTAGATCTGGTACCTGCAGTAATAAGTATACATGTGAAAAAATCATCAGAGAATTGAAGGCAAGTCACCAACAGACTTTTTGCAGTTTAAACAAATACCTGTCTTTGGTTCAGTCAAAGCTTTGCAGTTTGCATGGAGGAAATCTAATAAGACTTCCTCGGAAAAATCCTGCTCTTATTATAGCATTATCAGAACAGCTTTCACAGAACTTATTTTATTTATAGTAAATTTAGTGCTCATGAAACGTGACAGATTTCCAAAGGTCCGCCACATTGTGCAGCCAATGTGCTTCAGTCCTGTTTGATGAGACCACCTTTCTAGGCCATAAGGGCAGTTCAGTCTTCATGTGTGTGTGCTCCATGGATGCTCTGCAGAGGTTAGTAACAAAGGTGCTAGGAATGGTGCTTTGGTTTTGGGGAAAGGGTCACTTGTTCATTTGAAACTGAACTGAGACCACGTACCCCTTTCACACAGGCCACTAGACAATGTTTAGTTATTAACAAATAGGGCCTGATTCAGATTGGTTACCTAGAGGCAAAAGGTTCCGCATTCCATTATCAATTCCCTGAGTCATCAAGTTCGTTCATAGAGAAATACACGTAATTGTGGAAAGTTAGCTGTTTAAGAATCTCCAAACCAGGTGTAATCTCCCCTTATGTGACTCCAGCTGTGAGGAGAGGACAGATCCTGACCGGATTTCTTTTCCTTCTTTTAAAGTACAGGTGTCTTTCTGAAAAATTGACTAAGCGTATGTTAGCAAGTGTGTGTTCAGAGTCCTACCTATTCTTTAGCAACAAGATGAAATGTGGAAAGCAGTTAATACTATAGTCAGTGCAGCACTGGAAGAGTGAGCTGGATTTGATTCTGACTTACATAACGTGGCACAATTTCTTACTAAGTTCCAGTGACATCGTTTTTATTTGTGAGGATTCATATGAAGGCAGGAACCCCACTTGACTCTCAAAATTCAGGTTGGTTGGCAGGGCTGGAATTTTTACTCATATGCTGAGTACAATTAATCTGGAGTCACCAAACCACACTTTCAAAAATGCAATCACAGGTGCAAGGAGCAATTGTGAGATTCTGTCCACCTCATCAGATGCTGGTGTAGAATGAGCCTCTAGTATCTCCTTAAATGGGCTCTGTTTTGGATCTGTCAAGCAGGGAATGTGGTTTGGATTGTGCAGTCTTTCTCACATTCTTCCCTAGCTGAGAATCATTAGGGGCATCATTGGATGGGGACAGTCAGAGACAAGGCTACATAAATATCCGCTGGCAGTTGCCTCCAAGAAGGGTAATATTGCCCTAAAATAGGGATTAGCATCCATGACTATGGAACCCAGGAGACCTACACAGCTTCCACATACTCCATAGATACTGAGGCAAGATTAGGTTGAATAAAATATTAAGCATCCATCAGCATTTCCATTATAGACTTCCAGGACTAATTATTAAAATGTGAAGATTCTATCTGGTTTTAAAGTTGGGTCCAGTTGTGGAGGACAGAGGGTGGTGGTTCCCTTTAAAACATTCATTTTTTAATTAAGTCCAGATAGCCAATTTCATAAGGTGTGAAATACACATTTGACTTTTTCTAATTTTTATTTTCTATAAATATTTGAGCTATTATAACTCATAATGTCTTCATTAATAGTGATATTTTACAGGTTATTAGTCCTCAATGTGGACTTTAGAGTCTCTTTTCAAAAGAAAACTTAAAAATTTAACTGAGGCACTGTATTTAAATATAAGAACAATGAAATTTTTAAATATTTTAATATGAATAGCTCTATTATCATAATAATGGCTTCAAATTATAGGGTGAGAATGTATTACAAAGAGGGGAGCTTTTGTTTTCTGAAAGAATTAGGATGATATTATTTTCAGCAAAGAAATGTAATGGCCGAAATCTTTTGCATTCTGCAGCCCCCTGTGGAGAACCCACACAAAACCTGATTACTTCAGATGGAAGAGAGAATGCAAAGTGGTGAATCTCACCCTAAAATAATTTGATGGGGTGGGCCTTGAGGGAGATTTGTTTCTGGGCCAATTTTTTAAACATACCAGGCACATAAAGGTACAATAGGCACACAGTGGAATTTTCAAAAGTACCAGTGGGAGTTAGGCACTTAGATACCATGTAGGATTTTCAAAAGTGCCTATCTGTGTCTATAAGCACATCTGGCCCCATGTACTTATAAATACAGATCTCGCCTGTTCAAGCCTTCAGGTCCAGTTCTTCCAAATATTTATATACATGCTTGACTTAATACACATGAATACTTCCACTGAAGACAATGAAGTCCTATGGATGTTAATGGGACTTGGCATGGGTGTAGGCATGAGTTGCTCAAAAGTAGCCTGTTGCAGAAATGAGGCTGTGAACTCTATAGGGTAGGGATCTTGTCTCGCTCTTTGTTTATACAATGCCTTATGTAACAGGGACATGGTCCTGAGTGGGCATTCTCTAGATACTACTAAAATATAAAAGTTAAACTATAATAAGTTAATTGCTATTTTGGCTATCAAACCTGTTTGTTTTGCTTGTTGTTTTTATATTTTTCTTCTGTTACTTTATTTTTCCTAAGCTGAGTATTGTATTTACATTCATCACTCTTGGCATGTTGTTGGACACTTTTGTAAATTAATACAACTTTAGAGGCATTGCGTACTTTTTTAAAAGGTCTGTGCTATATTTCGATCTTTAAGTTCTGCATTTATTAGTATCATATATATGTAATTAAAATTCATGATTCCTTTCTGTTTCATATTACCATAAAAGCTCAGTACAAATTAAATGGGGGGAGGGAGAAGTAGGTCGTGTTCTGGCACCCTCTAGCATAGAAAGCACTGTGACTACTTCCAAAATGTTGAGGATGCAAAGGTTGGGAACAGCAAGAACGGCATTTCAATCTAAACCAATGTTTACTGGCATATCTTGATTGTTAACAAGGTTTTTCAACATCAATTTAATTTTAGAGCTCCAGGTATTAACTTACAAATTATGTAAAATTTATGTGTCATATTGCCTCTTCTGAAATGATATAATCTGGTTGTTTAAAACAGCTATTTATCTAAAAGGTTCCTAACTCCAACAAAAGAGCTCTCACAGTTAAATAATTAAATGATATAGGTGATGGGGCCAAGTCATCCTCTCCACTACTAGAAGTATAGGGAACCTGTAGAACTCCTAGAAGTATAGGGAACATCCAGCTTTGGGTCAGCTACAGTTCAGGACATCATCTCTCCATCTTGGGGACCTCACTAAAGTTCCTCAGCAGAGCTCTATAGTCTGTGCTCCATAAAACTGTGGGGGGAACGAGTTGTGAGTGGGAGGAGTTGGAGGCAAGAAGCAACCGGTCTACACACCATGTTCCCTTCTAAAGGTGAGGAGAGGGATTTTGCTGAGTAAGTGCAGGGTGCGAAGGGAGACCCTCCATAGAATTAGAACCTCAGTTACCCGTGGTTCCATGAGGTTGTGTGGCTGTACCCTCTACCAAATCTGAAGCCCCTCCATACCTTTTGAAAATCAGCCACTTTTAGTTGTGCTGAGAGCTGCATTCAACTCCCATCCCTAATCTTAATCCTGCTCTTATTCTAGAAGCAGGAAAAAAAGAATCCATGTCTTGTGACTATAGACGAGTGCCTTGATTTTCAAAAATACAGACCACCTATAACTCCCACTGACTTTAATGGGACTAGTGAGAACTCGGAACTTCTGAAAAATCAGGCCACCGTCATTTTTCTGACAACATATGAATTTAGGAGTCAAACGTTAGGCACCCCGATCTGAAATTATTAGCCAACGAGTGTAAATTCTTTGCAGAGTAAAGTGGGAACTCCACCAGATACAAGCTCACAAATTGCCATTGTTGAAATGGTTTAAAATTACACAAGTGATAGAACCATAATGACAGTAGTGAATAAGGATATGTCTACATAACAGCCAAAAATAAAACTAAAAAAAACCCCAACCAGGTGGCAGCAAGTATCAGAACTCAAATAAATTGGCTTAAGTTCATAGCAGGCTCCCACTAAGGGGCAGAAAGTAGCAGTGTAAACATTCAGGCTCAGCTGGACCCCACACTCCAAGATTCTCCCCCTCTCCTGGTTGTCAGAACAGCCACCAGCCTGAGCCCAGACATCTACACTGCTAATTTCACCCTCGCAGCATGAGCCTGAGTCAGTTGACCCCAGCTCAAGACTCACTGCCATGGATCTTTATTTTTTCTCCTGTGTAGAAATACCCTGGACTGAAATTTCCCAGAATTGAATCACATCCAGGCAAGAATGTAGTTTATATCACCATAGTGGTGAGCTACATTTCTCAAAATGTTTGTATTTCTCCATCATGAAGTTGATGTGTGTGTCCTCACTAACTACAGCAACTTCATGGTATTTGAAAGTGAGGTTATGAAAAATGCCCATGCACACTGTATATTGCCTGAGTTGAATATGAGAACATTAATAAACTGATTTCTGCAGTGCTCCTGCTCAAATTTAACAGACTGAGGACTATTTTGATCTGCAAATAGAATGCTTTAGCACCATAGCCCCTGTCCTGCTCCCATTGAAGTAAATGGCATTTGGTCATAGACTTCAATGAGATAAGATTAGGCCCTTGATTAATTAGATTGCTGCTGAGCAAGGAGGAAGCCTAATAAAAGTGGAAAGGGGAGTAAGGGGGCAAACTCTAATTATCTGACCTATTAATCTTCAATTACCAAATCTACTGTTTTAACCCATTTAACTTTTGACCCCCACCTCTGTCCCTAACCTTCCTGTTAGGTACATTAATAACAACCTCCTTTACAAGCAGAACTAGGATGTAGCCCAAGACTAATTGGCTCCTAAAATTCAAAGAGAATATAGTAACATATGCATGAGGAGGCGTTCTATCCAGCTTAGCAGTGATTTGAAATTGTCTGGTTCACCTGGTCTGTGTGGTTTTTAAATGTCAGAGGCAAAAGCAAACTGATTAAATAAAATGCTGTAGTAAACAAGAGGGTACTGTGCAGAGGGCCAGAGTATAACAGCAGATGGTATGTGTTAAGTCTATTTATTAGCAGTCACTTGGCAATGAGATTGAAAAAGAGTAAGAATGCAAGCAAACAGATGATGTGAAATACAACATTGATATTATGGATCCAGAGTCTTAAAACAAAATGCACTACATTCTTCTTGCCACATCCTCACACAAGCAGTTCCTTGATCCAAACTATAAACTTAAATGAAAATTAAATTGCATTTACTCTACAGTACCACTGGTCAACTGGTTTTCCGTTGCTTTAGGGGGGAATTATGCACAGCGATCAAGATGCAAAAGGAGGATTAGCCCTCTACACCCCCATAAATTTTCAGGCAAAGCCTTTTCACTCCTTTGAGGACACTGCAAAATAAGATGTGCAGCTGGACTGACTGTCTATTAAGTGCTTACCAAATCAGGTACACTCCTGACTTAATTGTTGCATCTCTGCCCTGAAAAGATTTTGTAAAGATTTAAATGCTGCTCTCTGTATACATCTTTTTTTTTTTTTTAAATCTGAAATTTATGAAAGGGTGAAAATTCGTTTCTAGTGTTTTGGTTTTACCTTTAGAAACCTAAAGGGCAATACTGAGGTCTAGGAGTTCAGAAGATAATTGCCATGTTATTATTCCCTTAGAGCTCATTAAAATGGCAACACATTGTTACTTTAAGGGGGTCAGGGGGCTCACTGTGGTGCTCATAATATGATGATCATCTCTCAATTTTCTTTTTCTCTCACTCTCTCTCCTTGTTTCCCCCCTCTCCTTTCAAAAGGTTTTGGGTTTATGGGAAATCGGGTAGCTTTGGTCACCATTAAATCAATCTCACCTCATGTCCTTTCATAAGTGAGAAATTAATTCTGAGTGATACCGATTATAGTAACTGTATCCTAGCTCTGGTCAAACCTAATTACAATTTCATGCAGTGTCACACTCTATTATTGTTTCTAGGTAATGTGGCCTCTTTTTCACATAGCAGCTTTTACAGACAGCTCCTTGTTGATGAATAGACAGAGTTGAAAAAACCTACAGAGTCTCAAATGACCTCTTTTGCATTGTAAAAAGATATGTGGATTGATAAATAGACTAGGATGTGTTATTATCCATTATTCAGTTTTACAATCAGTGAACACCTGGCATGGGGAAAGTGAGATGGCTGTTTGCTTCCCATCAGTGTTAATGTTGATGGCCCAGAGACAACACACAGCATACAGATTTCCCCTTGTTAGAGGAAAGAAAATGTGGAAACAAAACAAAAAAATGTACTTAATATTTAGAGTGAGTGTATTTAAATGTTAACTTTGTAAAGGTTATGGGTTACAGCTGCTAGGCATATGCCTTTATTAAGTATTTTTTATTTGAGGCTCTATTTATGGAGTGAAAATAAAAAGAAGTTGCAAAAGGCTGACATATTTCAAGTCTAACAAAATAACAGGGAAGTACACCAGGCAAAGAGATAACTTAACATTCTGATTTGGTATCACCAGACGAAGGCAAACATCTTGTTTTGTCTAGCTGATATTACCCGGTGGGACTCAATTAACCTAATTTTCAAATAATCTTTATAAGAGAGTTGTTTTAAATCGCAGATGTGAAAGCTTAATTTTACTTGATTGACCATCCTTGCTTGCAAACATTTCTCAAGTGTATTTGATCTGGAGTTTAGTATTTTCTGTGTGATTTTGATAGTCTTCCAGCCACAGAACTCCACTGCTAGAAGTTAGATAAGAATTGTCAAGCAGTATTATCAGATTTTAAAACTTTAATATGAAATTAAGGCAGAGGGAAACAATTTTAAGAAGATCACCGTTAGACCCTCAGGAAATTCAAAGCTAAAGTTACAAACCCAAACCTTTGAAAGTACATAAATCCACAGTTAAGACACCCCAACGACATTGATTCTTCCCCCATAGTGATGACAGCCTCCCATCCTCCCTTCAAAATGTATTATTACTGGATCAAGGACTTCATAAGAATATTGAGTCCATAGACTATGGGCTTGATTTTTGCTCCCATTCCAAGAAGTGGAAAAATTCTCATTGACTAGAATGGTGCAGAATCAAGGCGTATGGTTGTGGACATCTTAAATTTGGAAAAGACTTCTGTATTAATATAGTGACCTCACCACCACTACCTTCCCTCCATCTTTTTTTCACAATGGCTTCACGGTCTCTGCGCATCTTTAAATTGAGAAAAGAGAATATATCGTGTATCTGACAGGGAGAGTATTGACTGTAGTAACCACCTAAACATTGTTATCATTGGTTTCAGATTTTATCGAGAGATAATGTGTGTGTGTGTTCAATACTAAACATGATGTTTCATTCCCTACTAACCTTTGTTCTTTTCATGCAAGTGCTATACTGAGTTGGGTCCAGGATATCTGGATACACAATCTATGTTTGATTACACCTGTATAGTTGATGACACTTGCAACCTAAATGAGGGGGAGGAATGATGCCCTCAGCATGCTAATCTAATTAGAAATTTGAAAAGTATATTTTCTTCTTGGATATAGTTGGTGGGCACAATTGAAATGGGGAAGACCTTTAGGATTTTAGGGGGTATGTCAAAATCAGACTTATAATGGAAAGCAAGCTTCAGCCTTAAAAACGGAGAGGCTAAGTTAAACACTAGTATGGTTCAGCTAGACAAATGCATGGCCACACAAATGTCAAAATGACAACAATGCCACATCACCTTTGTGCAGGGAAACTGCAGCCTCTCCACTCTGGCATCTGACAAAGTGGGACTTGCGCATGAAAGCTCATGCGAAAAATAAATGTTAGTCTTTAACAGTGCCACACGACTCCTTTTTTGTTTTGCTGAACTAGAATAACACAGCTACCCCTCTGGAACTCTGCAGCCTTTGTAAATCACAGCTAGGCTCCTGCTGGCTCTCTTCCCTAGGGAAACAGTGCAAATCTGAGGGCCAAAAACCCTTTATAGTGGAAAGCAGTAGACTGCATCCTCTACACTTCTGTCCCTAGTAGTAATTGGTTTGAGTATCCATCAGCTAGTACAAATTAGGGCAGAGGATTCAATATGAGGGTCACTGGCATCCTGGGTCCTGTAGAAACCAGACTGTACAGGTTTACGGAAGCAGTTGAGGCTGGGAGGCAGGTGGCTATATGTAGAAGTCCTTTTCTTCCTTTGGCCCCCCAAATCCATGCAGATTTTTGAGGATTCACCTCACTATTTTTTGGAGCAGAGAGGAGCAAATCCCCTTCCTTCTCCCAACAAAGAATTATCATGAAACTCCCCAAGTTTGAATTTGTGGATTTTCCGTACACCTTATGAAGGAATAACAGGTAGGGGGAAAAGCTGAATATTGGTCTATATTAAATTGTAACATTATTAAATGCAAGCAAAATACACACAATAATGTTTAAGTTTAGAAACAGTACATGAAGAACTGGATCACACAGTTCTCATCCATGATAATCGGGGATGCTTATCCAAGTCGCTCCAATCTAGCAAACCAGTAATCCTCAGGGAACAAAGTCAAACTGACTCAGGCTAGAAAATTCCTAGCTAAGTCTGACATTCATACTTGGCTTCCTCTGCTGTGCTCACATATACCTCAGCCCTCAGGAGCAGTGAGTGATCTTACATAACATACTATAAGCTTTTATGTCTTTCCGTGCCAGAGCCACTTAAAAGGACCAAATTCTGATGGGTGCTAAGCACCTGAAATGTTTATTGTCTTCTCTTTTTCCCTGTTACTTATCAAATCACAGATTACTGAAATTGAAAATAATTTTTAATTTGATGTCCTTTTTCTCATTTATGGTGCTTTCTGCATTTCATTCAGTTTTCATAATAATAGATTTCAATTTCACTTGTGTTTTGGTCAGTTTTTCTTTTCTGGCTCTTATGCACTAGGTTGCAAACGCTGCAAGCGAATGTTCTAGGAATACAAAGAATTCATGGAAAGAGTTCTATTATATTAGGTTGTATCAAATCTTTTTCCAAATTTTAAGAAAAAGGCTTTTGATGTTTGAAATAAGATTCTAAGTAAACATATTGTTCATGTGGGTGGGTTGCTTGTTTATCAATCCTGGATCAAATTCTGAGTGCTTCTTTTAAAGAGAAAATGATTCTTAAGTATAAATTTGGTCTGAATTCAGCAAAGTGCTTTATTCAACCTGAAACAAAACCAAAAACTGGCAGAGGGGGGACAAACATTTTGAATCAAACAAAACATTTGATTCTACCCTAAATATTTTTTTCTCTCTTCGGTGAGAAAAACTCCCTCCCAACATGAGTTTTGGTTCAATTTTTTTTTTAGTTTGGCCCCTTAGCTAAGTAAATCAATTATTTGCTCAGCTTCAGTCCTAAATACAAAAATGGCACTAAATCATGGCCCCATTATAGACTAGGCCACTGCATATGCTCAAAGTATATAGTACGTGAGGGTAAGGAACAATATTACAAAAATCACAAAAAAATTAAAATCATAAGAATGGAATATAGGTCGCGACCTTTCAAACACAGCTAGGTATACATTGATCTGAATGGGATACTGTAGTGGTACATGTATTTGCAAGATTGAGGCATTTATGTCTAGGCTTTATGGCTAAAAGATAGTGGTCACAGGAAGTGGGTTAGGTAAACACAATCCCATATTATACAATGAAATATACTATAGCTAATAACCAAGGTGAGAACACTATCTTCATATTCCCCCTTGCCATACTGAACATGTAAGGGGGGGCGGGGGGGAAGAGACAGATATTTTGTCTTCCCTACTATTTTTCTCACAGTTTTCTGTTTCCATCCCACACTCAAAAATCCCCAACAAAATATATCATTCACAGATGTCAGTAGCTGGAGGCAACAGCTTTTGAAAGGGGGAAGGAATAAATATTCCTCCTATCCCCCAACACACTGACTGAATGTCACCTCTAAAGGCTGGGGCTGAATCCTGGGAGCCCAGAGATCAATATGTCCAAGCATGTCCTTCTACTGATTTTTTTTTTTTAAATCAGATCTAAATTATGACCCTAAACAACTTGACAATGTTCTTTTAAGGACATCGCAACAGTAGTTTGCTAGCTTCAGGCATTTTACAACTATATTTTTATTTAATTCCCTTTGCTGTTTAATGCTCCAATAAAATAACTAGTACAAAATAAACAGGTTTTCTAAAAAAATCTCCCACTGACCTCTGTCTCATTTGCACTGATGTCTTTATGTCAGTGCAAGTCCTTGATGTTAATGTTTTAAATAACCCCTTTTATTAGCTATTCAGGTTCAGGGGTCAGCGGGAGCTAATATACATGAAACTGTTCTAATTAATCCACTGATCGCAATGACTCCATTTCAATGCAGATGATATAAGTTGCTTCCACTGATCCCATATCAGCTCTGTGGGCACAAAGCAGTGTTTGCCAATGGGTGGCTTTCACTAGAGAGGTAAAAGGCACTCCTCACTAACAAAATGTAACTGACAGGGGTCAAGCTTTATGTGGGGAAACTCCAGGGAGGTTGGGAAGATGGGATCCATATGCACGCAAACACATTCCCTGCCAGGCTATAGAGCAACCCCTCTATGACCCAGAATAGCAACCAACAATTAGTCCTTCCAGCAGCACACTAGCAGCACACCCCTAAAATCTCACTCCTCTTGGCCTCTCCCTACATGGGAACAGGGCAGGATTTAAGTGGCATAGAAGACCTTGCACATTTGCTCATTGCCAAATTGAATTTCATTCTGGAGCAAATACTGCTTGGGTCTCCTGGCAGTGCAAGAGGTGAACTTCTGCGTCACAGAAAAGAGGGTGTGGGGTGATCAGACATGGTGGAGATTGGGCATCCCCTGCACTGTATAGATATGTGGGCCTTTTTTTAGCAAAAATGGGAAAGTGGTCCTAAGAAGGGCAGCAGTGTAAACTAGTGGATAAAGCACTGTACAAGGAGCCAGGAGAATTCTATTCCTGGCTCCTCAATTGACTTGCTGTGTGGCTTTGGGCAAGTCACTTTATATCCCACCCTTTACCTTGGCTAGATCATGAGCTCTTTGAGGAAGGGATCGCCATTTACTATGTGTCTGTACAGTGGCTAGCACTGGGGACCCAATCATGGCTGGAATTTCTAGCCAGGGCTGCAGTAACACAAATAATAAAGAGTCATAAAAGAGAATGATGGGTGTTGTCAGAGGCTCCCGGTGTGGTGCTCTGCTCTCTCCAATGTTGGTATCACTCGGCTGCGTGCGTGTGTTCCCTGTAAGCGCTGCCCCAGCTCCTGCAGATAGCTGACACAGCAGACCCGAAGAGAACCCCCAATAACCACAAAGTCTAGTAAGGTACGAAGGCACGTCGACCAGGTTTATTGTCACGATGGATACAGTAGCAGTTTCCCTGGAGTGCTCTAAGACTCATCCAGAGACACACTGCGGATACTGACCCTAGGACAATGGACTCGGCTCAGTCAGTGGCGGGATTTTCCACTGCCCCCTAGGCCGGACCCCGAAGCATCCCAGAAATACATTTTTATACACTTAGAAACTTTCACAATGTTTCTGACGTATCAAGGTTCGGCCCCTTGATGCAGTTAGGTGCCGCCTATTACCTTGTACACGTTGGTTTTACCTATCCATCATGTTTCTGGTTCTGGGAAGGGTCAGCCTGTTCTTTCTTATCTATGGAATGTTCCTGGATGTCTTGGTGCCTGGTTTATGGAATGTGCTGAGTTGTGCTTATGTAACTCTTGACGTATCTTAGTTTAACAATATCTTGACATTACTTTGGTTCAGGCTAGAGGCCTTGTATTGGGTCTATAACTGCTTAAGGGCCTTGCACTGGGCCTGTACCTACTACAACGGGTTTAAAGGGCAGTTAGAAGCCAGCACATTCCACTTCACAGACACTTTTGCACAGTTCTGTCTCTGGATGGACTAAGTTAAAAGCTGCTGTATTCATGCATTGTTTCTAGGCACTTCTAGCTGACTGGTACACTGGAACTCACCCAGAGAGAATTCTGCTCTCATTTACACAAAGACCATTCCCCCTGAAATTAATGTGAGTTGCACCTATGAAAACAGAATTTGGTTTGCTGACTCTAGTTTTATCCATATGCTTATATAGTGAGACAATTTATCCAAAGCACATTTCTGACCCCGTTTGTAATTCTTTCTTCAGCCAACTTTAAGGCTACTAGCACTCTGCTAACACATGAATGGGGTGGATCACAGTTGATATAACCTTCTGTGTCACTCAACTGCAAGTTTCCTATGGTAACAAAGTTTCAAAAGTCTAGAGACTGAATCTATCATCCCTCTCCTGTCCTCCCCAAAAGGGGTATTTCTCAGGCAGAAACATCAGGTGCCCATTTTCTCTTTTAGCTATGGCTCCTATGAATAACCTATTAGCACATTCATAGTTGCATCCCTGCTATTTTGAAGGAAACACGCTTTCATTGCAATAGCAACACCTTCTGCCCAGGCTTGATGTCAGTACCTCTGTTTGGTAATTTGCTTCCCTTGTTCATGAAAAGAAAAGAAAAGAAGCATAAATACTGCCAGCCTAGTAGAATTGGTTTGCGCAGGCAAACAGAAGCCTCAGCATTTCCAGCATGGTCCTTTTCAGCATCCTTTTAAATTGCTTGTAGAAAATAAAATGTTAAAACATCTCACAGCAGCTGTAGAACACATTTCCAATATATTCGTATTTTGAAAGTGGGTGCACGCACACTCTTTTCCTCTCTCTCTCTCTCTCTCTCGCACACAACACAATTTGGGAAATGAAGAAAATAATATTTTATCCATGTCAAAGTACGTATATATTGCAATTTAGTGACCAGAGTATCAATAAGTACTAGTTGGTCATTACAAGGGTCTTATTACTATTACTAAGGAAAGTGACTAGAGGCCCAGGTCATAGATCAGATCCTGATTTGCTTGATATAACAAAAGCTACATCTACACTGGCAATTTAAGTCAACTTAAGGAGGCTTAAGTCGACTTAAATTAAGCCACGTCCACACTAGGCTTTCATTAAGTCAACTTAAGAAATTCCTTAAGTTGACTTAAGGAAAGCTTAAGTCGACTTTGTTACTACCACTTATTAAGTCGACTTAACCCTTAAGTCGACTCCTTAAGTTACTCCATGGAGTAACCCTTACGTAACCCTTAAGTCGACTTTATTAAGGGTGGTTAGGTCGACTTAACAAAGTGGACTAAGTCGACTTAAAGTTAAGTCAACTTAGTCCACTTTGTTAAGTCGACTTTAATAAGGTCAACTTTAAGTTGATTTAAAGTCGACCTTATTAAATTCGACTTAACAAAGTCGACAACTTTTCTAGTGTAGACATAGCCAAAGAGTTGCTCTGCTCCAAAGAGCTTACAATTTTCTAGTGTCATCTTATGGAAAGATCCAAAGGGGTAGTCGTGTTAGTCTATTGCAGAAAAAACAACAGAGTCCTGTGGCACTTTTAAAGACTAACAGATTTATTTATCGCATGAGCTTTCATGGGAGAAAATCCCACTTCGTCAGACACTTTGAAGATGGGTAGTGTCTGACGAAGTGGAATTTTCTCCCATGAAAGCTCATGCGTTAAATAAATCCGTTGGTCTTTAAAAGTGTCATAGGGCTCTGTTGTTGTTCTTATGCAAAAAAGCTCCTCATTAAGCTAAATTCATATGCCATAACTAAAGATATGTCTTTATTGTGTATACCAACCCTCGGGTTTGTGCACATGCATTCATGTTAGCAAAGTCCACTGCCAGAGTTCACTCTGCAGAGCCACACATACAGCATACCCACTATAGGTGTGTCCACATTGGTGCTATAGATACATGTGATTCATTCTTGGATTTATGGGAGCAACTCCTATAGTACAGTACATCCTTGCCTGCTGAAGCCACTCTAGTCCTTGGTTTGTAGTGTATTGTGAAAGGACTTATCTGTCCCTTTCAGACTCCTGTGCAGAAGTGCTTTCAGCCAGAAACATTTCAAATGCAGTTTTTTTCTGAGGCACTTCTGGTTGTGTGTACTACTCACTTCTGTCCCTTCCAACCCAGGGATGAAGCATGGATCCATTTAATTAAATGCTCCTGCTTGTCGGTAAATGGTTTATGCAGCAGAATAGACAATCCATAAGATGCTGGATGGCATTCCAGGAGCATTTTCTGAGACAAAGAAGTGGGGTTCATTAGAGTGGACTGGATAGATCTAATGAATGCCACAGCTGAGCCTTATTTTCCATGGATAGACTAGAATGCCTCTGTTCAGTGGCGGCACTGCAATAGGACACAGCGGGCATGTGCCCTGAATGTGCGCAGCAGTGCCCCGAGTCCCGCCGAGCAGCCGGAGCCAGCACAGCTATTTTAAATTTCCCGCCCAGCTCCACTCCCAGGTATGATGTAGCCTAAGGTGGA
The DNA here is from genome assembly GCA_007922175.1 of Pelusios castaneus. Lineage (NCBI taxonomy): Eukaryota > Metazoa > Chordata > Testudines > Pelomedusidae > Pelusios > Pelusios castaneus. The sequence continues at coordinate 10,275,041 of ML685776.1, forward strand.
GCAGGACAGGAAATGGAAACAGCTGGGCTCTGCCCGCCGCCATGACCATCTCTGGAGGCTCCAATCCCAACTCCAGAGCAGGTTAAGTGCTGCTGCTGGGGAGCCTTGGGAGTTGGGCAGGGGTGGGGGTGGCTGGCAGTGCAGTGCAGCTCAGGGCCCAGCCCAGCAGCGCAGCTCGGGACCCGGTGCAGCTCAGGGCCTGGCCCAGCCTGGCTCAGCCGGGCGGCCCAGCTCAGGCCCAGCACAGGGCTCAGCACAGCCCAGGGCGTGGCACAGCCCAGGGCATGGCACGGCGGCGCAGCATGGTCCAGGGCTCAGCTCAGTGGCATGGCGGCACAGCCCAGGCCTGGCCCAGCGGCGCGGCCCTGCTCAGCCTGTGGTCTGACTCTGGGGCCCTGGCCTGTGTGCACCGGGGCTCTGGTGGCCAGATTGGGCACGGGGCCTGGATTGGGCACGGGGATGCAAGGAGGGGCACCACAGGGGACCCAGGGCCTGTGTGCACTGAATGTTTTTGGGGGGCAGCAACGCCCCTGCCGCTCTGTAATGGGAACAAATTGTCCTGCAGATCTGAGTTGGCCAGGAATGGCTCCAAATCTTCTGTGTGAGGAAGTTAATGTTCCTGGAGTAGTGTGAGGAGCTTGCACCAACCATCCAGTGCCACCCCACTCAACTGAGGGAGGCAATGATAGTGCAGAAGTAGATATCAATTGCCTTCTGGACGCCAGTTAACATTTGTCAAAGAACATGAGCAAATTAGTTGCAAGATAGGTTTTCTATTGACTTTTTTGGTTGTAGAACCAAACATGGTTGGTTGGGGTAGATGTGGAAAAACAGAATACACGGGATGAGTAATAGTAAAGCAGAGAACAAAAAAATAAATCAGAAGAGAGTCTGGCAAGAGAAAAGCAAAATGAAGGCATGGTGATCGTGGGGAATGAATTGTAGTGACCCAACTTTTTGACCAATCTTACTATCAGAAAACATGGCAAGAGAAAACTTGAAAATAAGGTTCTCCTACTTACAGGATCAAAGAGTAGACTGGCCTTTTTTGTCCTGCTGATAGCCAGTTGCAGGTGATTCCTCCACTTAACTGTTCATTTGCATTACAAATGGTTTCTTGAAGCAGGGATTTCCATGTCAATAACCTCCTCCCCCAAAGATGTTTCTCTCCTCTTTATACCATTAGTATTGTTTGCAAATGTTTGCTGTAGGAATAAAAAAGCTTATTTTCCCTAATTTCATTGAGAGTTTTAAAATATTTTTTCCTTCCAGCTCTATCGGCACCTGACTCTATCAGCTGGGGTCAAGCATGTCATCATTTTAATTTTCCCAAGCCCTGTCCTGCCTTCCCCCATCTCAGTTGTCTTCTTTCAGGTGTTACTACTTTTGGTTGTTACATGGGTATCTTTTCCATGCCTTTTCTGTTCCCCTATTAATGATACTTGGAAGCTTGTCCTTTTTATCAATCCTACTGAGTAGTGTCTAGTCCCCACCCCCACTGAAGGAACCTGAAGACACTCCACATACATAAGGAGGTAATCAGAGCACTGAATGGTTATTAGAGAGTAGTATTCCAATAGCAAGAGCAAAGATTTCTCACAAGCAGTATAGCCATGTGTTAACACAATTATCTCCCCCTGTCAAAGTCATCTATATTCTAATGTGTTTTTACTTATATAATTATTGTATAAAATCACCACCAAGAATATCTGTGTTCTAACCATTTTCTTTAATGCTATTTTAGACAGGATAGCATGATTCTATAACTTCGTTAGTGAACGGCGTCATACCCTACTAAGACTTACACTCAAGATGAGGATTGTCATATTTAGACTTCCAGTCCAAAGATCTCACAGTGCTTTTTAAATGTGAATTAGCATTTCCATTCTCAGTTTGGGGCTGCAGGAACTGAAATGCGGGGTTACACAAAGCAAGTCAGTGATGAAGTTGAGAATGGACTTGTCTGCTGACTTGAGAATGGACAAGTCTGCTGACTTGTGACTTCCAGTACGGATCCTACCATATCAGACTCGAATATTGCTCTCTTATACAGTTAGGTATAGAAATATGTTCTCCTGACCACACTGGACATCTCTAGCAGTTGAAAATACATACGCGTAGTGTGGAGAGGCCCTTAGATGTCCATCTACAGCAGGCGGTGTGCCTTCCCAATTAAATAATAATGATAATACAGTGCCTTCCACAGTGGTTTTAATCTTTTAACTCTCAAAATGCATTACAAAGGAGGCCAGTGTCGTTATCCGCATTTTACAGAGGCATGGAGCGTGAGAAGTGACTTGCCCACAGCCACTCAGCTGAAATTGAATCCAGGTCTCCCAAGTCTAGTGCTCTAGCTACCAAGCTATATTGCCTTCCTTTACCCTCATTTCCAGTAAGCAGTACTGGGGTAACAGGAAGCTAGAAAGAGTATTGAGATGAGATAGTTCAATACCCCTACTATCTTTCAATTGTATTTTGCTGAAACACTATATAAAAAACATACTTCCCTGCTCCTACTTGCTCCTCTTGTTTATCAAGCAGTATGAAACAATTAAGAAAAGACTCATTAAAATTTTTGCTATAATTTTAAATCTATCCCCATTTGGCAAGCATTTGATTCTTTGTCTTCTGCATATAATGTCGTGATTCAACTGAATGCAGTTCCTTCTTGTTTGTTTCAGTATTGCCATAGCAACATTTTCTGTTCAAGCACCATGTAACTTGTTGAGAAATACATTTTTATTTTAATTATATAAACAGCATGCTCGTATAGAGGTAAATACTTTATTATTATGGAGACAAACATTTCATTTATTGTTCCTACTCTCCCCTTTCTCAATATGAGCATAACCATTAAGATCCAGGTTTTTTTATTTTCTCACAATGATGTTCAAAAGATTTGCTTCCAAGAACGCCCAGTAATCCAATTAGAAATTAGTCAGGAGTTAAAATTTACTTTCATGAATCTTTTGTAATATCCCTGTGTAATCCAAGCACTTAACAATGAAAAGCCCAATATCTATATGCAAGAATTCCCATCTAGCATCTCCATGTAAATGGAATTACTTTATTTCTCTCTCAGAGCCAAATGCAAGATTTTTAAAACAGAGAGAAAAGTATTAGAAGACACATGGCTTGAAAACGATTGGGGTTTTCTCCACTCACAAAGTAAATGTCTTGTCTGGACTGCAAATAAATATGGAGAGAAGAAGGAATAAACAGGGCATGCAACCTGACTGTCCTTAACAATCCATTGATAAACAGCAAGGTAGAGTACATCCAGTTTAAAAAGAAAAATGAAATATTTTACAGAAAGCTAGATATCTTCTTGGGACTCAAATACATTGAAACTAAGCATTACCTTCCAGTATAGCCATCTAGTTTTGTTATTAGACTATGTCCATCACTGTAGTATATTATCTCCCATGGTGTGGCTTGGGCATAGTACCTATCTTCTAACTGCTGATGGGTTGTCTGGCAGTAACCAGCCAAGTTTTGCTTGTATTGTACCTTCTTATATCAGTGAAAGCATGTTCAACTTTTATGATCTAAATACTCAGCTCTGCACTGAGGCCTGCGTGGGTGCAGGTGACCACTCTAGCTAATACAGTATTGGACTTGGTGCATTCTAAGAGTCATGAACACATAAAGCTAGAACACAGTGCTGACACAGAGTAACACTGACTCATCCCGGGCCATTATAAGCTTGCCACTCCTGTTAGCCAGACTCCAGCGTTTCTGAACACTGAATCTAATCCCCAAACCTTGACTTCACACTGTAGTTGGGGTCCATGGAAGTTGTAATGTTACCGGCATACAGCACGCTGGGACACTTCACAGTGAGGGAGTAAGAATCATGACTTTTAAGAACCTAAAAATACTACTTTGTGCTTCTATAGCACCTCTAATCAAATGCTTCACAGACTTTACTAATACCAGTGAATTATACCTCATATTGGCCCTGTAGAAAGGAAGTGTTAATATTCCAATTTCACAGTTGTACAAACTAAGGCATTGATAAGATACATCAGTGGTGCCCAACCTTCTTGGTTCGTGGGCCACAAATATAATTTTTAGAACCCTGAGGGGCCACCACTCTATTTAATTAAATTTACATTACAATTAAATTACATTTTAATTAAAATCAATTGATTACATTTAAATAACATTTTAATAGACTAATGGCCATTCAGGGTTGTAAAAATTGTATTTGTGGCCCTCGAGCCAACAAGATTTTTTAAAATTTTGAAAAAAAAAAAGGTTTTTTTAAAGGGGGAGGAGGGGCCGTTGGATACCCATGAACAGGGCCAGTTTGTGGGCAGGCGTGTTGTCTTAGCAATAGCGCAGCCCACCCTCCTGCTCCCCTGCCACGGCTGTGCCAGCCTATGGTTTCCCCCGTCAAGCTGCGCTGCCTGCGGCCACTCCAGCAGGCAGCACACCCCACAGCCGTGTCGGCCCTCCCCTCCCTCTTCAGCTGTGCTGTGCTGGCCCGCGCCCTCCCTCCACCCCCAAAGCACGCTACCCAGCCGTGCCGTGCCATGCCGGCCCGCCCATCCCCTCCCCTCCCCCACCCTCCCCCGCATGCTCCCCAGCCGCACCGGCCCACAGTCCCACCCGCAGCCCCTGGATCCCTGGCTGGGACTGGAGAGGAGGCGGGCATCTGCAGCAGGGCTCCCAGCTGTGCACCGGGGCGGCTCCCAGACCATTTTAAAAAGCCCCGCGGACCACTTTTGTTCCACAGGCCAGGGGTTGAGAACCCCTGAGATGATTTCCTGTCCTCTGCTCAAGTTACAAGACCAGTCATCCTTTACCTAATAAAATAAGAGTACATTTAAACTCTACCTTTTCAGTTCCCCTCTTGCTCTTAGGGGCACTTAGTATTTAAACCAAAATCTGTATGTGATGTTCCCCTCCCAGAATCTGGTCCAGTGTGCTGCTGTGCCTCCTGATCACCACTCCTTGGACCCTGACTTACCCTGCTTTCAAAGCATCCACCCACTACTAGGTCAGTCCACCCTAGCCTCCTGTGCATAATCAGTCCCAGGCACTGGGTGTGCACTTTACAGCTACTCAGGGGACGGTCCCCCAGCGAGCACCCCCAGCCCAGATACCACACCAGGAATTTCCATCCTACAGGGTTGGGGTCCTTCCCCAATCATTGTAGGACCATGGACTCCAGTTCACCTGTTTATCAAAGAAATGAGAATGCTCCAGCTCTGCTCGTTCCCACTTCCTAAAGTTCACACAGCTTTAGATAAAACAAATACTAGTTTATTGATTAGAACATGATGTTTAATAAACTAGTCAAGGGTTATCACAAGCAAATAAAAGATATAAAATGCATCCTAACCTAACATTGTCCAGGATTACTCACAATGTCAAGATGTGTGATGGATTAGCAGCCAGTCTCTGCCTATCCTTAGGCAGGGCCCAGATCTTGCTTGAAATTGGAGATGTTTCCAAGATGGTGTTTTTCTAGTAAAAAGTCTCCCTCAGTTCCTAGCATGTCTCTTTTCAAAAACCCTTCATCCCCCTCCTCTTCTTTGGCCCAGGTGATTCTTTTTGTTCCTCATGAGCCAGGGAGCTCAATTTGCATTGTCTTTGTCATGTACATCTTCAGCCTCCATGCTGAGAGGTATCCGTGATGGTCTGCCTTCCCCATGAGCTCTGTAAAATACCTGGAAACATGCTTCACATCTGTACACATGCATGATGCTGCAGAAGACATAATACCATAACAATAAGGCAGAGTGTATTGTGAGCATTCAAAAGGGAATCTTGCATAGCATATTTGGCATCAAACCATGCAATTACATGGCAGGAATGAACAGAAAAGTCACATAGATCATACCCCAGTGTGCATCACATGACACTGTAATTATGCAGTTAACATTTTGCTAATGAAACCTCCTAAAATATTATTAAGTCAAATGTCGTACTGCTCTTTTTTTATTATTTTTTTTTAAATATTACATAAACTGAGTAAGGAAACAAATTTCAATGTCAGGCTCTCAAAGAGTTTTTATGAACATCATGAAAATGAATCGTAAAAGCCTTTTAAAAACATTCTAGACTGTGTTCTTTTCACAAAGCCTCAGCAATTGTGTTTGATCAATAAACCTGTAGCAGACCCAAACTGGTAAAGTATACCAAAGTCCTTGAAGGACTAACAAATTGAATCAGCCTCTGACCTCTCTGATAAAGACATATCCAAATTCTCAGAAATTTCAGCTGTCTTGCATCGGTAGAAGAATTATTCACTTTAATTTGAATTAGAAGATAGCTCAGAAAAATTCCAGTCACAAAACCTTTAGCAGGAGAATCTGTTGACAATCCAGTTCTGAAGGTAGAGGCTAGACAAATTCAGACAGGCTATCGGAAGTAAAAATTTGGGTGCAAATGTAATTAACTGTTGGAACAACTTTTCAAGGATCATAGCGGAGTCTTTCTTGCTGGCAATTGTTAGATCAAGATTAGATGCTTTTCTAAATTAGATGCTCTAAGAATTATTTGGGGGGTATGGTATGCAAGAGGTCAAACAAGATAATTACACTGGTTCATTCTAGCCTTCAAATCTATTAATCTATAAAATCACTATTTTTAAAATTAAATTCTTGGGGGCAGATTTATTACCCTGCTTCTCTCCCTTTCTTCTTTTTCACTGATGAAAAACAAAGTACCACATCTTGCTTGTTGAAGATTAGCATAGTGTTGGAGAGTCATCAGACAGCACACGGAGAGATGGCAGAGTAAGCACCTATACCTCCATCCCTGTAACCTTACTGCAGAAGATGGGGAAACATGTGAATGAAACATGCTGCTGGTGAACAATTTCTGGGATAATGTTGCCAGCTGATGTAAATCAGAGCAGTACCCAGCTTTTCTAATCAATGTTGCAGAGGAGCTGACCAAAGAATCAAGGAACTGTGCTCCCGTGCCCCTTCTGCTGCACTGAGCAAAACTCAGCTGCAGCGGAGAACTTGCCCTCTGATCTGTAGCTTATATACAGACAGTGTATTCAAACTCCAGAGGGGTAGCCACGTTAGTCAGTATACAGCAAAAACGAGAGGCCTGTGGCATCTTAGGCTATGTCTACACTTACCAAAGTTAGTTCGAATTAACTTAATTCGAACTAGAAAAATTTAGTTCAAACTAAGCAAGTGACATTCATGCACTTAGCGAATTGCATTGAGTTCAATGGGCTGGTTAGTTTGAAGTAAGCAATTAGTTCGAACCAACATGGCCACATTGGTTAATTCGAGCTAACTAGTTCAAATCAACCCTTAGTTCGAATAGCATATTCGAATTTATTAGTTCGAATTAAGGAAGTCCTTAATTTGAACTAATTAAAGCCTGGTGTAGCCAAGGCTTAAGTTAGTTCGAATTACGCTTTCTTAATTCGAACTAACTTGCCAATGTAGACATAGCCTTAAAGACTAGCAAATTTCTTCAGGCATAAGTTTTTGTGGGCTGCAACCCACTTTGTCAGATGCATGATGAAGTGGGTTGCAGCCCACGAAAGCTTATGCCTGAAGAAATGTGTTAGTCTTTAAGATGCCACAGGACTCTTGCTGTTTTTACTGTATTCAAACTGGGCATAAAGAATCAAATTTCTGCTTTTGGTAGGTGATGTGAGTCCAGTGTGGCACAGTTGTATTTGAGGTGTTGTCACAGGGTTCTCTATTCACTACTGGGTGGCACCCCATTCTGGCGATTTGGGGATTAGCTCCATAGAGTTTGTGCCCCCTTTCTTCCCTTTCACCATTACACTCCCCTCCCACTCATGGGATCACAGTACAGGTGCTTCATGACTCAGTCTTACAGCCAGCTCACACTTCAAGGTCCCCTACAAAGTCTCTTTGCACAAGCAGTGTTAGACACTACTCCTCATGCCTGCTGCCCTAACTACGTCACTCCTCCAGTGACTCGGTCTTCCTGTTCATTGCCCCAAGCAATACCACTCTGGAGTGGATGGTAGGGGAACCCAAGCCTTTACTCTGTACTCTGGGTTCTAGTCCAGAGCCCTACAACAAGCAGTATGTACAAGACAGCATGAGGTAGTACCTCAGCATCTCTCAGTTGCTTTTCCAACTTGTGACCATAACTCTAATAATTTTCAGAAGTCCACTCTAAAGGCCTATCAATGTCTTATGAACCCTGACCTAATTGTGCTTTTGACCCAACAAAGTTTGGATTACCTGGTGCACCCACTGAGTACCCTGAAATGTTTTTAAAAATACTTCTTGAGCGTTCATCCCTCAAACCTATTCCTCTGAAGCTCCAGAGAATCAGTCATTTGCCTATGACCATAACCAATATCTAAAATTTCCATGTGGCAACTCTAAATGGAAGCCCAAATAGCTACTTGCACCCAGGGCCGTCCCTAGGGGGCGCGAATGGGGCAATCACCCCAGGCCTCGCGGGTACGTGCACCCCACGCTGTCCCACTCCCAGCGGGGCAGTGCGGGGCCCGCGCGCGCACCACAGCCCCTCCTCCCATGGCCACCCCGCTGCCTTTGGTAGCCAGCCGAAGGCGGCGGGGCAGGGCGAGAGGGCTATGCACAGCCCTTGGGACGGTCCTCCTTGCCCCCCCGCAGGCAGCAGCCTCGGCATCCCGGCCCAGGGTCGGCTCCCTGGGGGGGGCGGAGCGGGCTGGTTGGCCTGCCACACTCCCCTCCAGCATGGGGGGCGGGGCCCTGCTTTGGCCAATTGCCCTGGGCCCCACTCCCCCCACAGGATGGCCCTGCTTGCACCTAGATAAAATTTTGAAAATGTTGACATTAGGCTCTCCCCGCAGATTAAACATGGATTTTGCAGTTTTCTCCAAGATCTAAACTTTAATTTAAAATAAATTACTCTTCTGACTTTTGGCCGTAAAGATAACTTTGATTATGTAAACAGAACACTGTTGTCGTATGGCATGTCCCTATGTAGTTGTCTTGCTGTGTCTGCAGCTACAAAGTCTGAATCACCAAAATTGAAGTACCATTCTAGTTTGAAAATAATCCTATAAAAATGTCATCATGGGGTTTCTTGTTCATTGTGTCACTATGATTTCCAAATCTGCTCAGTTTACAAGTTCAAAAACATATTTGTTCTATCTCCAATCCTGCAAATTCAATCTTGGATGTCAAGTTGTGAGGGGAGAGGCTACAGAGGCCAAATTTAGGCTACCAGGTAAAATCCTGCACCTTCATGGCAGCATTTTTTGAAATGCTTCCCATCCCATATGTAGGACCATAAAGTCAGGAGGAACTGAAAGGACTCAGTGCATGGATGTGACTGTGGTTTAGGGAGGAGGGTTTTAGATTCATTAAGAACTTGGGAACCTTTTAGGAAAGAAAGAGCTTATATAACAAGGGTGGCCAAACTTACTGTCCCCCTGGAACTTGGAACCCTCCTCCTTACTGGGCAAATCCTCTAACTTTACCTTGCCTCAGGTGAGAAGCTGCAAGCTCCCCATAGGCAGAGAATGGGAGGTAGGGGGAGAAAACAGGAGGCTCCTTGAGCCGCACTGACTCACAAGCCACAGTTTGGCCACCCCTACTATATGAGAAGAATAAGCTCCACCTAAATCTAAACAGACCCAAAGGCTATGTCTACACTTGTGTATTTAAGTCGACTTTAAGTCGACTTAGTTAAGTCGACTTAGTGTGTCCACACTGAAAATTAAAGTCGACTTAAAGGGGAACTTACAAAGTCGACCTAGAGTGTCCACACTGGACACTCTAGGTCGACTTTGTGGGGCTAGGAGGACATAGGGCAGGTCCACGGGGGCAGGGGGCACCCCTTGCCCAATGCCAGGGGGCTCAGCCTTTGCCCCATTATACCTAGGTACAATGGGGCAAAGGGGGACAGGGACCCTGGCAGGGCATAGGAGCAGGGTGGGCAGGGCTCTGCCCTGCCCTGTGGGGGGGGGCATGCCAGGCTCCCCCTGTGCCTCCCCGGCAGGGAGGGCATTGGTGTAGCCCTGGGGTAGCCCTAAGTCGACTTAGGGCTACCCCATGTCTACACTGGCTTAAGTCGACTCCAGGGAGTCGACTTAAGCGTTAGGTCTAGTGCAAAGGAGGTTTTATAAAGTCGACTTAATTTTAATTAAATCGACTTTATTTTCCTTAAGTCGACTTAAGCAAACTGCTTCAGTCGACTTAAGGAAACTGTAGTGTAGACGCAGGGTAAATTAAGTCGACCTAAGCAAGCTTAAGTCGACTTAATTTACAAGTGTAGATGCAGCCAAACTGCTGGCATTTGAATTGGAAATGCAAAGGGTTGTAGAGGATTTTTTAAAACAATGCTGGGGGAAAGCTGATCGGTGTGGAGCAGCACATGGTTCAGACATAGATATCCAATATGAATTAATTTATTAAAGGGTTCCAAAGGGGTAGCTGTGTTAGTCTAGGTCAGCCAGACAAACAAGGCTGACCTAGACGAACACGGCTACGCCTTTGGATCTTGTCAACATGCAAAGCACTGAATACAGCCATTTGAATTGGAAATCCATCAGCTTCATGAAATAACTCACACAGATTCAGACAGACATCATCTTCCTTTCCAAATGCAAACAATTGAACATTATACCTAATGGACTGAAGGTAAAGAATCCATTACAATCTACATATTAGACAGACTACAGTGAGAGATTGTGCCATAAACTCTCACAGAAACTAAGAAACCACCTAATCAGCATCCTGTATAGCAAACAGAAGAAAATTAAAAATAAACTCTCAGCACTGGAATCTCTCATACAAAACCAACCTCCAACACATTCTTCCACATGACTAGACCTCACAAAAAAGAGAAAATCCATCTACAACACACATTTTGCGTTCCTACAGAGGAAAAAAGACACCAAGCTGTCTAAACTCCTATGCACAGCAAGGGACAACAACAGCGACACCTTCAACCCACCCAACAACGTTGTGTCTTTAAAAGTGCCACAGGACTCCTTGGTTGTTTTTTTTATTAAAAGGGGAACTCTATATTCTAATAAAGAGGATAGGAAAGTTAGTAAAGTACAGGTAGGACCTAGTAAGCAACAGCCAAATGTAAGAGTCCCATTTAAATATAACCCATGAAGGCAATCAACTAAATATTGACAAAATGTACAAGTGCCTATATATAATGGCTAGAAGTCTAAATACTGAGATGGGTGATCTAGAATGGTTGGCACGAATGAGTATATTGATATAATAGGCATTGTGGAAACTTGATGAAATAAGGCTAATAAATGGGGCATAGTAAAGGTTAGGGATACAAAATATATAAGAATGACAGCATAGGTCGTGCTGGTGGGAAATTGACACTGTATTTGAAAAAAGTAAAGTAGAAATCTTAACTGAATCCAACCATACCATAGATCTCTATGGATATAAATTCTATGCATAAATAATCACAGTAAATCAGTGGGAATTTACTACCAACCCTCTGACCAGGATGGAAACAGTGATTTTGAAATGCTCAGGGAGACCAAATAGGAGATCAGGAAAATTATAAAATGCAATAATAACTGGGGGATTCCAGCTATTCTCAAATTGATTGCGAACATGTCACCACAGGAAGGGATGCAGAGATAAAAGTTATCATAAATGATTGTTTCTTGGACCAGCATGTCTTGGAACCCACAAAGGGAGGGGCAATTCTCAATATAAGCCCTAAGAGGAGCACCGTATCTGGTCCAAGAGAAAAATGCCAAAGAAACCCATGACAGTAGTATTTAACTTCAAAACTGGGAAATACACAAAAATGAAGAAGTGTGTTAAACAGAAATTAAAAGGAAAAGTCACAAGAGATAGATGCCTATAACTTCATGGAAACTATTTAAAAACACCATAATAGAAGCTCAAACTAAATATATATCCTAATTTTTTTTAAAAAACAGATGATCAAAAAATGCCAGCATGGTTAAAAAGCAGAGTAAAAGAAGCAGTTATAGGCAAAAAGGCATCCTTTAAAAATTGGAAATCAAATCCTAATGAAGAAAATAGAAAGTTGCATAAACTCTGACAAGTCAAGTGTAAAAGTATAATAAGAAGGACAAGAAAAAATATGAAGAGTCATTAGCAAAAGAGACAAAAATTATCAGTAAAAACATGTTTAAGTGCAATAGAAGCAGGAAGCCTTCCAAACTGGTGGTGGATCACTGGACACTAACGAAATGCTAATGAAGCACTCACGGAAGACGAGGCTGTTGCAGAGAAGTTAAATGAAATCTTTGCATTGGTCTTCACTGTGGAGGATGTAGGAGAGGAAATCCCCGCCCTCTGCCCTCCCCCCACCCCAAGCCTTTCTGAGGAACTGTCACAGAATGAGGTATCAATAGAGAATTTGGAACAAACTGATAAATTAAGCAGTAATAAGTCACCAGAACTTCTGAAGAAACTCAAATATGAAATTGCAGACCTACTACCTATCACTTAAATCAGCCTCTGTGTTAGATGACTGGAGGGTACCTAATGTAATGTCATTTTTTAAAAAAGATTCCAAAGGCAATCATGTCAATTACAGGCTAGTAATACTCCAGTAATAGGCAAATTGGTTGAAACAATAGTAAAGAATAGAATTCAGACTTGTACATAAACATGATATATTGGGGAAGAGTTAACATGGCTTTTTTAAAGGAAATCATGCCTCAACAATCAATTTAGAATGCTTTAAGGGTATCAACCAGCATGTAGACAAGGGTGATCCAGTGGATATAGTGTACTTGGACTTTCAGAAAGCCTTTGACAAGGTCTTTCACCAAAAGACCTGCAGCAAAGTAAGCAGTCATGGAATAAGATGGAAACTCCTCTCATGGATCAGTAACTGGTTAAAAGATAGGAAACAAAGGGTAGGAATAAGTGATCAGTTTTTGCAATGGAGAGAGATAAATAGCTGGATCCTCCAAAAATCCATACTGGGGTCTGTGCTGTTCAACATATTCATAAATGATCTGGAAAGGATGGGGGGGAGGGCACGGAAACAATGAAGTCGCAAAATTTGCAGACAGCTACTCAAGATAGTTAAATCCAGAGCTGACTGCAAAGAATTAAAAAGGGATCTAGGTAAACTGGGTGACTGGGCAACAAAATGGCAGAGAAAATTCACTGTTGATCAGTAAAAGGACTGCATGCTGGAAAAACATAATCCCAACTATACGTAGCTAATTTAGGCCCCATTGTTTTTTGTTACCACTCAAAAAGAGATCTTGGAGTCACTGTGAATAGGTCACCAAAAACATCTGCTCAACGTTCAGTGACAGTCAAAAAAGGTAAGAGAATATTTGGATGCATTAGGAAAGGAGTAGATAATAAAACAGAAAACATCATAATGCCACTATATAAAGTCATGGTACACCCACACTTTGAATGTTGCATGCAGTTCAGGTTGTCTTACCTCAAAAAAGATACATTAGAACAGAGAAAAGCAACAAAAATGATTAGGGAGATGTAATAGCTTCCTTCTGAGGAGAGATTAAAAGGAAACTGTTCAGCTTACAAAAGAGATGATTAAGGGGGGATATGACAGAGGATTTTAAAATTATGAATGGTATCGAGAAAGTGAATAGGGAAGTATTATTTACCCCTTCACATGCATAAGAGCCAGAGTTCACCAGACGAAATGAAGGGGCAGCAGATTTAAAACAAACAAAAGGAAGTACTTCTTCACATAGCATGCAGTCAGCCTTTGGAACTCGTTGGCAGGGGATGTTGTAACGGGCAAAAGTATAACTGGTCCAAAAAAGAATTAGATGTGTTCATGGAGGATAGATCCATCAATGACTATTAGTCAAGATAGTCAGGGATGTAACCCCATGCTCCAGGTGTCCAACTCCTAGACATTAGGACTGGACAATTGCTTGAAATGCCTTGTTCTGTTCAAATTCCAGAGTGGTAGCCGTGTTAGTCTAGATCAACAAAACAAACAAGGGATCCTGTGGCACTTTTAAAGACTAACTCATTTATTTATCGCATGAGCTTTCTTGTCCAGTGTCTGATGAAGTGGGATTCTATCCATGAAAGCTCAAGTGATAAATAAATGTGTTAGTCTTTAAAAGTGCCACAGGACTCCTTGTTTATTTTGCTTTTCTGTTCATTCTCTCAAAAACATCTGGCACTAGCCACTTCCAGAAGACAGGATTTTGGGCTAAATCATGGACCAGTGGCCTGCACCTGCATAACGTTCTTATGTTCTATTGGTGTTTTTCTGACTCACACTTCTCTAGCAATACAGATTCCGCAACTGGAACATGGTTAACAATTCTTTTGCTGATGCATGAGCCAGAAAAGAACTCATGTTACTTTCCCAGTGCTCTGCAATGCCAAGAAGATAGAAAAAGATTTAAGAATTAATTTAGTCAGTAAGGTCTGCTGATATGATTCATTGCACCTGCTAGACAGGTAGGTTAAGTAGAAGCAGTCTTTTTAAGAAAGAAGTAAACTGCTTTTATTTGTCTTAACAGAGTTCTAAAATCAAAGCCTTATTATTATTGCTTTAAGTGCTGACAGGCATCAAGAGATATAATTAAAAGTAGAGAAGAATAAAAGGGAAGGAAGGCCTAATTTTGCTTTTCTTCCTGATAAAAGTATCCCATTCAGCCATGAAGCAGTAAGATTTTTTTTGTATTTTATAGGAAGTCTGCTTATTATGACATTTTGAATCTGATGCCTTGTTGATTTAACTAATTCTAGCAAAAGAATCTTAAAATGAAGAGTGGGAAGTCATACATAAATCACTTTAAATCACTCTTTCCTTTTGAAAAGTTGTCTGAATATGCAAGCATATTGTAATTCCAGGTTTTTTCTTCTTAATAATAATTAGTAGAGCTTGTTGGAACAGTTTCAGCAAAATGTATTTTCATTGAAAATATACTGTTTCCTTGAAACTGAAACATTTCATTGACACATTGATTTTGATTCAATTTTCAGTGGGAAAGGTTCTAGGTTCTGGGCTCCCTGGTCACTTCTGACCAAAGCAAGAGATACAAAGAAAAAAAAAATTTTTTGAACCTTTTCAGTCCAGACACACAGGTTTCAATATAGGTCTGTTTGACAGTGATGTTTGCATGCTTTTGCTTTTGTTCTAATGCAAAATGGAAAAAAAAATCCGAAAACTCAAAAAGTTTTCATGAAACAGAACTGTCATTCTCCAGTCAGCTGTAACAATCAATAAAGATACTTTGGATATCAGCTTTGCCTTAATGAGGACTACATGATTGGACTCAAAATGTCGCTCTGGATAATAATATTTTTTACTTTTAGAGCATCTTTCATCCAAGTATCTCAGGCTATACCTACACTTGTAAATTTAAGTCGACTTTAGCTAAGTCGACTTAGTTAAGTCGACTTAGCATGTCCACACTTAAATTTTAAGTCGACTTAGGGGGGAACTTACAAAGTCAACCTAGAGCATCCACACTGGATGCCTAGGTAGACTTGTAGGGGCTAGGGGGACCTTGGGGGACCAGTGCCAGGGGGCTCAGCCTTTGCCCCATTGTACCTGGGTACAATAGGGCAAAGGGGGACAGGAACACTGGCAGGGCATAGGGGCAGGGTGGCGGGGGGGCATGCCAGGCTCCCCCTGTCCGTCCCCCCGGCAGGGAGGGCAGTGGGGGAGTCCTGGAGAGCCCTAAGTCGACTTAGGGCTACTCCAGGTCTACACTGGCTTAAGTTGACTTTAGGAAGTCGACTTAAGCCTAAAGTCGAATTAAAAGGAGGTTTAATGGAATCAACTTAATTTTCATTGTCGACTTTATTTTCCTTAAGTCGACTTAAGCAGCTTGCTTAAGTGTTGACTTAAGGAAAGTGCAGGTAGACGCGGATTAAATTAAGTCGACTTAAGCAAGCTTAAATCAACTTAATTTCTAAGTGTAGACGCACCCTCAAAGTGCAATTAGTTAAGCCGCACTGTACCCCTACTGTGTATGTATGACTCCACTATACCAGATGGGGAGAATATGGCATAGTGGTCAAGTAACTTGCCCATAGTTAATGACAAAGCCAGCTGTAGAAATCATTTTTCCTGACTTCCAGTCCCGTGGATTGATCGCAGTTCATTCTGTCAAGATGTGGAAATTATTGACTAAAGTTAAGCTACAACCTCAATTACTGTTATTGTCTAGAAAAGCACAAGTCAGGCGGTAGACCTTAAAACAGAGACAAATGTTAAGGTGAAAGTCAAGTTGTGCTTAATAAGTGACTTACTGTGCGTTGACAAAGAAAAGTTCAAAACAATTATTTCCTATTTAAAAAAATAGAAATTGTTTTAGCATTATGGTCATCAAGTGCTGCATCTCTGTTTTAATAAATAAGACAGCACTATTGCATCTGAAATGTGGACTAATTATTCTAAAAGCATTAAACAATTTGTTAAGAATTCTTGAGTAATAATGCAGTTTCTTTACTGCTACCACAGTAAGCTTTATCCTACATAACAATAATCTGCTTATTGATACAAATATCTCCTTTTAGTTAATTTAAGGAAAACATTTTCAAAGTGTTCTAGGCTGAAAGGGATGGTAAATAATTTTTAGACTGAAAGTTGAAGTGGATTGATTAGCAGCAATTTTTTATGTTTTACACAATAAAAAGATGAACTGCATGGTTCGCAGAGCCAATTTGCAGAGCAACCTCTTCTCTCTAATTGCTGCTAGACTAATGTAGAAGCACACTCCTAGGAAGGAGAGAAATCCATTTACCCAGCCATGTCATTTAAGTAGTGAACACATGTAGTGGATTTTTCCATTACCCTTCATATTAGCCCTGCTACATTCCACCTGTGACCCTCATTTTATAAGGGCAGTGCTCTTTTATACAATTCTGTAACTATAATAAAGGTCCACTTTAAAATTTTTCAAAGTAGACTAAGGTCATGTTTTAAAAAACATAATTAGGACCATAACCAATTTCACTAATTCCCGGAAATGTATTGTGAAACCGAATTATTTGATAAAAGGTTTAATAAGACTGCATCTTCAGGACTAGAAAATACCATTCCCTCTATCTCCTCTCGCACAAAAACTTAGTGACAATTCTCATCTGACTATTTGCTGAATGGTTGCAAAACTGCTTTCAGAAATACTTTTTGTAACAGGAAATGGATAGACTGAAATGGATGGATCTTTGTGAAATCAGCACAGATTTACCTATTTCTAGTTCTTATATGAAAATAGATAAAACATAAAAGACCTGCAGCTGGCCTGGGTCAACTGGCTCAGGGTCATAGGGCTTGGGCTATAGAGCTGTTTAATTGTGTTGTAGACATTCAGGCTCAGGCTGAAGCCCAGACTCTGAGACCAGTCTGAGCCTACACATCTACAGCCCAAATAAGCAGCCCTATAGCCCGAGCCCCACAAGACCAAATCAGCTGACCTGGGCCAGATGTAGGAGTTTAATTGCAGTGTAGAAAAACCCCTGGAAAGAGACTGTCATACATTATCCTTAATTCTGCCTATTATAGCAAATTATAGTACATACTATCTAGGATTACAACACTGGACTCAGTATACTCCAAATCCATTCTGCAAGGTGTAATCCTTATTCACCTAATTAATTTCATTCACTTCAGTGAAAAAGTAACAAGAAGAAGAATTCTGGGGAGCGGGGGCCTGCAGGATTGGGTCCAGTGTCCAATGCTTCACTCTCTACATTAAGAAAATTTGAGTCCCAATTACACTATCGTAATTATAATAATACCCAACTCTCACATAGCGCTTTCCATTAATAGATCTGAAAGTGCTTTATTAGTGATGTAAAACATGTAGGAAGAAAACAAAAATAATTTAATGTGTTGAAACTAAATTTTCTGGTTATCAAAAAAAACAAGCCCTCACAATGTCCGATTGTAAAAGTTCCTCTTAAGAAGTGAATTATTTTTACATAGCATGTCCAGATACTCTGATGAAAGGTGCTATGTAAGTGCAAAGTATTATAACATTGTTACTTCAAAATTTTTCCTATGCCTTAACAAAGAGTCTAAAATAAAGAGTTGATTCAGTAAGACCAGTTCAAGACCCTTGAGACCAAGACCTTACTTACACCAGTAAGACCAGTGTCTTTAAAAATGCATTAGCTAACTTGTTTTAATGAACACATTTTAAACACTTTGTACAGATATGGTTTAAAGGGTCTTCAAAGCATCTGATGAAGTGGGATTTTCTCCCACGAAAGCTCATGCAATAAATAAATTTAAGTCTTTAAAAGTGCCACAGGACTCCTTGTTTGTTTTGCTGACTAGACTAACATGGCTCCCCTTTTGGAACTGAAATTTTAAGAGACTCATCGCATGGCCAAAATTGGGTGAATGAATTTTTACAGGACAGCAAAAGATATAGCCCTGACACCAGGGCAACCTCTTTTCCCTCCCTCCTACCAAATTTCAAGTGCCTGCTTAAAAGCCTGGAAACAGAACTTCTCAATATAAGGGTTGTGAAAGTTGTTTTAACATGGTTAAACCAACTTATTTTGCCATAATCTTGTTCTTGGAAACAGCTGAACTGTTTTAGCTGAAACTTCAAAATTAATTCTGTCTGAAGAAGACACCTGGCATGGAAAGTTTCAGCTAAACAGTTAAAAGTTTGTCAGAGTTATAAACTACTAATAACAAGGTCTTAAAATGCAAAGTTTTGAGCAGACGGCAGTGCTACGTAGGGTTGCCAACAGTACCTTTTTACAACGGACACTCCTTATTTTTTCATCTCTATACAATAAGATCGGGAATTGCTGAGTGAGGCAAAGAGAAGTTTAAAAAAAAAAAAAAAAAGCACAAGAACAACAAAATGAAGGTTGTGCTTGGTATTGTGGGGAAAGTGCCACTGTCCATAGACACAGCAGCAGTTAAAGAGAGTTCTGTGCATGCATGGACTTTTCTAACTACTGCGAAGGATAGCTTATGGGATACAAAGATTCTTCTCAAGAGCAAACCCCTTTCCACAGAGGATAAAGAGTGAACCAGGCCTCCCATCCTTGCTTTAAAAGGATGTATCAGCAGTAAAAATGTGAGCAAAAACTCAGTAACCCTGATCCTGGAGTGCGTCTACACTGGCGCCTTGGGTCAACTTAAGGACGCTTAAGTCGACCTACAGAACTCTGCGTCCACACTGGGCACTTGTTAAGTCAACTTAAGCACTTCCTTAAGTCACCTTAATAACACCACCTCTGAAGGTCAACTTAAGGCTTAAGTCAAGCTTATTAAGTTGACTTAAAGCCAGTGTGGACGGGTATGTCTACACTACAGGATCTGTTAAATCAACTTAACAAGGTCGACTTAAGTCGACTTTAAGCCTATGTTGACACTTGTTAAGTTAAGTCGACTCTGTTAAGTCAATTTAACGGAGCCTGTAGAGTAGACATACCCATTTACACTGGCTTTAAGTCGACCTTCAGAGTTGGTGTTATTAAGTCGACTTAATAAGCACCCAGTGTGGACACAGAGTTCTGTAGGTCGACTTAAGCGTCCTTAGATCGACCTAAGGAACCAGTGCAGACGCACCCAAAGTGTAGATGCTCTGTTAAGTTGACTTAACAAGGTCGACTTAAGTCGACTTTAAGCCTATGTCTACACTTAAGTCAACTCTGTTAAGTCGACTTAACGAGGTCTATTCTTAAAATCGACTTAAGTTGACCTTGTTAAGTCGACTTAACAGAGCCTGTAAAGTAGACATACCCGTCTATACGGGCTTTAAGTCAACTTAATAAGGTTGACTTAAGCCTTAAGTCGACCTTCAGAGTTGGTGTTATTAAGTCGACTTAAGGAAGCGCTTAAGTCAACTTATTAAGCACCCAATGTGGACGCAGAGTTCTGTAGGTCGACTTAGGCGTCCTTAGATCAACCTAAGGAGCCAGTGTAGATGCACCCAAAGTATAGATGCTCCGTTAAGTTGACTTAACAATTTGTCTCCATATGCAGGGATTTTCTAGCTCCAGAATTCATTACCATTGACTGGTAGCAATCCAGCATTGCATGTTTCCATAGTTTGATCACTGTTTCCTTCTCCACTATCAATGCAGCTCTCAATGAGAACTGGGGCGAGCATGGCACACAGATCCAGGAATGCAGCCTTGCGCATCCAAAAGTTCTCCAGCTGTTGCTCATCCTCCCAAGCCTGAATTACTATGCAATCACTCCAATGAGTGGTGGTTTCTTTGCCCTAAAAGTGGCATGCCATCATCTGCAGCTGCTCCATGGATGCCACCATCAACCTTCACTTGGTTCTTATTATGTCCCACAGCAATCTGACCTCCACAAAATTGTAATGTTACCTGCAGCCCTCCTTGTTGCTCTGCAAACATTGAAGGATCTTGTGTTTTGTTGTAGTACCCATGACAACAGTGCAAAGCTGTGCAGGCTCCATGCTTCAGTATCACCCTTCCTATGAATGAAGACAAAAGGCAATTCAGTATTACATAAGGTGGGGAAAGGCACTCTGTATCCATTCATTGAGAAAACACCTTAGGAAACAGTGATGGTCTCAGGAAAATTTGAATCCTTGTTCTTGTGAAGGCAGCCAATTCTGAACTTTGGGAGGGAAAACCTACTTTATTAAATAGGAAAGTTAACGTAGTAAGTGTAGATCCAGATTTTTTGATTATTTTCTTTTGTATTGTAACCATTTGTTTCCATCACTTTCTCTTGTTTCTAGCTGAATCTTTATTCTTCCTGGTTCTTCTTGGTTTTACTGTAAGTGCTCACAAGTGCTCTGTGATTTTGCATGATGGATGGTTTAAACTTTAAGGTAAAACTAGTAAACTGAGCTACATTGCTCCTTTGTGGGGAGGAAGATGTGGGATTTTAGTGAGTAGCCAGTGTCAGAGGCAGGAGACCACAGGGGAATTCAAAAGGAATTGGAGATGGATAGAGATACTTCTATTGTTAACTTGCAAGGCAGAAATAGGCAGGGCTGGCTTAACCTGCCAGGGGGTCCCAGGCTGCCTCCCACTGCAGGCCCCCCTCTGCGGGGCCTCCTCTCATGGGGTACCCTGCTCCCACCATGGGGCCCCATTCTGGGGGCCTGCCCTATCACTGGGGGGGCACTGGGGTGCCTGGGCACTCCCACCCTATGGCTATGGCCAGTATGCGGGAGGGGCAGATGGCGCGCAGTACGTCAACAAAGTCCGGCAGCTCCCCAGGGCCACAGGGGACCAGCCGGTCCAGGGGCAAAGTGCAGAGCCCTCCTTCTTCCCCCCCACCCCACCCCACCCCACCCCTCTACCCCCGTCCCGGCCAGCTTTCAGGGTCTCCAGATTATCAGAGGAGTTTTAGGGGCTGGAGCCCAGGGCCCGCATTTTGCTGGGGCCCAGGAGTTAAGCCGCTTTGATAATTTGACCCTAGAAATAGGGCTGTTCTAGCCCAGAGAAGTATGTTTGAGTGGCTGACAGTGTTATCAGGCTATTATGTTTTGGAAAATAACCTGCGAGATCTTATGCGGGGGTAAGGCACTACGCCACATTTATTGTAAATACAATGAACTTTACCAAAAAGAAAAGTCAGTTGCTTAATTACCTACTGCAGTGTCCTTATTCACACTCACACACACCTATACAGTTCTGCAAGAGGGAGATAGTTACCAGCCTTAGCGTTGCTCGAGTCAGACTACAGGCCAAGCAGCTGAACTCGAGGATGGAGCAGCGGTCCAGTCGGTCACGACACGATGCTCCTTGGAGTTTGCAGAACGAACCCAAAGTCCCAAATTTTCTTCACCCTTTTTATAGGGCCAAACCACAAAGTCAATCAATGTGTTATGTCATTTCATTTTTTGATGTTGTTATACATTTTTTACAAAATAATGAACATGACGTTTTTCTTGTCTGACTCCTGTTGCAAACTTTATTATGTTGATGTTTTAATGTCCTTGATAGGTGCCCTCTCCTGATAGCATTACTTTTTTTGCACATTTTTCAGCCATTTGGATCCTCCTTATTACAGGTCCGGTACTTTTTACCTTTATGAACCATTCATACATATCATTCCAATCACATTTTTCTATCATCCTTTTTAAAAATTAAAATTATTAATTTATTACTACTTTACTTTTTAAAAAGAAAACAATCACAGCAAACTTCTACAGGAGTGTTACATAATCATAATAAAACATCTTGTTACAGTCTTTGGAGTCTGTGTCTCTGTTTGAATCATTGTTTTACCACTTTTATTTAGTTTTTTTTCATTGTTTTTTACCATTAACACTGGAATATTATCTGTTTTTGGGTGTTTGGTGTCTCAACGTGTTACATTGCTCAGGGTCACAGGATGTCTCTTTAGCTAACATGATTGTTAGTGGAATGTTTTTTCCAAGGTTGCAAAGGAGTTACATACTTGCTCAGATTTAAGCTCTATATTTTATTTGGGGTCTCAGTGAGGCCTACAACAGTCTCATGCCACCTTGTCCAATCTAAGCCCCACGGGCCAGAATCCAGTCTGCCAGGGGCTGGAATCCATCACCTGGAAGCAGCGGCCAGGTGGTCCCACCAGGGGACCCGGCGGGGCCATGGCAGGGCTGCGGCAGGCCTGAGGGGGTCCAGGCGGGGCTACAGCAGGCCCAACGGGGGACTTGGTGGAACTGCAACGAGGTGGCTGGTGACCCGGCAGGCCCAGTGGGACCACAGTGGGGGCGTGGGGAGCACTGGTGGGACTGCAGTAAGGTGCCGTCGGCCCCTTAGGCAAGGCTGTGGAGGGCCTGGTGGGGCACGGGCCAGGTTGGTGGGGCAGCAGAGGCTGCAGGGGGATTGGGGTGGGAGGGATGGCATGGGGATCCATGAGATCCAGCCCAAGAGGGAGTGCGGGGTTGGGATTGAGGCAGGGAGAGCGCACAGAGTTCCAGGGGGTGGGCTCAGGGCAGAGATCAAGCCGAGGAGGTGGCATAAGGCTGGGAATGGGGGGTGCAGCAGGAGGCCAGGATCGGGGTTGGGGGCCAGGATTGGGCTGTGGGGGCAGTGCAGCGTGGTGATGGGATGGGGTGTGGCAAGGGGCTGGAAAAGGGTCTAGGGGGGATGGTGCAGGCTGGGATTGGGGCCAAGGAAGGGGGAGGCAGCACGGGGATGGAATGGGGGGTGGCATGAAGGGCTGGCTCTCCCCGCCATCTAGTGGGCAGCCTCGGCTTCCTGGGGCTGGGGCCGGCTCTCCCTGCCGCCCAGTGGGTGGCCTTGGCTTCCCGGAGCCGGGGCTGGCTCCCCAGGGGGCAGAGCGGGCCAACCTACCACACTTCCCTCCAGCATGCGGAGGGCGGGGGCCCCACTTAGGCCAATTGGCCCTGGGCCCTGCTCCCCCCAAGGGACGGCCCTGGATGCAGTGCCGGGATCAGGGCCAAGAAAGGGGAGGGGCAATGTGAGGCTTGGATTGGAGCAGGGAGCGGCCCAGGGCTGGGGTACCAGTGTAGGGAGAAGAGTTCAGGGAGCTGATCCAGCGCAGGGTGAGGGGGATTGGGAGCCAGTGAAGTTGAGGGGAGAGGAAGTAGCAGGTACCACCACCCAACAGCTCTGCTCCTCTGCCCTCCTGCCCCATCCTTGACACCCCACCCCTTCCTGCTATCCCTCTCCTTCCTTGCCAGGCTCCCCTAACACCCCATCTCTGTCCTTTCTACCATCCCTACCATGCCCTGTGCCTGTTTCTGACACTCTGCCTTGACTACCCCTGCCCTGCTTATGTTCTCCCCTCCTTTAACTATCCAAAATTTACTCACCGCCAATGTTCCCTCTAAGGTTTGGCGGCTTGTGTGCAAAGTTTTCAAGCCGTCTGAATAAAATTTTTGTGCAAACTCACACGACAGAAATTATAGGCATTAATTGAAGTTAAAGTGATTGTAAATAGAATTAATTAATTGTGTTTAATTAATTGAATTTGAATGAATTTTGAATTGAAATTTAATTTTTAGAAAGGTTTTTATTTAAAATTAATTTTTAAAAGCTTTTTAAAAAAGAAGGAAGAGAAAGAAAAAAAGAGAAGGAAGGAGGAGAAAAAGAAAAAAGAAGTAAGAGAAAGAAAGGAAGGAAGCAAAGAAAGAAAGCAGGAAAGAAGGAAGAGAAAGAAGGAAAGAAGAGAAAAAGAATAAAGAAGGAAGAGAAAGAAAGGAAGGAAGCAAAGAAAGAAAGCAGGAAAGAAGGAAGAGAAGGAAGGAAGGAAGGAAGGAAGGAAGGAAGGAAGGAAGGAAGAGGAAGACAAAGAAGAGAAAAAGAAAAAAAGGAAGAGAAAGAAGGAAAGAAAAAGGAAGGCAAACAAGAAAAAGAAGGGAAGAGAAAGGAAGAAAAGAGAGAAGGTAGGAAAAGAAAGGAGGAGAGAAGGAAAGAAGGAAGAGAAGGAAGGAGGCAGGAAGGAAGGAAAGAAGAGAAAGAAGGAAAGAAGAGAAAGAAAAAGGAAGGCAAAGAAGAGAAGGAAGGAAAGAAAGAAAAAGGAAGGGAAGAGAAAGGAAGGCAAAGAAGAGAAAGGAGGAAAGAAAAAGGAAGGCAAAGGAGAAAGAAGGGAAGAGAAAGGAAGGCAAAGAAGAGAAAGAAGGAAAGAAAAAGGAAGGCAAAGAAGAGAAAGGAGGAAAGAAAGAAGCCGAGAAAAGAAGGAAAAAAAAAAGAAAGAAAGAACCCGAGGCCGCTGGCAGCGGGGACCCGAACGCGGCCCCGCGAGGACAGAGCAGACCCCGGCACCGGAGACCGATCCTGGCCCTGTGCTGGGAGGCCGAAGCTGTCGGTGGAGTGAAGCCGACCCCGGCCCCCGGCTGGGAAGTCGAGGCAACCGGCAGATGGGAGCCCGGGAGCCTGCCCCGGCCGCGGCCACCCCGCTGCCCCGGCCACATGGGGCAGGCAGGCAGGTGCGCGCACATGCCCCAGCCCTGAGCCTGCCTGCTCCGCCCTGGGGGCGGGGAGGGCCAGCCCAGAGGCCAGGCTCAGGTCGGGTCAGCTGCAGAAAAGTCGCAGCCCTGGGGGTCTGGTGGGGGCTGCTGGCCTGCGTGGGGGTCCCTCAGTGCTGTGCGGGGGTTGCGACAGCCGCTGTGCGGCCGCGCACTCGCGCAGCTTAGAGGGAACACTGCTCACTGGCCCTCCTTCCCCGAGTGAGAAAAGAATTGAAGTGTAGTCCCTCACCCAAAAAGCTTGGACACCCTTGTTCTAATAGCATTGGGGAGCTAACACCCCACTAGGCACAAGCAAGACTTTGTAATGCTGGAGGCAAGGGGTAACAAAGTGATTTACGGTCCTGGTTGCCCTGAGAATCTTCACGCCAGGAAAGGGCCATTGTAACTGTGTCTACATTTGGGCCCCAGTATTAAAATGTCACACACAAAAAATCACACCTCTAGTATGCCAGCAAAAATCTCTAGTGTAGACCTGGCTTTATCCATGATGTTTCCTGACTTATAATACAGGAGTTCACAAACCATTTCATGTTCCTGTTCCAGCATTTTGATATTTTTAGCATTTTAGTATTTCGTGTATGTTGTGTTTGTTTTGTTTACAAATGTTCTTTCCACACAGGAGGAAATAGTCTATATTTACCTTATCATTTACAATTTTTTATTAATGTATTCTGAGAACTCATTAGGGTACATAGTTGGAAAATTCTCATTTAAAGTAGAATAGTTGTTAAGCAACTTTAAATTTTAATTAGAACTCTTTGCTGCATTTCATTATGAGGTTATTCACTAATTACTCAGCAGGTCCTGGATATTTACTAATGCAGAAGTGACAGTACATACTACTGCTAAATTAGAACTGCACAGCTGGAGAAGATACTTAGAAAAATGAAGAACAAATAAATGCATTGTTTAAAAAGCAACAGGGGAAAACACAGCATTGAGCATAATCCTTTTTCTTTTTTCCTAACTACTATTCCCATGTCGAAATAATGCTACAATATTCACCACACAGGGTTTTCTTCTAATGACTTAAGTAGTCTACATAAGGAAGTGGTTGTGTCTGGTTCTTTTCATATGAAAACATATTTCTTCCAGGAGTAAGTACGGCAGTGGACATGAGAGAATGTGTTCTAATTACAAATGTTGACAATGGCTATGTCTACACTTAGAAAGTTAAGTCGACTTTATTAAGTCAACCTTATTAAGTTGACTTAGAGAGTCTACACTAGACTCTCAAGTCGACTTGGGGGAGGGGTGCATTGTGGGAAGCGTGGCAGAGTGGCAGCAGAGAAGGTCTCCCTTCCCCTGGCCACGCCTTCAAAAGAGGAAGTGAACTCAGCCCCTTCCCATTGTGTCTTGCAACTCAGAGCCTGAGCAGGTCATAGAGCACAGCCTCTTCTACTGTGCTTTGCCAGGCAGCTGCGTGACACCCGCCAGCTAGTGGTAAGGCTTCTTCGGCTGTGGAACAGGCCTGTCTGGCAACCTGCCAGCACGGAGGAAGATGACAGTCTGCCCCCTGCCTTGCTGCCCCAGCAAGCTGCTGTGCTCACAGCAGTGCGCTCCATGGCTCATTGCCTCTGGGAATGTGAGGCCAGCAGCAACTGGTGAGAGCAGATTGTCCTCACCACCTGGGATGATGCCCTGTGGCTGCATTGCTTTAGGATGAGCAAGCGGACCTTCCTCAAGCTGGGCCGCGAGCTCACCCTGGTTCTGCAGTGAATGGACACCCGACTTCGACCCGCCCTGCCCATAGACAAGCGAATGGCCATTGCTGTGTGGAAGCTGGCAACCCTGGACTCCGACCGGTCCATGGGCCAGCAGTTTGGGATCGGGAAGGCCACCGTGGGGACCGCCATCATGCAGGTCTGCAGGGCCATCAACCCAGTCCTGCTAGCCCACCTCATCACCCCAGGCAACCTGCACAAACTCCTCGACAGCCTCACCGGACTTGGCTTCCCCAACTGTGGGGGCTCTGAGGACGCCACCCACATCCCCATCCAAGCCCCAGAACACCGCGCCAGGGATTATGTCAATCTCCAGGGGTACTACTCCGTGGTCCTGCAGGCCGTCGTGGACCACCGCGGAATCTTCCAGAACATCTATGTGGGCTGGCCAGGGAAGGCGCACGACGCACAGATCCTGCGCGACTCTACCCTGTACAGACGCATGCAGGCGGGCACCTTCTTCCCCGACCACACCATCACCATCAGGGACATGCAGGTGCCAGTCCTGATCCTCGGGGATGCTGCCTACCCCTTGCTCCCCTGGCTGATGAAGCCATACACGGGCCACATGGATGACAGCAAGGACCTCTTCAATCAGAGGCTCAACCAGTGCCGCAGCATCATGGAGCGTGCCTTCGGATGCCTGAAGACTTGCTGGAGGGCCCTCCTGACCCGCCTGCAGCTCGGTGAGAGCAACCTCTCGGAGGTTGTCAGTGCATGCTGTTGCCTGCACAACCTCTGCAATCTGCGGGGGGAAAAGGTCCCTCGCGTCTGGGAACCGAGGCCGAGTGGCTCGCTGTGCAGTATGAGCAGCCCAATGACACCCTGCCCCAGACTCAGCGGGTCCAGTGGCAAGCACAGCTCATCCAGGATGTGCTGAGGGCCCACTTCGACAGCAAGGAGCACTGAGGGGTGGGTCTGCTACCAGGCCCCGTCACCTCCACCACCTGCCCATGCCTGTTCCCCCCACACCCATCTCCCCCCCGCCCAGTCCCCACACCAATAAAAAGCACAACACACTGTATAACAGTGTTCAGAGTTTTTATTCAGAGGGGGAAATGGGGGTTGGGAGTTGTGTGAGTTGGGAGGTCTGGGGGGAGTGAAGAGCGTCTGGGGGACTGAGGGGGGTTGGGGAGAGTGAGGGGGGTCGGGGGAGGGAAGGAGGTTGTGAGGAGAGGCCGGTACTAGTGGACTCCGGAAGGCAGTTCCCAGGCTTGCAGACGTCTGCCCTGGGTCCTGGCCCGCCGGCAAGGACGGCTGCCTCTGGGGCACAGGGCAGGGTCCTGAGGGAACAGGCGCTCCTCCAGGTGCTCCAGGGACTGGGTCTGTTGCTCCATGAGGTCGAGCATACGCTCGAGCAGCCTCTGCTCGCCCCTCCGCAGCCCCTGCTCAACCTTCCAGTGGGCATCCTCCTGTTCTGCCGCACCGCCAAGCATGCCTCAGTCCACTCGCCGATGCAGACCAGGTCTTCGAGGAGCTCGTCCCGCGAGCGACGCATCCTCCTTCTGCTCGTGATCAGGCCTGGTGAGGCGCCAGGAGTGCCACGTGTCAAGGGGTCTTCTTCAGCAGGGGGAACCTGCTCCTCCTTCTCCTCAGTGGCGGTGTCCGCTGTCGGGGCAGGGATGAGCTCCGGACTGGCAGCTGGCTCCGGGGCTGGCGAGGTGCCTTCCTGCTCCTGCTGGACGCTGACTTCCCCCTGCTCCAGCACCACGTCTCATCCC
Organism: Pelusios castaneus; assembly: GCA_007922175.1. Classification (NCBI taxonomy): domain Eukaryota; kingdom Metazoa; phylum Chordata; order Testudines; family Pelomedusidae; genus Pelusios; species Pelusios castaneus. The sequence goes on from ML685776.1 coordinate 10,303,297, forward strand.
CCAAGCCCTCCTTCTGGTCGTCATCGAGGGAGGGGGGCTCAGCAAAGTCGATCGTGTGGGCTGGGAGGCTGCCGCTCTCCTGACGCAGAAAGGCATCCAGCTACTGGTAATACTGGCAGCTAGTGGTGGGGGCTGCCCCTGTCCAGAGCGTCGCCTCCTGGGCCTTCTAGTACCCCTGCTGCAGGTCCTTGATTTTCACCCAGACCTGCTGGGTGTCCTGGGTGCGGCCCTTGGCAGCCAGGGCCTGGGAGATGGAGGCATACACCTCTCAGTTGCGCATTAAGTCGACCTAAAAGGAGGTGTTATTAAGTCGACTTAATTTTCCTTAAGTCGACTTAAGGAACTGCTTAAATCAACTTAAGGAAAGCCCAGTGTGGACACAGAGTAGTTTAAGTTGACTTAAGCCTCCTTAAGTCGACTTAATTTGTAAGTGTAGATGCACCCAAAGACAGAACTGAGTCCTTAGTCACACTGATGGCTTGTCTACACTGTGGGCTCCGTGGCAATGGATGCAGTGGGATTGATTGAGCGGGTCACGAAGACCCTCTCAATCGATGGGAGATGGGCTCTCCAATCAATGCCATTAGTCCACCTCCCCGAAAGAGGTAAGGCTGCATCACCAAAGGGTACATAGTACATCAACATTATGTATCTGGCATGTCTCCTGTCGACCATCATCACCAGTGTAGACCAGCCCTGAGTTGAACTCAGTAGGTCTATTAGCAGAGTAAAGTACTACTCAATGTATAAGTGGCAGAAATGGACCATAACTTATTCTGAGGAATATGCTAGGGTTAGGGGAAGAAACAATATTACTAAATATTTTCAGGGCTTTTAAACTTTCATTCATTTTCATTTTCAACTTTCATTTCTTACAGAACAAATATTTTGTTACTTTATCTACTTTTCTAAAAGCTATGAAAATCCAGAGAATACCGTGAGGATGGTAAGTACTGTTAATTTACATGACTTTTTCCCAGCTTATTGGGTTTCTGACATCTTTACTCATATACGCATATTTGTATTATTTTCTTTTCTTGGTTATTTCATTTTGTTTTCCTATATCTACTGTCTCCTACACTCAAGTCTGGGTCTTTACAGCTATTGATTTTTTTTTTTCAGTCTCTCAATTTAGTTAACACTTGTTTTATATCTTTTGATTTTTAACTTGCTTGTTTCCTTTTCTGCTTCTAACTCAGCTGATGGGAAACAGACAAAAAGAAAAGGTTTGACCATCTTTTTTCCTCTAGCTGTATTCAAACAATAGAGTCCATCTCAGTTTTCCTGTCTTACCTTCTTTCTTGACCTCCACCTATATCTTTCTCCTCCTGCAGTTCAAAAAGACAACCATTCTGTCATCTTAATTCATCAGAAACTGCGTTGTATCCAAAGTGCTCTATTCCTGGTTCTTTTTCCACTTCTGTCCACTTCTGACTACACTGAAAACTTACACTGTTACAGTTATGTCAGCTAGGAGTGTGACTTTTTACTGATATAGCAATAAAAGCCCTGCTTTGGAGGTAGTTATAGCCATACAACTGTGTTTATATATGTCTATTTTATGCCAATTCCCTTAATTGGCATAAACTGGACCAATATAAGTAATTTTATACTGATGTAACAGTGTCCGTTAATTCCATATATATATAACAACACTGACAAAAACCTCTTAGTATGGATGAGGCCTCAGGTTAGCCAAGAATGCTGACCTTTTTACAGGTCTCTTTCTTCGAGTCGTTATCAAAACTGTTGGTTCCTGTGATATGCTGGACACTGCACTACTATCAAGTTCAGCAGCCTGCAGTTTTCCCATTGGAAATCTGTGGACGGTGCAAAAATATTAGATCATCTTCACTGTGGATAAAATGTTGACCACATTGAAGTCAGCTGAAGTTTTGCTGTTGATTTCAATGCAGCCAGGCTTTTATCCTGTAAACACTAGCAACACAAGATGCACACCTAGGGTCAGGTCTATAAGAGCCAGTGTTTCCCTACCAAATACAGCAGCCTTAGTTTAAATATGTATTTCCATAAAGAGAAAACTTTTTAAAAAATCATTTAAGGGGAGTGCTCTCCCACATAATCCTTTAGAAGCCAGGAAACGTCCAACTGAAATATCCTTCTTTATAAGACAACTATATATTAACTTTCATCACATCTTCATTATCACTGAGCAACTCCACACCTCTATTAAAAAAAAAACTTTTACACTTCTAACAAACATAATGACACAAAAATTATGCCACATTCCTCGCCATCATAATACCAAACCTTAACTCAGCAACATCAACATACATTTCTATTAGACATCTGTCTCTTTAATAGAACGTATATTTCTCTTTGATCTTGAAACATCAGAAAGAACCCTGGTGCCTTTCACATGATGATTTCTTGCAGGTCAGATTGTTGTGGGACATAGAGAGAACCAGTTGAAGATTGTTGGTGGCAATTCATGAAGCAGCTGCACGCAGTGGAGCCCCATTTCTGGGCCAAGAAATGAATATTGCCTTTTGAAACTACAATATAATGCATGTTTAGAATGAGGAGATGTAGCTATAGAGCTTTTGATGTGTGGAGCCACACTCCTGGATCTGTGTGCTGAGCTCATTGCAGCCATCCCCCCACCCTCCAAGTCAGGGACACTAAAATAAGAACTGCATTGATAGTGAAGAAGCCAGTGGCAAGCACACTGTGGAAACTTGCAATGCTGGATTGCTACCAGTCAGTAGGAAATGATTTTGCAGTAGGAAAATCTACTTTGTGGGTCACTGTCATGGATATATACAGGGCCATTGTCTCCTGCTACAGGACTTTTACTCTTGACAATGTGTAGGACTTGCAGCACTGGGTTTTCATACTGCTGTGGAGTGAAAGACAGCACACGTATCCCTATTTTGACACCAGAGCATCTTGTCACAGAGTAAATCAACAGAAAGGCCAATTTTTCTATGGTTTTGCAAGCACTGGTGGATCACCATGGATTCTTTACCAATGACTAGGGTTGGCTGGTCAGAGAAGATGCTTGATGCTTGCATCTTTAAGAACACTGGACCTTTCAGAATGCTCCCAGCAAGGACTTCCTTTCCCAACTGTCAAGTGATCATTGGAGATGTTGAAATGCCAGTAGGGATCCCAGGGGACCCAGCCTATCCCTTAGTACCCTGGCTTATAAAGCTTGACTTACCACCTTGACAGCACCAAGGAAGGATTCAATAACTGGCTTAGCAAGTGCAGAATGACAGATGAATTTGCTAGTGGTAGATTGAATGGATGCTGGTGTCTTTTTACTTAGAAGGTTGTATCTCAGTGAAAAAAATATTCCAATGGTTATAGCTGCTTACTGTGTCCTGCATAATATCTGTGAGGCACGGGAATGGAGGTGGTGGAATTAACATCAAGATGGCAGGCAGAAGTGGAGCAGCTGTCTGGCGAGGTTGAACAGTCAGATACAACAGCTATCAGAAGAGCTCAAAATAGAGCTATCCAGCTCAGTACAGCTTTGAAAGAGCGCTTTAACAGCAGACCACAGTAATGTGTTTTGGTGGACTGTGTTCTACCTGGCCCTTTAGTCTGGGGCCTCTTAGGAATTGTGTGATGCGTGGTGCACATCTGTGAATGTAACAATGACAATGCACCTGGAGCTTGCTGTTTGTTTATGATTATTACACTGTTTGCCACTCCTCCTGTGAGTTGGGTCAAGGCATACAAGCACAAGCAAGTGGGTGCTTTCACTACTGTCAGGCATTCTGCAGCATATGTTGGGAATTGAAAAAGATAGATTTACCAAATAATAGAATGTTATTGAGTAACAAAAAAATAAATTAAAAAAAAATCTATGCAAGTTAAAAGTAAATAGATCAAAACATTAATCAATGTGTGTAATAGAGCTTACAGAAGGGAAAGTAACATTCATGTCCTTCTTAACTAAACATAGCTCAACCATGGATCTCACAAGTCAGTGTATGTGAAGCTGTGGTTGTCCTTGATGTCTCCTGGGGTGGAATGGTAGGGATAGAATGTGGCCCTTGATGCCATGTGGAATGTTGGGGGTGGGAGGTGGATAGACAGGTGCTATCCTGGAGTTCTCCATGAACTGCAAAGGGATGTGAGTCTGGGACTGATGAATCTATAGGGACACAGAAGTCTGTAGCATATGTATTTGCTGCCAGAGAAGCTCCCTTATGTCCTGATGCATCTCCCTCCCTGACTGTGGATTATTCTCCTGTCCGCTGGTTCCTGCTCTATACAGTCTGCAATGTTCATTCTCTAGGCCCTCTGTTCAAAGTCTGACGCAGCACAGGCCATCAGGATCTTGCTGAATATGTCACCCTGAGTGAGTCCTTTTCTTTCTCCTCCTTATCTGGCTCAGGCATTCTGAAAGTGTGCAGGGTGAAACTCACATGGCCACTATAGCAGTACTTACAGATAAGACATACACAGGTACCATTGTCAGTATAGTCACAATGGAAAGTGAAAGTTAAGATTCAGGACTCCCTTCACTTGTGCTCCTGAAGTTTTAAATGAAACATGCTTATTGACACTTCTGCTTTGGAGTGCTTGTGCACAATGCCACTCAAAGCACCAGTCAGGGTGAGTGTGGCTCACCAGTAGTGAAGGAAATGAAGTAAATGCTCAGTTGTACAAAACTATGAATATAGAGCAATAGCACTGAATGCTGCCACCATTTTCCACAGCTGGTGGTGAATTTAACTGATATCTCATTCCTAAAAGTAAAAAATCAACAGAGCAAAGCTGCTGCTGGCATCCTGAATCCAACCATGTTCATATGCTGCTAACCCATTTACTGCAATTATGCCTGCCAAAATTATTGCCAACTGGTATGGGAAAGTGTTCAGCTATGGTGGAAGAAATAAGGCTGTCATCTGTGGAAACCTCAGGAGAAGAATGCAGAGTACCTCCAGGAAATATTCATCAAGATCTCTCAGGAAGATTCAAGGGACATCCCTGTGTACATAAACAAACTGCTCTGCAAGTCCCCACCGCCCCGCCTCTGCCTAGTTATAGAGGGCAATGAAATGTAGATAACTCCACCTCTTCGTTGTATCACTACCGCTTCTAATTGGAATAAATTAATGAACAGTCCAATAACTGTGTCCTGCTAAGTTGGGGGCATCATCACTGTAATGGTAAATAAATTTACACACTGCTCCAAAGTTTCTTCCCCTGCATCGAGTTACCAATGCTCGACTGCCAGAACTAACTGGATTCCAATGGAGTCTCAAATAGGATCCTGGCTTGCGAGATAGCTGGACTCCCTAGTTGCATGTCCCCCTTCTTTTCCTTTTGCTTGATTTTCATGACAGGGACTTGTGACTTGACTCCTCAGAGGTGTCCACAGTGGTGTGCTGGATGGTAGTGGGATCTTCACCAAGTATGGCTTGCAGCTCTTTGCTAAAGGAATAGGTCTGCAGCTCAGGATCAGAACAACTATTGGCCTCCCTGGCCTTCTGGTATATCTGCAGCATTTTCTTTGCTTTCACATAGCACTGCTGCTGATTCCTGTTGTACCTCATCTTTTGCATCCCCTGTGCAATCTACTTGTAAATGTCTGTGTTTCTATGGCTAGCCTATAGCCATGCTTGCACAGCCTCCTCTCCTCATAGGCCTAGGAGATTCAATACTACTTGTCTACTCCAAGCAGGAGTCTATCTAGATGGTGTAGCTGCCATGGTCAGGTGGGCAGTTTCACAAAATGAAAACTGCTAGATCTGCTCTGTCTCCAATCTGGACAATCAGGACAAGGCATTTTAAAAATTCTCAGGGCTTTAAAGAGATGGGGAGGAGAGGGGCCCTTCTAATCTCTGTGATCACTAGGAACTAGTTCACAATCCTGACCAGAACAGTTAATGTTGGGCACTGTGGGACAACTGCTGGAGAATAGTTAGGGTCAACATGGGTGACAGAAGTGTCTACCTTCACACTGCATTGACATCAATACATGGACCACTGCTCAACAGTGCTTTGGTAGGTGGTATTATATGTTGGCCTAATGAAGAGCTTTCAGTGGCAGACAAAATTAAATGTAGACACATGTACAACTAGATTGATGGAGAGCATCTTATGTCAGCCTATCTTTGTACTGTAGACCAGGCCTTACTCAATGTCAAAGAGCAGATAAATATCTGCGAGGATTAGAACTCATGAATTCTAGTTTTGTGCTGAATCCACTACACAAGTAGAAATAGGGCAAGTTTACAACAGACAGTCCAAATGTCCATGGGGAGGGAGTAGCAACCCATTTTACATCACTGTAAATCATACTGGATTCTTTCAGGTTCATCATTCGTTATCAGCCATTACCAATATATAAATGAATTTTGTACTGCATCACAGAGTGTCAAAAGGTATTTAGCTGCCTAAATATATTTGATGATCTGGACCATGGTGTTTAGTTAAAAAGGCTGAGTCTTATGCTACATGGAACACAACAGAATTATTATGCAGGGGGCCTCGAAGTCCCCTTCATGGGCCAGAACCCCAATTGTGCTAGGTACTGTAAAAACACAGAAGGTTAGTCACAGAAAGCCTAAGCCTCCCTCTTTTCTACAGTCACAGGCCATGTCTACATGGCGGAAAAAAAAAACCAAGTGAGCTCATGTGATAAATACATTTCTTAGTCTTTAAAAGTGCACAGGATTCCTTGTTTGTTTTGCTGAACTAGATTAACTCGGCTACCCCTTTGGAACATAGCGAAAAAGTAGTTTTGGGGGTTTTTTTTGATTTTTTTAAAAAATGAATTAGCCCCAAAGAGTTAGTTGAACGCAATTGGAAAGCCCATGCGGGCACAGTTTTAACACCTTTACAATAATATTAGCCCAGTGTCTACATGGGCGTTAAGGTGACTTTCCTATCATGCTAACTTAAGTGAGTCAACTCCCTTGGGAGAAAACAAAACAAAATCTCTTTTCATGGTGTAAACATAACATTTGTGGCACTGCAGTACTTTATATTCTCTGGGTGAAATTCATCTTACTGAAAGACCTCTGTACTCCTCTCTTAAGCCCTGTAAGGAAATCAAAGATTGCACAGACTGTACAGCCATACAAAGGCATCTCTACACACACGGTGCATTTCAGAGCAATACTCTGTGCAAGCCAAATAGGTTGGCTCATAAGGAAGAATTAAGGGTTTCCTGAGGATGATGCCGTTGGTTTCAGCCTTTCAGAGATCCAGTGGCTCAGAAAACCTCAGAGATGAGAGGAAAACAAACAAGAAGTCTGGTGGCACTTTTAAAGGCTAACAAATTTATTTATCGCATGAGTTTTTGTGGGAGAAAATCCTACTTCATCAGACGCTTAAAGATGGGGAACATACAGAATGGGTGCAAATAAATGCAGGGAAGTGTAAGTCATAGGAACTGTTCAGACTATAACAGCAAATCAAAGCAGTAGTTAGAATTCAAACAGTGGAGTACAGCAATTAGCAGGGAGGTGGGTGGGGGACAAGGAAAGCAAAATTATCTGTTGTAATGGGAAAAGAACCCATAGTCTTTATTCAGCCCTGAGTTCACGGAATCAAATTTGCATATAAATTCCAATTCTGTAGTTTTTCTTTGAAGCTTCCATTTGTTATCCATTTATTTGAGTGCAAGTATTAACAAATCATCAATGGAGTGAGCAGGGAGATTGAAGTATTCCCTCACTGGTTTTTGAATATTGTTATTTCTTATGTCAGATTTGTATCATTCATTCTTTTGTGCAGAGATTGTTCTGTTTGTCCAACATATAAGGCGGGGGGTATTTCTGGCACATGATGGCATAAATCACACTGGTGGATGAGCAGGTGAATGAACCCTTGATAGAGTAGCTGGCTTGATTAGGTCCTATGATGGTGTCTTTTGTGCAGATATGTGGGCAAAGTTGGCAACACGGTTTGTTGCAGGTGTATGTGCCTGTTTAAATGTTTCTGTTGTTAGGTCTGTAGTAGCTGTAGTAGTCTAAGGTTGGTTGGGGGGGGGGGGGGGGCATCTGTAAAAGAAGAGGTCTGCCGCCCAAGGCCTGAGAGAGTGAGGAATCATCTTGTAGAATAGGCTATAAGTCCTTGATGATGTGCTGTAGGAGTGAAAGTCAAGTCAAGGAGATGGCTTTTGCATTTAGTTCTGAATGTAACGAGGATGGTGATCATTCTTTTTTCATCTAACAGAGAGTTCCATAGTCATGGTCTAACTCATGTAAAAATCATGTCTACCACATACAGATCTACCCTGTGTGTCAATAGCATTTTTCCACTGGAATGAAGTTGACATGTGAGGATATCGTCACAGTAGCACTCTCTCAATAGTTTGTGCCACTCCCAAGCAAGACTGTCAGTAGCCTTGAACCAGACTGTGGTTAACTGGAGAGCCAGTGTAGGGAGCAAGCAACTGCGGTGATATTCTCACCAACCTATGTTGTGAGCAGATGTGCTGCTGCATTCTTGAAGAGCTGTAACTCCCTCAGAACACTGGGTTTCAATTCTTGAAATAAGGAATTGCAGTAGCAGACCCTGTAGAGGGGTACCAAACTCATTGGCTATGGCAGACCAGATTTGATTTAAATTTACTTCAAGTGGTACATACATTCCATAAATTGAAATACTAGGGCACTCTCACAGAGTGCTGTGTATGCAAGACTCCGTTCCATGATACCACACACACACTCTGTTAGGGAGAGAGTATGGTCTCACAGAGCAGAGTTTTGCATACCTACAAGACCTGACACTATCGCAGCATTACAAAGAGATGCATATGTGAGACTGCACTCCATGATACCGTGAGACCATATTCACTTCCTCTCTCTCTGTTAGGGAAAGAGTGCTGTCCTGCAGAGCACAGTCAAGGGCCAGATGGAAGAGGTTTCTCAGACAGCATGTTTGATATCCCTGCTGTAGAGTGTGAGCAAGAGCCCCAGATGTGCAAACTTTCACTATTTATCTAGTATTAAAAATGTTCATCTCTGTTTCCATTCACTCTAACAGAATTTCCACACTGGACCTTTCTGTGAGTCTTACGGCGGAACAAAGTGAGATTTTAGGAGATATAATATAACCACATTGACGTGAAACATTTCAGGAACATGAAAAACATTTGACTAAATAGTGCAAAGATAGAAAAGCAACAGTTAAGGTGAATAACTAATTTGGATAAAGGAAATGTATGGAGTTCAAACTTATTGTATTACTTTACTGACCAACGGCACAGTCAGGTTAAAATAAACAAATGCAATTACCTGTTTGATAGACAGCAATCGGTTATATTTTTTTAAAACAGATTTTCAGATGTGCATGAAGTTATTCATTCCAGTTGATTAGCCTTTGTTTGTAATACTTGACAATAAGAATAAAATAGTCTATTTGACTTTTGATTATAAAGTGTTTTTATTCACTTTCAGATTCTCATGCACAACATATTTGAATAAAAAATCCTCTTGGGTTTGTTCTGATAGTATATTGTAATATAGGCAACTTCTATATTTTACAATGATTCAGTGCCTTGTGATACAGCCAAATATTTGGTTAGACTTATGCCCCAGTTTTCTTCTGGGACTGGATAGTACTCCCTTATATCAACTTCTTAGCAGTTGCCATTAGAACAAGGGTAACACCACTGGAAAAATGTAAGGATCAGCACTCAATTACCTGTTTCCTATCTGAAAGTTTGTTTTCCTTCAGCTCCCTAAGCAACAGCAAAGTGGCTTTTGTAAAAATAAAATTAAATACATTCACATTTTATCAAAATAATTTTATTTGCAATTTTTATTCAAATATTTTCCTCCTAAGGAATGGATATTCCACCTCCCCACACACCCTTTCCCTCCTGCAGTTAAGAAAAACAAACACGAACTCTTTGACTTAATTTGAGTTCTCAACACTATTTTGCTATGCTTTTACTTACGTTTCCTGACACTACATTTGACAGATTTTCCTCAAACTATTTATCTAACCGTTTCTTTAAGTTTTCTAGGTCTATTGCATCAACATCATGTAGAATTAGTACTGTTGCTTTAGACTGAAAGGGATTAAATTCAATAGTCATCAAACAACAAAGATCTATCAGTTCTCTTTGGCATTTCTGTAAACCATCTTTAAGCTTTTGATGTAAAATGGGATCTTTCCTTAACTGTTTCATTTCAGGCACTGAAAATCCAATCAAACTTGTTAGGATTTCATCAGCAACCTCTACCTCTAGGTAAGCAGTACCATCAGAGATTTTTGCCGTTATGCTCCAAAAGCCACTGCTGCTTGTGAGACTTCCAGTAAGTGTTACAATAAAGGATTTAACTTTCACTGTTGTAACTGTTTCTGGGCTATTTGCAAGTAAAACAGAAATATATGTAAAAGGTGGAGAATCTAACTCAAGACTTTTGCATTTCTCTCTTCTGGTTTGTACACAGTAGTTTATGTTGTTTACCTCTGAATCAGTTTTTGAAAAATTAATTGGTCTTTGGTTTAACAAATGAATGTCAGAAAGACAAGATTTTTGATTGCTCTTGACTAGATCTGCTTTATTACACTTCTGCTCAAGAATATTTTCCAAAGGGAAATCATCGATAGACTGTTGGGAGTGTTGTACATTATGGTGTAGTGAGAAAGTACTTGTACTATTTTTATCACCTATAGACAGTTCTCTCCCACAGGATTTCTCTTTGCTAACTGAATCAAACTGAATTCTGCCATCTTTTCCAGATGTGAAACTTAAAGCTGAAATGGGTGAGGCTCTAGACACATGTGAAAGTCTCTCTGTAATTGTATCAATGGTTTTGTTTATGACCGATGACTGCACTATTTGAATTTCTTCTTGTTCTTCTTGGATCTCCTCTTCTAAAAACAAGTCATCTTCCAATGGGAAGTCATATATATCTCCGTCAACATATTCCATTGCTGGAACACTTTGTTCTTCATTTCCCTCATGCAAGGTCCCAAATCTTTGTTGTGAGTAGTTTTCACTGCTTGAAAGGAGCAAATGCATGGTTGTGTTTGAATTGTCACTTTTGCTACAATATCCACTTTCTAAAGGGATCTCATGATTTATGGTAAATTCATCATTTTCATCAAGACTTGCTAGAAGCTCTTCATCTGAAGGTCCTAGAGTTTGTCTTACTTCATTTACAGCTCCTAAAATACCTTGTTCATGATCATGCTGCTTAACAGGATGACGGTTTTCCTCTTCTCCAATTAACCTAGCAAGGACTTTTTCCTGAGCATACGCCTCTAGAAGAGCATCTACTTCACCCCCCAACACTTTCACATTTTCTGGTTTAAGCAAAAGAACACCAAAGCGATACACAACGTTACCCTGTATCATAATTTTTGTACCTGGAAGAAGATTACTATGAAGAACAGGAACAGGTTGATATTCCATACCCTGAATTTGATGTATTCCATCAGTTAGCTGGAGCATCAGCATTCGAGTAGGCTTTGCTTCCCAGGACTTCTGGGATACCTGAGTGTTCATTGTTACTTCTTCATTTACGGTATTTTTTCCTCTTATCTTTTGCAACTGGGAATACGCAGGCTGGCTAACATCAACCAGTGAATCAATCTGTATAGAATAAAAGCCATTCAGTTCTCCTTTTGCACCATTTAAGATGCAATCAGGCAAAACAGGATAGTCCAAATCTCTCAGATCTGTGAGAAGCCACTGTTCAAATACCTGTTTATTAATCTGAGCTTGAGTTAAATTACCACCACCATTTTCTTGTTGGATCCAGTTAACACAAGCTTCTAGCCACATCAGAGGAACTTTAATATGCCATGTAGACGAAAGCCAGGTCTCCACTTTTCCTGCAACATTAGAGGCACTCATTTTATTTAAATTATAGGGAAAATGCACAAATCCCCTGAAAAGAAAAAAAGAAAAGTGTTATCCTTTGGCTATTTACTAGTTTGTATGCTATAGCAGAAATATAGAAACCTAACTGCTCCACATGTTACTGAATGGAAAAATTATGAACGGAAGTGACAAGACTCATCTGATCTAGAAACAACTCAGAGGACTTGCGTAAAATTATGGAATAGAGGGAACCTAAAAAGTGTTGTAACTGGATAAAAGCCTTGGAACTGTCAACACAGGTAATAAGAAACATCAATAGGATCCAGATATGTCCAATGTGCCAGCTGCAGAGTGCTTTTAAAGATGGGAAATAATACAGCCAGGCACCTTGACTAAACTTCAATTCCAAGTATAGATGGTTCCCAACTGTATCACTAACACCCCATATTAATGATGATTGCTCTTTTAGTGATCCATAAAGCAAAAATCACTAAAACATATACAGCTAGGCTGTATCTTTCACATCATGTAAAAATCTGTTTTATTTTCATTTCTGCTTTTAAAAAAAGGAGCTATACAAGAAGGAACGGACACTATACTAGCAGAGACCAGTAAAATCTTTCTCCTCTGTGAAATTCTAAATTACATATTATTCATCTATGGCAAAAGCCAGCCTGCCCTAAACTTATGCCAGGACCAGCCACATTGCAGGTGACCAAAGCAGAGATTCTCCATCAAGCGAAAAGACAGCGGTCTCATCATGATCTATTGATGGCAGGTTTGTTTCAAGCAGGATTACAATGGCATGGCTTCCTCCCAAGAGCTTTGCTGCCCCGGGCTTTGCATTTGTAAATGGCTGTTTGTGTCATTTGCATTACTGGGACTCTCCTTTCATGCAGGGCGCTGGATGTCACAGGGACCGAGGGCAGCGCAGGCCTTGCCCTCCAAGCACAGTGGATTTAGCTGCTTTCCAAACAAAAGAAGCCACAGGCGCCAAGTTGCCCACCAGGCATGCGGCTGAGTGTTCTCAAAGCGGACTGAGGGTTCCATCCATTTACACCACATCGCTGCGAGTGGTGGTGGTGGGGGGGGTTTCAAACCGGATCAGGGCGCAGGGCAGGCACCATGGCCGCCCACCAGGCTACAGACAGCGGGACTGGCAAAGTCGGAGCGCGCACCAGGCTTCGCGGGCGGCCCCACTTACCCACACCCGAGGCGGGGCAGCGGGCGGCCGGCAAACGCAGCAGTCGGGATCACTTCTCCCTCCCTGGCCCTGTCTCACACACGCGCCCGCTGCGGGGGTGCAGCCACGACCGCTGGTCCCCCATACACAAGCCTAAAATCCAGCACCGGCGGTTAAGCTCCGCCAACCCGAAAGCGCGCGCGACTTTGAACCTCGCGAGAGCTCCGCGCCGACTGCGAGGACGATGGAGGCGGAGTTTTTACAGGCGCCATTTTCTCTCCCTCACGACTGAAGTGACGCTTGCTCCCTGGGCCCGCCCCGCTGCTTCTCGTTGCCGCCGCGGCTTCTATCGTGACCCCGTCTGTCAGGTAAAGATGCCCGATATGCCGGTGCGACCGGCGAACAAAGCTCACCGCGTTTCTTGCGGTTTTCGGGCCCGAATAGGTTTGCGGCGCCACCACGGAGGGCGGAGCTAAGTGGGAACCGTCTCTTGCGGTGATGGGCAAGTCTGTCAGCCAATAGCGCTGCGACGTGCCGTCTGAGTTTGGCGGCTGAGCCAATAGGCAGGCAGCGCTGGTGCGTGCCGGCGCGTTGGCAGTGGGGGCCGCTGCTCTCTGTCCCCTCTCCCACCCCTTTCTCTCTCTCCTCGGAGACGGAGTTGGTGGGGCGAGTGGCTGCTGGCACGTTGCTACCTGGGACCAGACAGCGCGCAACGCGGTAAGACGCAGCTAGGGGCCCGGCCCTGGTGAAGGAGGGGGACATCGCAGCGCCTGGTGTTCCTCCCCCCCCCGCCACTATAATAAGTGAATTCGGGCGTCTCGGGCCCGCTTGTCTCTGCTGCATGACACAGCGATGCGGGCAGCCCGCTTGTATCCGGACATTGGCCTTCATCGCCATGATCCCCCCGCCCGATCCCACTTTCGACGGGGGCAGAAATGCCCCCCCCCCCGAGCCCGCCGGGGTGGCTTGCGTAGTTCCCTGCCCCACTGAGTGAGAGAATGTCTTTCCCCTCCCGCGGTGCCCGTGCGCGGGGTCCTTCCCGCACTGTGAGGTGGGGGCGGGGGTGAGCTCTGCGGGCCCGGGTAGCTGACTCGTTGGCGGCGACTGGCTGCCGTAGGATCATGGCGCGCGGGCGGGGATTGGCGTCTTCTCTGCGCGGCGGCCTCGGCCTGTGTCGATTTGGGGCGGGCCCAGTCCCCGCAGGCCGATCGTGGCGCCGCGGGCTCCTTTCTCGCAGGGGAGGCCTTTATCGGCCCGGGAAAGCGACAGGGCTCGTGGGAGGGCTCCCGGCGCCTCCTTTGTGTCTGCCCGGGGGTAGGCCTCCCTGTGACCGCGTGGTGGTGGCTTTCCGCTCACGGCCCCGCCTAGGAGCGCGTGGGCGCCATTACAGCGGCCGCCATTTCTTCTCCCCGACCCGCCGCCGGAAAGGGGATGGGGAGGTGAGCGGATTCCATTCCCGCCTCGCGTCCTTTCAGAAGAGACGAGGCGATTATGTAACGCGGCTGAAGGACGCGGCCTCTGGGCGACTTAGGCTGGTCGGTTGGTGCAGCCGGCGGGGGGCGGGACAGCGGTTTCTCAGAGCCGGGCACTTCGAGCGGCCGCGTCCCGCAGTGGGGCGGCTGCTCTACGGCGCGTAGATTGGGGCCGCGGGCGAGTGGTCCTTCCCTCATTCGCATCGCGCGGGGCGGTTGCCGTGGTCAGTCACCGGCGTCAGCCCTTTCCGCCCTGCGATGGGGTTTCGCCCGCACATGACAAGCCGTTGTGAATAGCCTGACTCCCTTGCCACCGCCCACCTCCCTGTTGAATTTAGAGTCTTACACATTTTGTGGCTTGCTGCTTTTTATTCGTGTAATGCTTCTGGATGGCTGCTTTCTGGCTTAATGTTATAGCCAGTGGGATTTAGCCCCTTTGCCAGTGCACCAGCAGCCTGAGAATGCCTCTAAATACTGGGGCAACCTTCTGGGTGCCGAGGCTTTTCTCTTACATCTTTGGGCTTTCCTGGGAGCCTTAGCAGCAATGGAAATGTCATGGTTACATTCTGGAGGCATATACTGACAGTTCACTTGAATTTTCCCATTTTCCTTTGATCATCGAAGTAGAAATATAGAACTGAGAATATGTCTGCATTAGAGATTTCTGTAGAATAAAGCACACTTTTGTAATATTGTGGGTAGTGGCCCTCCTGGCCTGCATAAACATGTTAACTGCCTTGAATTAATCAACAATATTAGCCTTAGTTTTTAAAAGATACCTGTATTTCAGTATTACAGATCCAGCAAATCACAGCAAAATAAATAAGGAGTCCAGTGGCACTTTTAAAGAGTAACACATTTATTTATTGCATAAGCTTTCATTTCTGTATTGCCGATGATGATTGGCCCTTCTGAATTAGGGTGAGCATGTGAGAGTGCATGGTGTGCCAGCCATTTGTAACTTAAGCTCTTTCTACTAGAGAGAAGAAGGGGGGGGGGGGGGAAGCTTTTTAGCCTAGTACAGTGGCTTTCAGCCTTTCCAGACTACTTTATCCCTTCTAGTAGTCTGATTTGTCTTGCAAACCACAAGTTTCACCTCCTTTAAAAACTATATGCTTACAAAATCAGACCTACAAATACAAGTGTTTAATAGCATACTGTTACTGAAAAATTGATAGCTTTCTTATTTTTACCATGTAATTATAAATAAATCATTTGGAATGTTAATATTGAACAGTGTATAGAGCAGAATAAAAAAGTCACTTATGAAATTTTAGTTCATACTGACTTCACTAGTGCTTGTTATGTTACCTATTGTAAAATTAGGCAAATATCTAAGTGAATTGATGTGTAATCTTCTGGAAGGACCTCTGTGTGTTCCTGGTGGAGGGAGAGCCACTGGCCTAGGGAACCCATTTTTTTGTTATAGCTGTTGAAATGTAGATTTAAAGAGAATAGATTTTCACAGCATTTATAATTAATAGAACGTAAGACAGTGCAACTTCTGAGTGTTCTCTTACAAGCAGGCAAATTAATTTACATTTTACACTTAAATACATTAAACTGTTTCCAATTTTTTATATTTGTACATATACACATGAAAGTAAATTGTGCCTGTGCCATGCAGTGCTTTTGGTAAAGTTCCTAAATTTACAAGTAGTTCTTTTATCATTCTGACTTAGAGCTGTAATTGCAGGTAAAAGCCCCATTAAAAACAATTTGATGTGACTAATGGTTACAGGTTTTTGTAATTGTACTTCTATAATCTTTCCTATTTACAGATAGACAATGGCAGTTTGAAGTCCAAATGTTAATATACCGTAATAAGGATTGATTTGGCTCGTTGGTTTTAGAATTTGAAGTTCCTATTTGTTGAATGAAAAGTGAATGCTGAAATACCACTAAACCTAATTTAGTATTTCAGTAACTATATTTTTTAACTGGAAATGGGGAAATTCAGTTATTGGCTTCTTTGTGGTAAGGCTAATTATGCTTTCCAGATCTAAAGAAAAACTAATGTTTGCAGTGGAAACTCAACACATGGAACTTAGGTGTATTCTTATTAAAGTCTGTGTAACTGTAAATGAACAGGATTAAAACTAATGTATGTTGGTTTTCATAGGCTGCTGAAGCAGTAGGCTGTTGGTTTTGATCCCGCCCAGAACACTTCAGTTTTGCTCTGCAAGGATATATAATACTCGTAAGTTCTAGAAGCAGTTGTCTTTTTGATTGTTCCTTTTAGCAAGATGCACGGTTTGGTGTTTTGTTTTGTTTTTTCTGTAAAGAGTACTTGTGCTAGCCTTTTTATTCTTTGATAGGTTCCATTTACCAAAGTAAAAGGTAGTAATGGAGACTGAACAGCAAGAAGAGACCTTTACCAACACAGAGACAAATGGTAAGTTTTATAAAGGGCTATATATGCTTTTAAATATTTAGTAACTTATAGATGTGCTGAATGTGTTCAAGATAAAAGGTAGCAGTACATCTCATGCATTGACTTTAACACTTTAAAATACCTTTATGGTCCAATAAGATTATATTTGAATTTTGATTCAGTGCTGTTAGTTTTTGTTATCTTGTCAGTGCATACTGCCTATTCTTGTTTAGTATGTGTGAAGGTTTATGTACACAGATGCTAACCAAGTGCCAAAACCAAGGATTTAAAATAATTGATAACTAGATCGTTATTTAGCTTACTCAACCGAAGCAAGTACTACTCAGCATTATTATTACAGCTTTTATTTACTTAGTATGTTGCACAAAAGAACTACATATAGTATATATTGCTTATTTAGGAGTTATAATCAGTGGTAAAATTCAAAACAGCGGCAATATAATTCAGATTTTATAGTAATTGATGCTGTTTTATAAAGAGAGTATTTGAATTGTTCCATCACATTCCAGTTGTGCTCAGTAATATCTAAACTATGTTAATCTTAATCTTTTGAGATTTTTGTAAATTCTGAAACATTCTAGTGATGACAGTGGTGTTATTTTAATAAATGGAGTCCAAAATTTAATGACAGTGACAAACTCCCAACATTGTTTTAAACTGTACTTCATAGATTATAAACGATATTGCAGTACTAAAGTAATCGGCCTGTAAGATTCTTAATTAGCTAAGTTATTGCATTGGAATTCTAAATGATTTGAGTATTTTGTTAAAATTTTTGGTACATTCAACTTCAGAATTTGATGTTGGCGTTGACTTAATCAGGAACATTGTTGTGTGTGTGGTCAAAGTACACACATTTTGAATATGGCTTACAGAAAGCTAAATAAATGAGTGTGTGCTTTTCTCCCCTATGAAACAATAGGAAAACGTCCTGCAGAAGATATGGAAGAAGAACAGGCTTTCAAAAGGTCTCGAAACACTGATGAAATGGTAGAACTGCGCATCCTGCTTCAGAGCAAAGTATGGTTTTAAAAATAAAAAATACTTGAAATATGTTGTCCCATTAAAGTGTTTTGTAGGATTTATGTAGACAGAGCAAAGGATAATGGTGCTTGAGTTTCTAGTTGAGAGTTTATAATGGAAAAGTAAAAAAACCTTTATTCTTTTGATTTATCCTCTTAAATGTCACCCTGCTGGAAGAGGTAATATGCAATGTTGTAGCAGAAATGGTAACACTGTATAATAGCTGATATTTTAAAATAGTAAAATGAAACTTGCCTGGTTTGGAATATTGAGTGTGGTGGGGTGCTCCAGTTAAAAAAAAAATGATTTTCTTCAATGTAATTTTACAAGGATTATTAATTGTTAGGGTTTTCCATTTTAAGACAGTAACAAGGAAGATAAGCAATAACAACGGAAGTGCAGGTTGTTTCCTGGGCTTGGACTAAAAATGAATTATTTGCATCCAAATGCCATTTGTTAACCTCAGATAATAAGGCTGTATGGGGAACATTCATTGTTAAACAGATGATGAATTTGAACCTGGTGGAATAAGTGAATTTTGTTAACTCTAATTTAACAGTTGCAACTGTGTATTCCTAATCTGTCTAGCAAACAAAGTAGTGTGGAGAATATTTGTGCAGTTGCTTTGCTATTTTTATAGCTCAGTTGAAGTCTGTTGAGCTATGGCAGTTTACTTGAGTTTAGGTTTTGCCCCACTATACGTGTCCGTGACACTGAAATAAAAGGCCTGATAATCTTGCTACTGTAACTTTTTGGTTCTCTCAGAAATTGCCATGCGGTCATCAAAATTTGGGCACAGCTTGGTTTTGCATTTTGCCAAAATAAAGTATTTTCTGTAGTTGGAGAGAGGTTTCTTGGAATTTGTGTTTAAAACTTAGACTGTACAAAATATTTTTAGAAGCTGAATAACATAAATTGTTGTGGAACAAGTTGACATGACAGTATAGTATTTGAAGAACCTACTGCATGGGAATCGAGTGGTTTGGTTTTTTTTTAGTACAGCAGTCAATGTAACAGTCTAGTTTGATTAATTTTTGGCCAGCATTGAACATTACCAATTTTATAGACTACTACATATCTATTCTTCTGTTAATTAAAACGTTGAATGCCAACTTACTCAAAAAAGTGACTTTCTAAGTAGGCGTCATCTTACTTAATAAATCTTTTCATGTGTATTTTTTATATGTATTCAGTTATTCCTACTTTATTTTAGTTTAAGCCTGGCTTTTGGGGCTTGGGGTGGTTTTTTTTCTGTTCACATTTAGAGTCTACCATGTTGTGGGAAAGTTAACTGAATTTTTTACTTGTAAATTGACTAAATCCAATTGCAGGGTCATTTCAGATTCCTTGTCTTTATGTTGTAGCTTGGATTATACCTATGCAAGAAGGCAGTCGAATTGCATAGGTGTGACCAGGGGCAACAAAACAGATTTAATCTGGAAGTGATCGACAAATGTGGAATCCTATGGTGCTTTTATCTTCAATGACACTTAAAAATTAACATTGAATTTTTGTTGTTTTGTATTGTTTTTATTTTATTGATTTTTTTATTGGGTTACAAAGTTGTTTTTTCTTAGTTGAGCAGTAACAGATCCATCAACCTTTTTTCAGTTCTCATAGCTCATCTCAAATTCTCCACCTTAATTTGAACGCTTTTAAAAAAACCTGTCTTTAAAGGCGTCTAAAAATCAGCATAGTGCAAGAATAGATGTCACTTTTAAATGTATTGCCCTTTGAAAAAAAGAAAATTCAGATAGGCATTTTGTAACTTTTTTTAAATATTTTTTTTTCCCCAGAATGCTGGAGCAGTGATTGGAAAAGGTGGCAAAAATATTAAGGCACTTCGTACAGACGTGAGTATTTGAGAGTTTGAACTAATTTAACAATTCTTTCAGATCTCTGCATTTAAACCTGATTATATGTGTTTCTAGAAATTCGGTTGTAGACCTCAGTATAGACAAGCCATTTGTAACATGACTGTTAGAATAGATAATCTCAAGTTTTTGAGTTTATATTGTAATTAAAATCTAGGTTGAGTTATGTGGGAGGAGGTTTGTATTAAACCTCGTTGCATTTTAACAGGATTCTACTAAATTATACACTTCAAGTGAGTTAACATCTTAATTAGAAATATTGACAGAGCTTAAAACCCTTTAATTGCACCATTTCCCATATGTGTGAATCAATTATAGTATTACTGAAAACCATTGCAGGTGGCTGGCTTAACCCAGTGATAGATGAATTTTTTTAAACTTCCTATTTTAAAATTGTCCATCTGTTCTTACTTTTAACAGCTTGCATATGAAGCACAAAGACATAATGTTAAGAAGATTGCATGATTTAAATATGGGTATAGAACAGCATAGAAACATTTTATTCTGTAACTTGAAAGGAAATTTTAAATGATCATGGTTTATCTACATATTCACATTTTATAGTGGGTTGACTCTTGTGATTAGACACATGTGCAATATAAATGTTCTGTAATTTATATTTAGAAAACGTAGCAACATTTCTGAAAAAGAAATGTCATTAGTTTACGCTCTTGTACTTGACATCGGGTGTGATTTCAGCCATTTTTCTTTTAAGAAAGATAATGTGTTTAAACACAATATTTGGTAGTATATCATTTCACAGTTGGTATCAGATTTGTATGTATATTTTTCATTAGCTTGTTTGTTTAAATTTTAAATATACGAACTAAACTCCTATAGAAATTGTTCTTTAGCAACTAGAATTGAAAGTGGTCAGGAATCATATGCACATTAACTGATTTTTTTTGGCATTTAGCGTTCTTTTATTAAGGAAAAAAATAAACTCTTAAATCCAGATGTCATAGATAATTGTCTGGAGTACTAACTTTCCCAGTTTGCCCAGGATTTCAGTAATCTGAATCTCAACAGGTTTTGTGTCTACCCTCATGAGCCAGCCTGCTACTGAAACATCGTATGCTAAAAGTAAAAAGTAGTATAGTTAGATCAAGTAATTCATTTTAAGATCCATAAATGTTAAGCCACAGTCAATGTAGCAATCCGTTATTGTGTTAGTCTTCAGAACAACTTAAGTTTGTTTCATTAATTGAGAGTAATGAGTATAGTTTGTATTAAATTAAAATTTATTGCTTTTCCCCCTTTTCCCTCTCCTTGTTTTTTTGGCCATATATCTCCGTTGCCCATGTACTGGATCGACTTGCCCCTGCGTTGCCCATCATGACGTTGGCCCATCCGCCCCTGAACGCCCATGTGAAAACCCTGGTTGGCTATGCCCAAAAATGTGCTCGTTGCCAAACGGGTGCCATACTTGACAACTTCCGATTGAATACCCATGCCCAATGCCAACATCCACGAACGCCAATGACCAATGCAGTACAATGCCAGTGTTTCAGTCCCAGACAGCAGTGGCCCCGAGCGGTATGTCCCAACAGTTTATGCCTCACTGCCTGATTAGAAAGAGAGAAATGTATTTTATTACCTGCCTTTTATATAATTAAATAGTATCCCCTTATAGACGGTGTATTGTTTTTTCAAGTTTTCTGTCTTATTTTCCCCATTAAGTCTTTTTGTCACTGAACTTTTACGTGAGTTGCCCACCCAAACAATCCACTAATTTTATTTCAATGGAAGGAGCACAGCTTCATGTGTTGCATATCCGCTGCATTGTAAATCAAATTGTTTCAAAATAGCCTCTCGCTCTGTCTTTGTGGCCCACCTTGCTCCCTCAACATTACCTGTTCATAATTTTTTCTGATGAAATGCTAACTCTCTGGTTCACTTTTCTTCACTTCTCATTTGTATTGTCTTTTTTCTTTCTTTCTTTCTTTTTTTTTTTTTTGTCTTGCATTTATATTTGTTTTCTTGCAGAGCCCATTAGTAATTTCTAACTGGTTTCATAACCTTACTCCGAATATAATGTTCACCACTTGCATATCCCCACTTTTCCTATGAGAAGGTGTGCCGGTTTTACTGATGTAATAGCGAGGGTATCCTAAATTAGTGGTGGTGGGGAACACGAATATTCACTTCAACTTTCAGTTCTGCGTCAGTTTCTTGCCCACTTAATCTGAACCCTTCAAAAAGCCCATTTTCTCTCTTGCTCTGTCTGTTGCTCTGTCTCTTGCTCTCTCTGCCTCTGCAAGACCTAATCTTAAATTTTGTGTGTATAATATATTGGGCATAAACAAAGATGCATGTGTTGTAAATTCAGTAAACAGGTTTACTTTTATTGGGGAATACTGTAAATTCTATTCTGTAGTAAATTTGAGTTCTGTGATTATGAATAAAAAACTTACTTCTACTTTTTCTTTTCACCTTCTCTTTGTTATCTGGCACTTGTGGCCTTTGACAGCATACTGAGTATAAGTGCAGATATTGAAACAATTGGAGAAATTTTGAAGAAAATTATCCCTACCTTAGAAGAGGTATGGCTTTTTCTTCTGCTTGCATCTTCATAAATGTCAAACAAAAAACTTATCAAATGACAGGACGTTCTTTGCTGTTCTTCATATATAAATTAAGTTTCTTTTAATGGAGGGAAGCTTATAAATCCTGAGACAGTAGGTGTCAATAGTTCAGTTTTTTGATTCAGTATTCCCAGATTGTGTGCATTCTAATACACCAGAAAAAAACTGTCATTGCGATCTACAAACATACAAGAATTTGGTCCTTTACATTTACTAAAATGCTTCCAGTAAGCAGACTAAAATGGACATTCAGAATATTCCTTCCTAAACAGTCAATTGCTCCATGTCTGATGTTGTACCATGCTATCTTGACCCCACTCCGTGCTCTGTGATTCTCCAGTGGTTTTGTGGTCAAAGCATAGCAAATATAGAAACATAGTCCAGTACTTGCTGGCCAGCTGTAGATCTGTGTAGGAGTTTGTAAAAGATTTGTGCTGTATTTGGGGGGGTGGAGGGGGGGATGGTTTCTGTGTGTATATACAAATTTTCTATGAACTTTTAACTACAGTACCAACACTACAAAGGAAGTGACTTTGACTGTGAGCTAAGGCTGTTGATTCACCAGAGTCTGGCAGGAGGAATTATTGGAGTCAAGGGTGCTAAAATCAAAGAACTTCGAGAGGTATCCTCACTTTCCCTCCTCTGATCCAGTTTTGTTTTATAAGCTATCTACTAGTTTTCTGTTTATAAGTGGCTTCAGATTGCCACTCTAGTGCAGTGGTCTTATACGTAGTTTATTGGAGGATAGGCTGCTGTTGTACAGTGAATCAGTGGCAGGTGAAGGATAAAAGGACTTTTGGTCTGCTCTGTCCAGTTAAGTTCACTATGTTGAAGTCTAATTGGAGCATTCCTCTTTTTTAAAAAACAGCTGAGAAATCTTCAAAGCATTCCTTAATGGTTTTGATTATTTTATAAATACACAGTATTAATAACAATTATATTTTATGAAAATGTTGCATCCCATAGACACCAATATGAAAAATGTGTGTCTGAATAAATAATTTAGTAAATGTCTAGAAAGGAATCCTTCCGTAGCTTTTTGGAAGGTTATGAAAGAGTGCTTGGTACTGATAGAGCATGGCCTATAAATTGTAAAATTACAGTTGCTTGGAATATTTTCAGTATTTTTCAAGCTCTGCTGTTTGGTAACAATTCTTACAAAGATTATGATATTATCTCTGTACCACATTTGACAGTGACTTGCATTAAAAGGAGAGAAAAATATCTCTTGTTCATGCATTTGACAATATTGTGTAAAATTTGTTTTAAATGTTTGAAAGGGAGCTCAGGAGCCACATGTAGTGCTTGAAATTACTCAAATTTCATCTTTTGTTTATTTAAATGTATAGAAAACTAACAAAGATTGATATCATTGGTTTTTTGGTTAGTTTTCTTGATAAGCTATTAAAATTGTGCAAAAATATTTCCAGTTGAAAAGTTTCTTCTTTTTTTTAATTTTAACAGAACACTCAGACCACCATTAAACTTTTTCAAGAGTGCTGTCCTCATTCCACAGACAGAGTGGTGCTAATTGGTGGAAAGCCTGATAGAGTTGTGGAATGCATCAAGATCATCCTAGATCTTATATCAGAGGTAACATGTTTTGAGATTAATTTATTTTTGAAAGATTAGTATTTTGTTTATAATGGGCCTGGATGCCTCCTTGGTAGGGACATTACACTTTTATTTTCAGGGGTTCATTTTAGTTCTAGCACATGGCAATTTTAACCAAAAATAGTTATTTGGCTATTGGCAACTTGTGTTTTAAATGAGTTTCAGCCCAATTCTAGAAAATACTTTTTTTTAATAATTAAACTGCAATATTTCTACTAAAAAGGCCTTCCTTCCCCTTTCTGATATACTGAAGGATGTGTAGAAAGTGGAGGGAGGGAATAAAATCGGAAAAGAATAGGCATAAACTGAATTATTCTCTGATCCTTGAGTGATATCTCCAGAGTTGAAATTCATAGGAACCATAGTAAGAGGGAAGTTTATGCTTCTACTGCCTCTGTAATACCTGTTGCAATGGCTAAAATGAGGACATAACTTGCCAAGATTGCTAGATATACGCTTCAGAAGAATGAAACTTGCTCAGAATATATAGGGATAATTTTCACTCTTTTTAAACCAAAGGTTTAAAGTATTGTTTTATACTGCCATGTATTATATTCAGGTATGTTAATTGTAACAATCAAATGCAATCTGTCTTTATTTTTTTAAATTAGTCTCCAATCAAAGGACGGGCACAGCCATATGATCCCAATTTCTATGATGAAACATATGACTACGGTGGCTTCACAATGATGTTTGATGATAGAAGGGGACGTCCTGTAGGATTTCCAATGCGTGGAAGGGGAGGCTTTGATCGAATGCCTCCTGGTCGTGGTGGGCGTCCCATGCCTCCATCAAGAAGAGACTATGATGACATGAGTCCTCGCAGAGGACCTCCTCCTCCTCCTCCAGGCCGTGGTGGCAGAGGTGGCAGCAGAGCTCGTAATCTTCCTCTTCCTCCTCCCCCACCTCCTCGTGGCGGGTGAGTTGTTGTGTGAAGACATACAAAATCATTCTACAGTAGAATTTGTTGATTCCTATTTGTGGTTTGTTTTCGTTTGCAGATTATCAAATTGAATTAGTAAATACAAAGTATATGTGGCAAGTGAAAACGCTTGCGTTGCACATATTTTGTTTGTTCATTTTTCATTGTAGAGATCTTATGTCTTATGACCGGAGGGGCAGACCTGGAGACCGTTACGATGGAATGGTAAGGGTTTTAATTTATATACATGCTGTGTATTCACAAAAAAACCTTGCTGGTAGTGGTGTTCAAGAATTCTCTCTTCAAATATCCACTCTGAGACTTATGTGATGAATGGTCCCTTAGAATACGTGCTGCTTATGCTACACTATGTATTTGCTCCTTTATTTAGCTGTGACATTCTGAGACTGTCTGCACTAGAGAGTTTAAGCTGGTACCGTAGAGTAGTTTCTCTAGGCCAGAGTTTCCCAAGCTTTTCTGTGTTGTGACACGGTTTGTGGCTTGTCCAACTGTGCGTGACCCAGAAGCCCCCTACCTCCTGGAGTTGCAGGACTGACTCAAAATGGAGAAGGCTCCACTGCTGCTGCGTGTTTTGGTGGTAGCATAACCCCTTGTTGTTAGCAGCCCCCTCACGTCAGCAGCACACGACCCCCCCCCCCCCCCCCCATCTGCTGGAATAAAAACCCACAAGGGGGCTTGGTTCAGGTGGGTTTATTGGGAGCAGGGATGTCTTTCAGTGGCTGGCTGGGTCCTGGCAACACACTTACTTACCCATTTGCCATGACACTGCTCCAAGCCAACGAGAGAGAGTTCTCCTGTGGATATCATTACACTATCCCTAATGAATGGCAAGAGAAGCTCTTTTGCTGTCATAGCAGTGTCCACACAGGTGCTTCTGTCAATCTAGTGTATGCCACTCAGAGACTTTTTTTTCTTCACATACCTGAGTGACTTAAGTTTTATGCCGACAAAAGTAGAAGTGTAGACAGCTTTAGTACTTTTTCCTAGATCTGAATAGTTCAGCCTAACTCCAGAACTTCTCTCTCTCCCCAGTAGCATTTCGGGGAGCAAAAGATATTACTTAACCTATCTTGACTCTCATATTTTGGGACCAGCATGGCTACAACAGCACAGCATTCAGATGGATTGCCGCTTTCCATTTTAGTTTTGCTAAGCCTAGTTACAGGGACTGCACGTTTTGTCCCAGTGTAAGTCTGAGATGTTGTCCAGTTTTTCTGCATGTTGTCGCCTGGCCCAAGTTACCTTGAATATCTCATCACTCATGTTTTTCACTTCACTTGATTTTTCTTTGGATTGAGAGTTCAGATAAACACCAGAGGTTCCTGGATTTCAACTCAATCTGTACTACACTCAGAATTTATACTTTTTTTTTTTTTTCATGATGGCTCTTCCATTTTTTTATCTCTTAATTTTTATGCAGAAACATCTAGGTCCTTGTTCACACATCTAATTTTCCATGGTCACAGGAGGCTGGACAAATGTTAGGGCATAAGAAAGATCTATAAAGAGATTTCTAGTCTGTCTACCTTGACAAAACTTAATGATGATCAGGAGGCTAGTGATTTTAAGGGAAGGTTGAGCATAAATTCCTTCATTATTAGGTGACAGTGACTTGAGGCAGTTTTAAGAGTTCTTGACCAGGATGTCAGAAACTGTAGCATTAGAAGTATCTTTTGCTCAAGAAAAGACTTAAATGTACTGACACTTGGAATCTTTCCAGAATAATGCTCTCTTTGCCTCTTAGTGACAGATTACTAGAATCTGCTAAGACTTTGGTTCAGCCATGCATCCATAACACCTGTGGTGAAGAATGTGAATAATCTTCATCAAATTCTCTATCAGAGTTTTTGCATGTTCCTTTTTCTATCAATTCCTTTTTTGCTAGCCAACATATCTGCAAAAAATATGGAGCAAAGGAAATTAGAAAGAAAGGTTTTAGTCTTTGACTACTGTGGCATTAAGGTTTACCCTTTTTTTTTTAGGCCATTGTTTTGTTATAATTGTGTCTGGGAGAAAATTTACATCTGTATGATTTTTAAGAAGGAAGCTAAGGACCTGCTTACAAAATTTCCATGCGTGTATCACTGTTCATTGACAGTGTTTTGTGATCATCCACAGTTGCAAAAGCTGTATGGCTACTTCTCTTTAATTTGCATAGACATGCATAGGTGGAGTCCTCAGGGCTCCTAGTTGCTATGAAGGTAAGTTCATTGAAGACTGGAGTTCACTATAACAAAACCACACAAATGCTGAAATTCTAGCTGTTTAGGCTGTGTGTCTTGAGACAGGAAGAAACATTTACAGGAGTCATGCACTGTTTAAGCGAATTTCAGGCTTCCTCTTAAGACTTGCTGGAGTGGGTATGGTTGAGAAGTGTGTATATTTCAAGACTCGAATGAAGAGGCATCAGGGAGGTGAATATCGGAGGTAATACTGACCTACAGTCTTGTTCTCTACTATATTGGGTCAATCTGGAACATCAGAGAAGACAATAGGTGTGATAGTACAGAAGGGGGAAGGGACATGTCTCTTTCATGCAGCATAATGTTGAACACTCTGATCTGTAGTGTTAAGTTCAAGAAAGCTATGTAATAAAGTTGCACTTCATCCTTTATCCAACTCTGTGATACTTCACAAGGACCTGTTATGACAGGAAGTTACTATCTTTATGTAACTGGGCAGTAGAATTTTCTCAGAAGTATTGAAGGGGAAGGATTTCCACTTGTAATTGTGAGAGTGTTTTCCCCTCTCTGCTGTATCTTCAGAAACAGAACAAACCAAGAGATGCAAACCCAGATGATTCTGCCTTCCATTTGATGACCTCCAACCTCATGTTTTCAAAAATGATTTTCATAAGTCTGAGAAGACTTCTGGAGTGATGTGTTTATTTGGATGACTGGTTGATCAAAGCAAAATATCCAAGATGCTTTCTTCGTATAATAATGTTCTTTTTTCATGGACTGAGACTCGGAGTCCATGTGGTACTCCGCTTAGAACTATTTCCACAAGACAGGTTAAAGCCACTTACTGTTCTCAGGACCAGCAAAAATTCTAATATATCAGCAACCGTACCTGTGTACATGTGCATTTGGGAACTATGGTTGTATGTGAACTATAAATATGAAGTGTCTGCTGCTGTTAGGAAACAGCTTGTAGGAATAATAGTACCTAAAGCATAAGATCTTCCTTCAGTTAACAGAAAAGAAGAATTCTCTAGCAAAATGTCTTGAGTTTCAGCAGAACCTGTATGAATGCAGTTTCTAAAGGACACTAGAATAAAGGCCATCTTCAGAAAGTAGGATCAAATTATATAAATCTAATTATTCAAATGATAGCACAATGTTCTCTAGCCTGATAAAGGACAGGAAAAGATTCAGTATTGAAATGCCACATGGCCAGATGTGAGTAAAGCAAGCATGAGGGCCTCTTTTTTTTTTTTTTTTTTTTTGGTCAGTTCTTTTCCTATTAGCAACAAGATGAGTCTCATTTTTCTCTTATCCCCAACTTGTCCTCACAGTTTTGGTTGGTGTCAACATTTTCCTACATGAGTCCCAGGTCTCTTGTCTTAGAAATATTAGATTTTCATTCCAGACTAAAGGGAAGTAGATTTGGTTGTTTGAAATCTTTTTAGTTGGGTTCTGAACTTTTTAAAGAATCTTTACAAGTCTTCTGGATCCTGAAAAAGAAAAACAGACCTTGAAAAAGAAAAGCTGTTGCAGTTTTGGTTTAAAAGAAAAATTTTGGTACGTTTCTCACTTAAAATCCATTAAATTGGAATATGCTCTGCATTATCAGCAAGTCAATTTTCTCAGTTAAAAGCTATATAGCATATTTCTTGTTGTAAAGGCTCATTCTGTTTTTAGTCTTCCATGCAAAGAAATTTCTTAAAGAACAGACTTGTGCTGTCCTAGTTATAGAACTACTGTAAAAATTGGATTTAAATCTAGTCCAGACTAGATAAATAGAATTGTTCTTCAAACCTATAAAGGGATACTTGCTTTTCTCTGTCTTTAAAGGTTGCTCTGATAGCTAGGACATTAGTAAGAAGACCTGAATGAGCTCCACAAATTCCTCCTTGTTCAGGTTTTTGGAGGTATACAGCCTCATCCACAATCTTTCCTGAAAGTTTTTTATTTAGACCAATTGATTCCCCAAATTTTATAAAACAGACCACAAGAATTGTTTACAGGTGTGATTTATGTACCTGAGAAGTCCATCTCCATTTAAAGTGAACAGTGTTTTCAGATATATCATTTTCTGCTCTTTTTGTTCTGCCATTCAAAAGTAATGTCTTCATATGTCTTAAGTTTTAGATTTTTACAAAATATTAGTAAATTATTGACTAGATTGAAGCACATAGCAAAGAAAATAAGATCAACATTTTCTGTAATAGTTAACTAAAAATCTTTAAGATATCAGGCAAAGTCTTCTGATATTTAAAAATATAAAAAAGGAAAGGAATATAAGTAGTATTGGCAGTATCCCCACAAATTAATGGTTGATACTGAAGGTTATGCATAATTGAATTAATTTCCCCCTTTCCCCCCAAAAAACCTCCTTTAATGAAATCTGATTTAAATACTGAAGCTGTTTTCTTTCTGTTCCCCAATTGAGTTTGCATATCCACATTGCTCAGCTTAAGCTGTAAAAAGCACCGTGTTATAATTAAAGTAATTCATGTTAAATGTGCATCTTATTAGGAATATAGGAATTACCTTAGTGGGTCAGACCAGTGGTCCATATGGTCTTCTGTTCTTTTGCCAAAGTGACAAATACCAGATATTTTAGAGGGAAGTGCTACAAGAAACTGCAGTTATGGGATAACTTGCCCCAGGGAAACTTTCCTTCTCTCCCCAGTAGATAGAGGCTGGGGATGGTGCTTTTTTAAAATATGTCTGCTGTTAATCTGGATAGTCTTGTTTGTAGAAATGTCTAATTCTTTAATCCTGCTAATTTCTTGTGTTGATGCTGATTTATACCAGTAAGTTCCACTGAATAATAGTACATAGTGTTTAAAAAAGAAAAATCATTGGTTTGGGTTTGTTCTTTTATTTGTTGGGGGTGGGGGGAGAGGGTTTCCAGTGATTCCAGAATATTTCAGAATTTGGGAAGAATACAATATAAATTACCATTTAATTTACTGAGATAATTAAAAAACAAACAAACTGAAGTACCAATAGATTGGCAATTTGGACAGTAGCTATATGAGAAGAATGGAAAGGGATTGATAAAACAAGAAGTGACTTCCTTAATAGTTAGCCCTATAGTAGACATAAAAGTGCTGATAACACATAGTTGCTGATTTCTTTATTTTCCTTATTTTTAAAATATTCTTTGCAGAGATGATTTATCATCTTACCTTTAACATGGTGTAATTTATAATAGGAGGGAGGAGGAAAAATAATATGAGCAGTGTCCAGATGTCTGCAAATGTGGTTTGCAGGGAGGAGAACATTTCCAGCATTTTGATTAAAAATATCAGTATCCTATAAGCTAATCTCTAAATACAGATTCAGGGGTACAGAGGAACATTTGGTGTTGGCATGGACCAGCCCCCGTGGGAGTGGAAAGGAACACCATACAGCTCTGCTCTGCCTCCATTTCTGTTCCAGTTCCTGGCCCTACTCACTAGCCACTACTCCACGCCTGGCTCTGATCACAGGCCCCAATCACAGCTCTGGCTTGGCTCCAGATAAAGGAGGGAGGGTGCATCACTCAAAAAGTTTGGGAACCCCTGGTGTAAAGTTTCCCTGAATATTTATTCCATGCTGTAAGTTATTTGATGTTTGGCCTACAACACAGGACAAAGATCAGTGGCATGTGATAGCCATTTGCCAAAAGCGGTTTCTTGTGGAAAACTATTAGTGAGTCTCTGCTGAAGTAGGAATTCCCAAAGTTATGAAAAATAATGGCAAAATATGTATCAGTTCTTTTTTTAAAAAAATTGTGAAGTGTAGCCAATGTATAAGGGTCTGTATGTTTAGTTAAGGTAACTTGGGATATACGTGGTCTGAGATCTGAACATCTTAACCCATTTTTAATTAACTCAGACTAATTAATTAGTTCCAGCTTTTTAGGAACTGCAATTTTGAGAAGGATGTGCTTCAAGGATGCAAGATAGTAGTCAATAGCTCTGCTTTAAGAACTCAGAGCTAGCTATGGAACCACAAGCAGCACTTGCTTAATAAAACAACTTGGATAACTGAATCTTTTGACAGTAGATTTTTATGTGACTATCAAGGTCAGGAACATGAGTGGGAAGAAGGAAGAGTAGGTTGCACTTTCAGCACAAGTGAAACTGTTCTGTGTAAGGATATCCTCTATTGTTTGAAATATTGTTGTAACCATGTTGATCCCAGGATATTGGAGAGATAAAGTAAGAGAGGTAGTGGTACCTTTTACTGACCCAACTGTTGGTGAAAGAGCAGGTCCTGAAGAAGAACCCTGTGCAAGCTCTAAAGCTTGTCTTTTTCACCAACAGAAGGTGGCCCAATAAAATACTACTTCATCCGGCTTGTTTCCCTGAACAGGGATACTAAAGTGGGAGTGGGTTTTTTTGGATGGGGGTGAGAGGGAGGTTGATCTTCTGCCAATAGGTGGAATAGCTCCAGCACCTGATGGGAGAAGAATTGTCCTAAATGGAAGTGCCCTGTTTTCTCTTGTGTCCTTAACAGGAGAAAGTCTGTCCCATCCAAAGGGGCAGAGGAGTGATGATGAGTTATTGTAAGCTTTCCCCTTTACACTCCACTTGCCAGAATCTAGACAGGGAAACAGAATGGCACCTTTGGTTTCTTCTCCCATTTTGGTATTCAGTTATAGGACAGATGGTTGGGAGCACAAGGAGGTTCCCCTGCACATCTCCGCACTCTCTGTGTGTGCGCGTGCGCGTGCATGCGTGCACACACTTTTGCTTAATTATATGAGTCTGCTTGACATGGACTCATATTTCTCTTGTCCCCATTCTCTCCCTTTTCCCATGTCCTGTCTTGCAAGATGATGCAGTGCCATGTTGATGCTTGTGATGACATACAACCACCGGAATTGGTGAGTGAGCCTCTTCCCTTTTGTTTTGATCTGCTTTAGTCTCTGCTTCTGAAAGAGTGCCTTTTTAAGCCAGTTTAGAATGTTCTCCTCAGACAAGAAGAATTGCCCAATGTTCTTAATCTTAGGAATAGCCCATATCAGGCCTGGGTAGTAGTATGAAATTATAGAAAACTGCCATTTAAAGCTCTGGCTATAGATTTAGGCAGGTTTACTCTTTATTTGGCATCTTTCATTTGCCCATTTCTTGTGAGCAAGTGCTGCAGTTCTTAAGCTTTCTCCTGGGGATTGTACTACCAGTTAATATCCCAGAATAGAAATGTTCAGTGGCACTGTCAAAAGAGAAGATGATAAAGAACTTCTTAACTACAGTTCTTCCATAATCTTGCCTCTTTAGATCAATTCTCCCCTTTGCCCCTTTTTTTAGTTCTAAATTTTTGATCCATGAGGCGATATTACTCTACCACCACATCACTTGATGCTTTGCAGAAATTTCCATTATAACAGCACTGTTGGTGCATGTATCCCACTATGGATCTGCTGAGGAAATGTACTCTAACCAATTATTGGCAAGAAACTAAATATTCTATTAGGGTTATTATGCTAAATTTTAATATTAAAATGTTAAAATTGGGTTATTACCAACACTTCCTTATGGTTCAATCTACAGCCTTTGCACTAACTATAATTTGTGTACAGCTACAACACAAACAAAAAATCATAGCTTTAAATAAAGCCCTGTACAGTGGCTTTCATTGTCCTGTTTGTGCTCCACTATAAGTTCTATTATGCCGCATTGATAACTCTATTGCTAAGTAACCATATTGGTTGCCTAGGCATGGATGATTAACTGAACACTTTGTTCTAAATAGCTTCCTTTTTGGCATGGTTCCCAAAAAGGACTGGTGCAGCAGGTAAATGCAAGATTATTTTAAGCTGTTCAATTACAACTTCTGCGAACAAAGAACAACTCTGCACATTCCCATATCTTACTAATTTGCTGAATTTTAATTTGAATTTGAATAAATACCCAGCTCTAGTTAGTTTTACATATTGAAAAAGGAACTAAGGGGATACACGTGATAACTGATTCCTTTCTTTTGTTAAACTGTATTTAATCAGGAAGATAGGATGACTAAGCACTGTAGACATAGTTGAAATTCCATAGGAGTGGTGACAGGTTTCTGCACTGTGATCATGTGCTCTGATTCTTTTCAATACTCTTTTCTCCTGCTTTGTGTGGTGATTAATTGTGGCTATGTACTGGGGCTAATTTTAAAGCACTGCCTTGCAATTGCCTAGACCTAGGCAGAGTGAGAGGAGTCTGATATGATTTGCAGACTACAATAAAAGTCACATTTTTTTGGCTTACAAAAACATGGAATACTTGAGCTGTTGTCATACCAAGTAGTTGGCAGTGTTTTTGAAATGCTGAGCTTGGTTGTAAATTCTGAGCTTGAATCAGTAGGTTAGTGTAAGATGTCCATTGGGGGGGGGGGGGTGTATCACTTTCACACCCTTGGTGGTATTGCTATCTCATAGATATTTCTTCCAAAGTAGAGATGAGACGGGGAGGCTTATGCAGATAATTTTTTTCTCTTTTTTGTGTGTTTCTATGGTGCTGTTATTTTATTTTTCTTTGCACAAAATGGGATTAGTCTTTAGAAGGTATGTCTACACAGGAGAAAACCCACCATGTCTGGCCTATACCAGCTGACTCGGGCTGCCTGGCTATTCTATTGCTGTGTCTGTAGTCTTTCAGGCTCTGGGTGCTCAGGCTACAACCTGAGCCCAGAAGTCTACACATCAGTGAAATAGCTGTGAAGCCCAAGTACCACAAGCCCAAATCAGTTGGCGTGGGCCAGCAGCAGGTTTTTCTTTGCTGTGTAAGACACCCAGAGTTAAGAATTACCACTTAATGGGTGTTAAGCACATTTGCCATGAAAGTTTGTCTAGTCAAAATGTTTGATTCATTAAATAAGAACACTGAGCCTTTTTTCTTTTTTTTCCTATAGTTTGAGGGTGGGTCTGGATATGGTAAGTTTTTATATTTAAACATTTTACACAGTTTATTGTTTAGTTATTAAAAGGGCATGATGCATACATTTAAATCAGACTATTCTTATGCAGGGGGCCGAGGCTCATATGGTGATCTCGGAGGACCCATCATCACAACACAAGTAACAATTCCCAAAGATGTAAGTACTTTATTCTTTTGATTTTGCAATAACTCTCTAAAACGCCTTCCCAAGACTGTACAAATAAACAAAAAATATTTCAAATGCTTACCTTTTCTTTTCTACGCTGTACACAATTTCCCAAACTACTACTCTTCCTCTGTTGAAAGTTCATTTTGTCCCTTCATTTTACAAAAGTCGTTTATAGTAAAATTTAGGTTTTTTTGGGTTTTTTTTTTTCTTTTTGCTTGGTCAATTTGACTGTTTCTCACAACTGCTGCAGACAAATTCTTGTGGCCACAAAGGAGCAATTTCCTATTGGCACTCTTAAAAATCATGTAAACTACTGAGAGTAATACTTTGAATTATTTAACTGTGTTTGCAGAGAAATTCTTATCAAAATGTAAATGACTGTTTTTTCTAGTTGGCTGGATCTATTATTGGAAAAGGAGGACAGAGGATCAAACAAATCCGTCATGAATCAGGGGCTTCGATCAAAATTGATGAACCTTTGGAAGGCTCAGAAGACCGGATAATAACCATTACAGGCACACAGGACCAGATACAGAATGCACAGTATTTACTGCAGAACAGGCAAGTTAAAGTTCTAATGCTGCACTGATAGTCAACCTCAAACTGAATTACGTCTACTAAATTCTAAAGCTCTTCTTTTCTATTTATATGATGTAGCTTTTAGAAGGCAGGGTTTTTAAAATATCTATATTGGGACCTGACTTCTACACTTGATAGTTTTGCCTTGATTCTCTTCTGTTCTCCATTCTTACTAAAATGAAGACGCCCTCAAAACTAATCTTGCTGGAAGACGCCTTAACCAAGCAGTCCTCTCATTTCTCTGGTGAAAACTGCTGCAAAAACTACTTGTAATAAATTATTATAGAGCCTGTAGAAAATATAGAAGATTTCAGTGGATGTTGGTCTAGTTCTGTGTGGAAGACTAGTGATTTTGTTGTTTTTAGATAACTAAATCGACAACAAATCGCAGTCTGCCATATGGCACAGGCCATGCCTCTACAGGACAAGTTGAAAACGATTGGTGCTGTTAATGCAGCATTTCACACCTTACTAGCATTACCTTGTCTTTTCTGCCAAGTATTAACAGCTTTAGATTTAATTTGCTTATTTTTCCTGTATTAACATGTTGGCTAATCAGTAAATATTTTGTAATATTTGACTTGAATGTTGGTCATTAGAGTAACTACTAACACTGAAACATGAAATAGCTTTTAGTCTTTAAAAATGTGAGTGTTTTGAGAACTTGTAAATTTGATTATTTTAAAATGTGTAAATATTGATGCAAGTTGTATGTTCAACCATTCTAATACATGCTTTTTTTCTTTTTCTTTTATAGTGTGAAGCAGTATGCAGATGTTGAAGGATTCTAATGCAAGATATTTTTTCTTTTTTATAGTGTGAAGCAGTATTCTGGAAAGTTTTTCTAAGACTAGTGAAGAACTGAAGGAGTCCTGCATCTTTTTTTTTATCTGCTTCTGTTTAAAAAGCCAACATTCCTCTGCTTCATAGGTGTTCTGCATTTGAGGTGTAGTGAAATCTTTGCTGTCCACCAGATGTAATGTTTTAGTTCCTTACAAATATTTGGGGGGGAAGGGAGTGGCGCGCGAAACTAACATTGGAATTTTGAAACAGCAGCAGAGAGAGTGGTTTTTATTTTTGTTAATTGTTGGTGGTAAACTGTAATGTTTTTCTGTAACTATTGTGAACACCCTGCTTTATGTACACTGTATTTTTTTGAAAGAGGAGAATACTAGTAGTCCACGTTACTGGCATCTATTCAGAACAGTGTGCAGAATGTAATGCTCTTTTGTAAGAAACGTTTTATGATTTTTAAAATAAATTTAGTGAACCAATTCTTGGTGGTCATTTTTTTAGATATTCATGAAGGTAATATCTAAAATTGATGCTTTTTGCCCCTTGCAAGAAAATTGTAATAAAAAATTGCTGTTAAGTTCTGCTTCTGATATAGACTTGTGTTTTGGCAAATTAAAGTGTATTGGTAAAAATACCATGATTCAAAGCTTTGCTGCTTGGGAATAAATTGCAACACATGCATACATTGTGTGTTGGGGTTTGGTTTGGGTTTGTTGCAAATGTTTGCGCCCACTTATCTGATTGCAGCATATTTATCTATATTAATGACTGTATGTGAATAAAATCATTCAAAATTTTGTGATATCTGAGTTAAAATGGTGGATTACACATGAAGCTTTGGTCATTGACAGACTTGCTGATCAAAACAATACTGTTGTAGAGATGAAAATTGGTGTAATAAATAGTTTGTTTGCACATCTTTCAGTTGTATAAGGTAAACATTTAAGATTGGGCAGTTTGATAATATCTAACTGTAACTTGTAAAAACATCCATTTTTTTGTATGCGGATCACATGAAACACTTGTATTGTTTCCCTGTTGTATGTTGAATTACGTAGGAAACGTGAGAAATTCAAAAAAAATTACAAAGTACTTCTGGATATCTCATGTACCTTGGCATTTGTACAAGTTTTAATTTCACTTCCTAAATAAAAACAATTGGGAAAAAAACCACCCACCTTGCATTCAGCTGGATATGACAGATCCAGTTTGTGTGGATTCTTTGGGTTCTAGGTCCTTGGACTGGTTTTGGTTACTGAAGCATTTCACATCATTATGCTTCTTCAGCCACCCTTCCAAGCAACTTTGGACAGCAATGCAGTAGGTAGGGGAACTAGGAAGCTGCCTATCAAGCTTTACTAGAATTTAGTTAAACTGGAGCAGGTACTATAGAGAAACATTGTCAGATTCCTTATTGAAATAAATACAAACCAAGTGTTGGCAACTGGGTATTTAAGGGTATTGAAATAGTTGCTCTTTAAAGTTAACATTTTTCAAATCTGAAAAAAAAAAATCACTCCATCTGTCCATGTAGCAGTGTTCTGAGTTGCTGGTAGTCTCTATTTTTCATTCTTCCTCTCCCCCATCCGTACTGTTTAAGAGTAGTAATGTTCACCTTCTTAACTTGAGCTATTTGCGTTCACTTGTAAAAAACTAATGTTCCTTCTTATCCCATGTAGCTGCCATCCCTATACAAAAATTTAACATGAAAATCCGTTTTAATGCAAACAAAATTCAGAGCCTCTTAAAAACTATTATCCTGTGTGAGGTTTGGAAAGATACATCTTCATTAGCTATATGTTTGTTTAAAAAAAAAAAACGGGCTCTGTCATGCAGAGTACATTACAAAACTGCTCTATTTGAAATTCTGAAGTTAGCCCGACATGTTAGCCTAGTGTTTAATAGCTGATACCTTCTGGCTGAGTTACTGAAGATTTCAAGTCCCGATTCAAAAACTTCTGAGTTAACATGTTTTCCGATAAAGGGCGTCTGCGGGAGAAACATGAAATAGTTAATTTTCTGAAGCCTGCTGTATTTGCTAACTTAGACACCTGCTGCTGTACCTGTTCAAATCACTCCGCAGAACAATTGATTTTAGCGTATGGCGAAGAAAAATTCCGACCGTTTCTTCCCCCAACCAGCAGCTGTTTTCTCTCCCCGTGGCACTAAGCGCCTGAGGGAGAGGACGAAAGTGGAAGACGCTCCACACAGTCCGTAAGGCGGAAGTAATTCTTCACCGCTCCCTGGGACGCAAATAGCCTTAAGCCCTGGAGAGCGGCGCCGCAGTTGCTTTAGCGGCTGCAAGGAAATTGGCTGCAGAAAAGGCGATTCGTACAACGCGAGCGTCCTCTTGTGCTAACCCCGTTGTGCGCAGATAAGGTCCATTTTCATTGGCTGCTAAGGTGTGACGGATGGGAAAGAGGCGGAGCGGGCGGGAAGAATGTGCCGACCTTTGCTGCCGGAACTTGCAGCTTTCCTCGTCAGCTGCGTGGGGAGTCGGGGTCACCCGCAGTGGCACCACGCCGGCCCGGCCCGCTGTAGGCGCGTAGCGCCCGCCAGGGTGGGAGGTTTAGCTGGCGGCGGCGGGGACGGTTCCCTTTTTCCGGCGCATCCTTGCGGAGCTAGGCGCTGTGTGTGCAGGTGAAGGGCGGCCTAGGCTGTTGTTAGCCCCGGCGGGCCGGGGTCTGGGCGTTCAGAATCCGCTAGGTTTGTTCAGAGCCCCGGGACTGGAAGTTGGAAGTCAGCCATGTGCGCTCCGGGTCGGGAGTTGGCTTCTGTTCGGGGGAATAGGGCCTGCTCGCGCGTTTCTTTCCGTGAGGAGCTGGCAGCCTGCCAGAGGGGCATATGCAGTGATCTACTGATAGCTGGTCGTGCTGGGCCCCCCCTCCCCTCAGTCAGTCCCTCCCCCATTTAGCACCGCAGACTCTGACTGTTTTTCTTTCCCTTCTGCCAGGTGTAGGGCCATGGAAGGGTTCCTGTTCCCTAAAGACTCTGCCAAGTTCATAGCAGAGAACAGCAAAGATGTGCTCATTGAAGAAGAGGGCGTAAGGAAAGTCGCAGAGACTCTGTTTGACAAAGTCTCGGCCAAAGAGTTCAGTTTGGCGGGATGGAAATCTCTTCATGAACTGAACCCTCAAGCAGTGAGCGATGATGCAGTGAACTGGGTGTTCCTTGCAGATACTCTCAACTTTTCCTTTTGGTCTGAACACGAAGATCATAAGTGCCTGGTGAAGTACAGAGGCAAGATGTACAGTGGTTATTGGTCCCTTTGTGCTGCAATCAACAGAGCACTTGATGATGGTTAGTGTGTAATTCTGCTGCTGTATGGTTGAGTTGCTTATTAAATTAAAAATGCACAGACCAATTACAGAATGATACGGGAAGAAGGAAATTCAAGATTTAGTCGTCGCGTTACTACCTTTGCTTGATGAAGTGGGACTTTACCCATAAAAGTTCATGCAATAAATAAATGTGTTAGTCTTTAAAAGTGCCACAGGACTTGTTTGTTTTGCGGAACTAGACTAACAAGGCTACTTCTCTGGAAATAATTCATTCAGTTTCAAATGTATGCCCTTATCCTAAGAACCCAAGTGAGCAGCTCAGCCTGTGTGAATAGTCACATTAAGTTCATATGCAAAGTAATTTCTATCTTGGATCATATTTTGCCTATTGACTGTACTTCTGAATAACTACATAGTTATATGCATACTTTGATTCTTGTTGTTTCAGGTACATACTTTTAAAAATTAATTCTGGTTCATGATTAACAGATAACCTTTGTCCATGCTGAGAATCTCCTGTTGATCTAACACCAGTGCACCTTTAGCAGGTATAGAAACCACAGTAATAGAAACACCTGTGTTGTAGGTTGGCACTTGCACAGTTACTATCACTGAAGAAATGTTAGACCAAAAATTTTCAGTCAGTCTAGTTAAATGTCATCATGATGATGAAGCTACAGTGAGTGCATATAAGAGGAAAGCTTTTCGGATGTTTTATGAAAAATTCAGAATGACTGGGAATTTAAAGTAAAAACAGGAGTAAGTCTCAAATGCTGATATTTCACCAGGATATAATTTAAACATTGACTCAAGTATTTAAGACTAGTAGAAAGGAGGGAAAAATACAGAATAAAGGTACAATGGTGACCTGCTATTGGAACTTTTATCATTGTCTCCATTTAACTGACTAAATCCTTCATTCATCTTAATTTGTGACTATAACTTTCTACTGTACAGCTGTTATAGAAGCTCTCCAATTCTAAGTGTATTGTTGTGTCACAAATGTCTATATAACATGACGTTTTAAAAGGTTTTGTTTTTATTTTTCTGAAGGGATACCCATTACCAGTGCCGCATATTATGCCACTATGACACTTGAGCAGGTTAGACATGTATTTCGCTCTGATACAGATGTCCCCATGCCTTTGATTGAAGAGAGACATCGTATTCTGAATGAAACTGGAACAATTCTACTTGAGAAGTTTGGAGGCTCTTTTGTCAGTTGTGTTAAAATGAGTGAGAAAAGTGCTCTTAAACTACTGCGTATAATAATAGAGAATTTTCCTTCTTACAGAGATGAGGCTACGTTTAAGGTAAGCTGATTCTGCTGAAGAATTTCAAACTTAACAACTACTGTCCCCCCAAATTATTGTTAGGCTGTTCATAAAATTTCTTTTTAAAATGACAGGTCAAATTTTACCTAAAGTTAAGATCTTATGAAAATAGCCTTAGATTTTATGAAAGCTTGACAGAAACATTGCGTTAAAGCTTCTTTTTGAATTTCAAT
Organism: Pelusios castaneus; assembly: GCA_007922175.1. Lineage (NCBI taxonomy): Eukaryota > Metazoa > Chordata > Testudines > Pelomedusidae > Pelusios > Pelusios castaneus. The sequence goes on from ML685776.1 coordinate 10,343,569, forward strand.
GGTAACAGTTACAGGCCGGGAAAGGGATTGGGGAGTTGGGGAAGGGGAACCCGCGGGGAAGGGTCAGAGAGCCCACACAGCACAGGGCCGGGGAGGGGTCGAGTAGCCCACAGAGAAGGGAAACCTGCACTGTGTGGGGTGGTGAAGGAGTTGGGGAGCCCAAGTGGCATGGGGCAGGAGGAAGGGTTCAGGGAGCAACCAAGGGTTGAGGGAGGAAGGAAAGTAATGACCTGGGGGTCCCACCACCTGGCTGCACTGCTTCCTTCTGTTTCCCTACCCCACCACACTCCCTTGCCTCCCCTGCAATGCTCCCCTCCCCACCCAACACGGCCATCCCTTGCCCTCAGCTTGACCTACCACCCCCAGCCCTCCCTTACGCCTGCCCTGCTTCCCACACTTTTCTCTGCCATCCCACATGGCCACCCTTGTCTTCCCATGCCCTGTAATGCTCCCTTGCCCTTACCTTCCATTCCCTGCCCTGCTCCCTCTTTCCACCCCACGTAGTTATCCCTGACCTCCCTTGACCTTGTCAGCTCTGCCCTGCCCCTGCTCCACACACGGCCTCCCCACGCCCTCCCTTGCCCTGCCACACTCTCCTACCATCTGGACACACTGACGTTTCCTGAAAAAGACTAACTGAGCCCTTTACAAGTTTCCACAAAATATGGTTTAATTAACAAGTGAAAATTTGTTGTGTACAGTTGTGAAAGTGACACTTATATAAACAGTTACTGTAGGGAGGATGCGTATTATTTGAGAACTGTATTTAGGTATGAAATGTTAGGTTTCTGGTTTTACAGAACCAAACTGAATTTGTAAACCGGTGTTTGTTTTTTTTGACTATTCACATTTTATGAATAGTAAGATCAATTTCTGTCACGCCTTATCTATTCAAAATTTGCTCACTGGCCCTCCCAGTGAGAGAAGAGTTACAATATGGCCCCTCACCCAAAAAGGTTGGACACTGCTGATGTAGGGTAACTCATAGACAGTAAACCAATGTTATTCAGTAACCTGGTATCACAGGATCTTAGTTCCTCTTAAGTAATTCAAGTGTATTTCTTGTTTAAAAGGCTTTTCCGTATAAAATTTGCATTTGGTTCTATAATGTTTTCATTTGAATATTTAGTAAGATACTGTACTCGGACTATTTAACTAGCCATCTTTAGTTGAGTAAGCATAATTGTTTTCTTTAACAAAAGGGAATCTTTGAATACCTACATCTGTCAGATACCTAAACAGTTGTTTGCTTGTTGTTTGTCAGGGTAAAAAGGTGGCTTTTTATAAGCGAGCACAAATATTAGTGGCTGATACCTGGAGCGTATTGGAAGGGAAAGGAGATGGCTGCTTCAGTGACATTTCTAATCTGACTATATTCGCAGACTATAGGATCCCTCAAGTTCTTGTTCACTTAGGAGTAATGAAATATTCTAATGAACTGATGAAGAAGCTCCATGAAGGTTTGGAACTCCTTTATTGCATCAAGTATTTTTATGTTGTCTGTCAATGTTTATTAATATCAATTGCAATGTACAGATGATTAGTCTCTATGAAATAGGTATGAGAGGTTTTTTCCTTATGAAATGCCAAGTTCTCATCCAGTAATTGAGGGGAGTGGGGGGTGGGAGAGGAAAGTACATGCTCCAAAGATCTGAGATGAAACCACCCTGTCATCTCTTCAAATTCAGTTTATTATTTATATAAAATGAATTAAACACTAATAAGGATGAAGCAAGGGTCCCAAATCCCTGGCTCCAACTCAAGCTCAAATGCCTGAGCTATCCATAGGTTTTTAATTGCAGTATAATCATACCCTTAGTGAAGTTCCGATAGTTGTATCTATCTTCTTCCTGAACTCTAATAAAAAACGTAAGAGTGAGGAAAACTGTTTATCTCTGAACTGCTACTGTATTTGAAAAGAACAGTAATATCGAAATGTAAATGTCTTGTGTTATGAAGTAAACATAGCTGTAGGAAGTGAAATTCTGAAGACCATGTAAGCAAACTCTCTGGAGTCATAGTAAAGGCGTAAGTGCTGTGAACATTTATTCTAATGAATACAAAGCTTTCACTGTTGACTGGCAGCATCAAATACAGTTCCATTCCATTCTTGCAAGTATTGGGGAGAGGTAAAGGCCATCAAAATAATGGGATGAACTATAGTCTCACCCTGTAATGTTTCAAGATATAGGATACAACCTTTGTTTTCAGAATGATTGTTTTAACTTTTATATATATATATATAATATATATATTAGATTAAGCAAGCCTTCTATTCTGTTAGTGAACTGTTTAGAATAGTGGTTCCCAATCTTTTTGCCTTGAGGGCCACAAATACAATTTTAACAACCCTGAAGGGCCACCAGCCTCTGCCAGCACCTCCCCTTCACCCTACTGCACTATGAGGGAAGGAGTTCAGTGAGAAGGATCTCTTGTCCCCCTATCTGCAGCAAGAAAAAGAAAAGAAAACTGAACAGGATTCCCACTGGGATGTACTTCACTAGTGCCCACATCAGACCCCTCTGACACCATGTTCTCCGGGGCTGCTTGCTTGCTTGCTTTTTCTTTTTGCCAGCCATCCCACCCCCTGTCCTCTTTTGCCCTGCCACCCCTTTTCTTCTTTGCCCCTCTTCTTTGACAAGACATAATGTCACATAAGCATAAAATACATTTAAATTATTAACAAAAACAATTTTAAATAACTTTTAATTTTTCATTGTTCTATATTTTTCAATAATTTCTATTGTCTGAGTTTGCACAAAAATTTTATTGTTTATCTTTATAACTTTACAATGTATAATTGTATATTATGTGGTTTTGTTGTCAGAGAGATCATAACAAAAAGTTTAAGATTCTATGAATTTCTTTGTTGCCTTAAGGGGTTCCACAGCCCAAAAAAGGTTGAAAACCACTGGTTTAATGTAAGGGGGTGGCGTGAAGGGGGTATGGGGACAAGGAGACTGGGTAGGGGCTGTTGGGGGGCTGGGTGGTGGTGGAGGGGACTGGATGGCTGGATGGTGGACTGGGTGGGGGGGCTGGGGAGGGGTGGAGGAGGTTGGGTGGCTGAAGGGGGGGTGGAGTGAAGATGGGGAAGCCTGGGGGGGTTAGGAGGGCTGGAGTGGGGTCTTGGGGGCAGGGAGCTTAGGGAATGGGAATGGGGGCTGAGGAGAACATGGGGAAAGAGGGGTCTGTTGTGGGCACTAGTGGGCAAGTTTGGGATGGTATGGATTTGAGGGTGTGCTTCATTTGGGAGAAAAGAGCTGATGGGGCTCAAGCAGTTTGTTTTGCACTTATATTATAACTGTTTGTAGTTTAGACATAGCCAAAAAGTAATTCAGTGAAGTACATCCCAGTGGGAATCCTCCTCAGTTTTCTTTCCTTTTCCTTTATCAAATATGAGGCCCCAGGCAACCCAGCTCTTTCCCCACAGAATTATTTTGGCTT
>ML685776.1:10351293-10365618 GCA_007922175.1 Pelusios castaneus
TACTGTTCCGCAGTAAGACTAACCACTCTCAACTTGAGTGGTTTAACTGTTGCGTGGCAAGAGGGTGTTGCCATGCAACAGGGAAAATGCTCGTCTGTACGCTACCAGCTTTATTGCGCGGTAAGGAGCCTTATCATGCAATAAAGTGATCGTGTGTACATGGCCTCAGAGCATCACAGCTAAATACCAGGTCAAACAGATGGTTAAATTTTTTAGCATGAGTAGTTAGCAGATAAGGAATCATTCAAGATGAAGTGGATTGTTAACATCCCTGTAGTCACAAGACACAAAGGGGGAGTTGGTGGGTTACAGATTGTTATAATAAGACATAAATCCACTGTCTTTATTAAGATTATTATTTTTAGCATCTAGCAAAATTATGAATTTAAGCTCCCAGGCTCATCTTTTGAAAGTGTTGTGCAGGATGAGGACTGATAGGTCAGATATAGAGTGATCGCTTTGTGAAAAGTGTTCCCCATAAGTGATGGTATTTTTGTCTTATTTTCCTGAGTGAGTGAGTTCAAGAGCATAGAGATTGTCTGACTTCATGGACATTTAGTGCACTGAATGAGATAGATCTCATGATGTGTAGGACTAATGGATCTTGAAAGGGGTATTATGGTTGTTGATCACTGTAGCAGTGGAGATGTCTGCAGGTTTTGCATTTGTTGTCCTGGCAGGGTCTGGTGCTGCTTGGAGTTGGTGTGTCCTGGTCTTTGGGGAGTTTCCTTCCGATGATGAGGTTGGAGAGATTGTGGGGTTTGTCTGAAAGCCAGAAGGGGAGGTCAGTAAAGATTTATTTCAGAATGACATCCCCATCAAGTATGGATTGTAGTTTGATGATACTCCATATGGGTTCCTGTGTGAGGTGATAGATGACAACTAGAGGAGTGCTTTTGGGAGGCTGGGTGTTATTTCTGCATTGAAGGGGGTTCTCTCAGGATATTTGGGTGGACCATTCCATGATATGATCTACTTCTCTGGTGGGGTGTCCTTGTTTGGTAAAAGTGGTTTGAGTGTGTTACAGTTTATATCATAGGCTTTCTCCTCAGAGCATGTTCTGTGGTATCTGAATGCCTGGCTATAGATAATAGATTTTTTGGTGTATTTGGGTTGGTTACTGGATCTATAGAAAGTAGGTGTGATGATCTGATGATTTATTTCTTTCTTTCTTATAGTTGTCTGTAGGGTTCCATTGTTAAAGCTCCAGTGGAGTAGTCGTGTTAGTCTATTCCAGAGAAACTAAAACAAAGGAGGAGTTCTGTGGCACTTTTAAAGACTAACAAATTTATTTATGGCATAAGCTTTTGTAGGTGTAATACCACTTCGTCAGATGCATGCAATGGAAACTGTGGCATGTTAGCTGCAGATATATAGCTCGAGAGAAGGGTGGGTCACAAGGTAAATTAAAACATCCAGAGAGATAAACAACTAGCCTATCTCTGCAACATAAACAAGCTTTGTTATGATTCGAAGAGTGTATAAGAGGGAAAGCCAGAGTTGTAATGACAGGTGACTTTGAAGGATGATAGAGAGGAAATCACCTTTTGTAATGACCCAGCTATTCAAGAGTTCTAGTCAAGCCCAGTCTGATACTAGGTACCTTCAGAGCAAACTCCCTTCACCTTTGGGGGCCATGGTGGTTGATGGCCGTGTGACACCTGCTAGGTTGGAGATGGGCAGCAGCAGCAGCGTATCTTGTGGCAGATGCCACTGATGAGGGGAGCGACCTCATAGATGGTGGATGTGATCTTGCCAACTTTCAAGATTTTACCACAAGTTTTGCAATAGCTAGGGTTTGATGAAAAGCCCCAGCTCCTGGAGGCAAGTGATTACGAATCGCAAGTTTGAAAAAAAAAAAAAAAAAAAAACTACACTTAGAACACTTCTTGCAGAGAACAACTTGAACCCTGGCCCCAGTGCACCTGGCCAACTCACACACCAGCAAGCAGACATCTCCACATAGGAGGGCTAAAAACTTTTCAGTGTAGTCTCATGATGTTTTCAAGCCGAGTTTCCAAACGGGGGGGGTGGGCAGCACTGTGGGTGAGCGAGCCAGCAGCGAGAGGCACTAGCACAGTGGTTCTCAACCTTCCTAATGCTGCGACCCTTTAATACAGTTCCTCATGTTGTGGTGACCCCCAACCATAAAATTCTTTATATATGTGTATTTATATATGTGTTTTCCGATGGTCTTAGGCGACCCCTGTGAAAGGGTCGTTCGACCCCCAAAGGGGTCCCGACCCACAGGTTGAGAACCACTGCACTAGCACAAGGCAGGGGCCAGAGCTGCCAGGCTGGGGTGGGGTGAGGCAGTGCTATGGGTGCAGGGCAGGGGTCGCTGGGGGCCGAGCTGTGCCAGGCTGGCGGGGTGTAAAGGGAAGTCCTGCGGTCAGACTCCAGCTGGAGCTTGACGCTCGCAGGGCCCTGCAGGGGGCGCTGCGTGGGGCCGCGCGAGGCGGGAGGCGCCGCTCTTGGCGGGCGGCAAAGGCCGCAGACTCGCGCCCGGCGGGCAGGAAGGTTCCGCTGTTGCCTGGTGACCGCATGTAAACAGAAGGGAAGCGGCCGGGAGTCCGAAGCAGCGGCGGCCGGGTCACTCCCCGCCGGTGCCCAGCAGCAGGTGGGTTTGCCGCAGTCTCCCCGGGTCCTGGCAGCGCACCGGCGGGCTTCCCTGGGGGAGCCTGGCGCTGCCCTTCCGGCTCCGCTATGGCCCGGGGCACTGCTCAGTAACGCTGCCGGGGCGAGGGGAGCAGCCGGACGGCGGTGTCCCAGGCCGGGCGCTGAGGGATGGACAAGTGACGTGCCCACGGCCAGGCGCTGAGTCACTGGCAGAGCCGGGGCTTTGCTCCCGGTCTCCTGGGTCCTCGGCCTGTGCCTGTGTTAGCAAGTGGCTGTCGAGCACTGGATTAGGGACGCTGCTGTGCTGGATGTAGATGTTCTCTACCTTTTTAGGATCATGCCATCCTAACCCCCACTCGTTTTCTTTCTTTTTTTAATATTGGAGCTTCACTCCCCCTGCCCTCCTTATAATATGGGACTTTTCAAAGTAATCTAGGTGGAATTGGAGCTATTAGTACATTGATTTCAATAAAGAGGTTTCTGGGCTTTAAATGAATCAGTCCTTTGATCCTGCTGTCTGTCTGTACATAGGCTAGGAAATCTTTTAAAAACATATGCCTTTAAGTTCACAAAGTTTTCAGGGCAGTATTTCTCAGTTTTTGTACTGAAGAATGGTGGTGGGCATTGTGCTAGGTCGCAACACAGTGAGATTTGTTCTAGCCACCCTGCAGTCAGATGGAGAGGCAGAGGGGTCAAATTTCACTGAGTGGTGTTGCAACCCTTTGAGTGAATGGGAAGCACCTCCCTGGAAAGTTTAGTAAGCCCCCCCAATAGGTCATGGGCACTGGTTGAGAACTGCTGACTTAATGTAGTCATGGCAGGTCCAGAAAGAAGATCATGCGGCTTTCAGATTCCGGGCTGAGTTTGCTGGTCTGCTAATTAAGAGAGAAAAAGGAACCTGTAAATTGAAGACATATGGGACTAAACTAGACCGTTCTATGTCATTTTTACAGGACAGAAATTCACTCAAATATTTTCTAATTACCCAACTTTCCATTTTGGAAAAAATTAAGTCACTGAGAAATGAACTTCTACTTACTATGTAATTTAAAAATCTTTGTTTCTTAGATGCAGAAGAGTGATAATGTTGTGAAGACAAGAACCATAAGAACATTTTTCATGTTAAAGCATTGAAATTAAGTAGAAAGTACATCTTGTGGAGGCTGTCATGGAAGAGATTCCAGTTAAAGTTGCCGTAAGAATAAGACCTCTGCTTTCCAAAGAGATTCTTCATAACCATCAAGTGTGTGTGAGACTGGTCCCAAACACGCAGCAAGTTATCATTGGGAAAGACCGTGTCTTCACCTTTGATTTTGTATTTGGCAAAAACTCAACTCAAGATGAAGTTTATACAACTTGCATTAAGCCTTTAGTGGTGTCTTTGATTGAAGGATATAATGCTACAGTTTTTGCATATGGGCAGACGGGGTCTGGGAAGACATACACCATTGGTGGAGGTCACATTGGTATGTTTTGGAAAGTTTATTTGTTTCTGTGATTTGTGACCAGAGTACTTGCCTAAACCAAATAAATAATATATGGCAGGCTGTGTCATAGCTGTGAAATAACTATATTCTGCAGGTGTGTTTTGAAAAACTGCAGGTAAATAGTTGTTCAGGCTAGCAGTTGGGTTTTTGTTTCTGCCTATGGGGTTTTTTTGTTTTTGTTTTTACTGCTTGGTTAACTTCCTCTATTAGAACATTTGAAGACCAGTTGCCATAAATAATTTCAACAATGGAATCTATGTAGCATAGAGAGCGCTAATACAGTCTGCCTGTATTTTAGAACTTTCTACAGTGCACGTAGCGTAGTATCTAAGCTCTATGCTACTGACAAAAATATGTTTAAAAGGCTAATGGAAACACTACTATAAACTAATATACTTTTCTGACCAAATATGAGTTAGACGAGCTATCCAGAACAGAGATTTATCTTAAATTAGACTGTGAAGTATCATATTGAAGTGATTTTTCTCTCCATCCCCCAACTTCTATTTAGGTCAATGTCAGCTACTGATATGAGGTTGGTTGAAGCTTTTGGATTTGATCCACATTTAAAATATGATTGTTTTAGATGTGTTTGTATGTGCCCTCATCTTCCAAATTTAATCTCAGCCTGGGCTAGAACATCAGGATCTCATTTATTTGCTTGTTTTGTTTGCTCTTAACTTTATTTGGTATTAATTTAAAAAGCAATGGTGGGCAACTCCCTCTAATCTACTGGAAGTATTTCTAGTATATCCATCATTGTAGTACTTGAGTGCCCAGAATATTCTTTTGCTTTTTAAATACTTCATTTGAACACTGTGAAAGTTAGAATACTACATTCTGAACAATGTAGAGTCTGTTCTCTTTAAAGTAAGAGTTGAGAAAATATTATTTTAGCATTAGTATATTAGTGAATCTGACAAAGTCTAGCCTTTGGGTTTCCTCAGCATGAAAGTTACACCCATTTAGCTTCTCTTTAGGCTCATATTGTAACCGAGTTTAATGAAGTTCTAAGTTATGGTCACTTACATGCTGAGAAAGTCAGAAGGAAGCAGGAATTACTTAGACTGACCTGTGAATTTGGTTTTCTGTGGGTGTCTATCTGATGGCCTGGAAAAAGATACATTTTCAATACTAGATCAGTATCATGGAGATCAGAAATTTGGCCTATAAATCCAAACATCTGATTTTGTTTTGGCTTATTTTGCTAGTAATGACAACTTCCTTAACTATCATTATTCTGAATTATCAGGCATATTATTATTGGAATTCAATTCCCATTACAGTCTGGCATTGCTGCAGAATTTTATAACAGAAAACAAGACTGTAAGATATTTCTTTTTTCAATGTGTTTGTGGTTCAAGATTCCAGATTAGGCTCCTACTATTTAAATATTGGCTACATCATCAGGTAATCAATCAGCATGTTACTCCATAGTATGGAACAGTCTCCTTTACCCTTCAGACTAACTGATGTCATGCTATCTTTTTTTTTTCCTGTTTGCTTAAAATTTATCCTTTGAATATTGGATTTCCTCTTGGACCATATTCACTGCTTTCAAGTATTAATTCTCCTCCTAGAAAAAAACCCAAATTATAACATGGCACGGGTTTGTTTTTTTAAAACTATTCACTTTTCCAAGTGCATATGAAAAGATTATTCTAAAATATCTCTGTAAAGATTAAAATCTTCCTTAGTTTTACCCTTGTTATTCTTTTAATTTCTTGTCATCTTTTGACTAACCATGGCTATTTAATGTTTTTTTAAATCTCACTGTTACCTAGAAGCTTTAAATAGCATGTGCCACAATACAAAGCTGTTCAAAGCTCAGCAACTTTTTCTTTTTCACATATGCCTATTAAGTCATTGATTAGCTGGGATAACTTCTCATTTTCTTGATAAGAAGGAGTGAGCCACCCAGCACTCTATCATCAACAGCCAACCGATTTCCCTACTTTTGAAAAAAATAACATCTAAATTCTTTGCTGATTTTTAAAAACAGAAGTTTGACATGGCATTGGTGAACAAAATATATGTTGAAAGAAGAAGAAATGTTCCTAAATACTGTCTCCTGTTTCTCGCATATGGGAACTTACTGAACTACAATTGTACCTTTACTGGAGCAAGAGAAAGTTGAGGTTGTCATTGTAAAACTGTGCAATGTTCTGACTGGGTGTGAAATGTGGTGCATGATAAATATAGATTTAAAATAAGGATGCATTTGACAAGTGCGCCATCATGTTGCCATCTAATTTATATTAAGAAGTAATTTCTTTGAGCTTGAATATGAATCCTGTTAAAGGTTGTAAGCAAATATTCAGCCCTTCAATAGTGTTGATACGGTATATTGTGATTTTTTTTTTTTTTTTGCTAGAATTAAATTCTTCAGTTCATTGGTATCTTAGTTCTAAGGGCCACAGACTTTTGTTCATGTTTCAAATGTTTAAACTTTATAGTTAATACTAAAGATATATTCACTGCAAGCTCTCATCACATTTCTGTTTCTATGTTAGCATCGATTGCAGAGGATGAAAAAGGTATCATTCCACGTGCTATACAGGAACTATTTCAGAGCATTTCTGAAAACCATAATATTGACTTCAGTGTGAAAGTATCCTATATAGAAGTCTATAAGGAAGAACTCAGAGATCTGCTCGAGTTGGAGACATCTATGAAAGACTTACACATTAGAGAAGATGAAAAGGGAAACACAGGTAGACAAGCATATGTGAATTCAAAAGTTATTCAATTTGCTCCTGCTCATATGCTTGAAATAATATTTTGTTCTAAGTGTAAGTTTATGAAAGCAAATGCAAAATTGTCTTGTTTTCCCTTAAAAGAAAAAGCACTTATTAATTGCAGATATTTAGAGATACATTTGATTGATAAATGTAAAGGTCAGCTGAAATGGTTTGAATACATTTTGTTTTTAAATACCTGTCAGTACATCAGGAAAACAAATACTTCTAACATGGGTGCAAATGATAAGGAGTGAATATGGGTTCTGATCTTTCATAGTCTACAGAATAATCACAGTGACCTCAGTGGGATTATTTACCTGAGTAAATGCTGCAACTTGGGCCTTTCTTTCCCCGTCTCCTTACACTTAATTCTACGTAACAAATATATGGTATTTACACTGTACAAGCTGATGTATTGTGTCTTCAGTAGAGTTATGCAGAAGCTATTCATATAGAAAATATTTAGCCTCTAGTTCAAATTGAAATAAGTGAAAGGAGAAAGTGATACTGAAACTGCTGATCTTGTTGTGGCCATGAAACAGATGAATGCCAGAATACTGTCATCCACCCTAGGAAATATTAGAAAAATGTTTTATCTAGATACTATTATGGCAAGGGAAAAAAGACTCCTTTCCCTCTTGTTTTAACTGTGTTAACCTTTCTTATCAAAATTTTGTTTCTCTTCTGATGCTAATGTGCCATTTACTCTTCTTTAGTACAAACACGTACATTTCTAATCAACCTCTGTTGACCACATATCCTCTAAGGCAGGGGTTTTTAAACTTTTTTCCTCAGGACCCAATTGAAAAAAATAATTTATGCTTGCGACCCAACAATAACACCTTTGAGAAATGAATCCCAGACTTTCGGTAGCGGCAGCAAGGTGCGCCGCGACCCAGTACCTGAGACTCTATGACCCAGTACTGGGTCCTGGCCCATGGTTTGAAAACCACTGCTCTAAGGCAAGCTCTTTCCAGTCATCAGTAAAATCCTGGGGAAAATTTTTATTGGACAGTAATATCATTCATTATTTCTATATCATGGACTATCCAATTAAGCTGAGCCCTACCATATGTGAAAGCTGTCCAGAAAGTCCTTGCTTATTCTGGAATCTCAACCACGGTGTTCTAGTTATGTCTGAGAAGCAATGTCTATTATTAGCATCTATTTTCAGTCATTTTTAACTAGGGGGAAAAATTACCCTATGAACTGTGATTTCTTATACTTGTTCTTCGACCTATCAAGTTTGTAAAATTCCATGTGACTATGTTTGTTAGTCAAGCATGAAATCTTTATTGCTATCAAGATACCTTTTTCACACATTTCAGATGTTTCGTTTTGCTCTGATGAATTGAGCATAGCTTCCTTTGTATTTTTAGTCTATTATTCTGAACTTGTTATAGCAGCATCCTCAATTAACCACAGAAATGTTGTTTTCAAATGCAGTAAAATTCTGTGATATACATGGGATACACTGTTTTATCCTAACTTCTCATGGGGCAACATGATCCAATGCTCCCTTGCACATCAGGCCTGAGTTTTCAGTATGGCAACTTCTTTGTCCTCCAGTTTTGTACTCAATTTTTTTGTGCACAAACCTGCACATAGACATTTGCAGAGCTCAGGAGTCAGGAAATTCAAATGTATTGCTTGTACCAACAGTTACATGGTCACATTTTCTACATGTAATCGGATATAAATACTGCACCATCTGCTGCAATCCTACAAACGAATAATTGAGTAATTTTGCTCATTTGAGTAGTTCCACAGAGATCAGTAGTACTACTCATGTGTAGAATTACTCACAAATGTAAGTGTTTGTAGTATTGGGCCCAGAGACAATAATACAAATATTAAATAGATGTAAAGTGAGAACCCTATCTTTGTGCTTCTATCTTTTTATTTGTTTAAAGTCTTTACTGTAATTTTGCATTTATATTGTTTTTGCACTGATTTAAATAAATCTCAACAAGCCAGGAGTTTTTTTTACAATACATATATATTATATACCTGTTCTACAGGTTTAATATTCTGTCTGTAGCATTTCTATTAATATCACATTTTCTTAAAGGTATTCACTGTGAACTCATATGCTATGTGAGCTTGTACACACTCTTATAGTTAATTTTTTTGCTGTGTTTTTTGTGAATTAGCTTGACTGTTAATGACTTTCTTATCTAACAGAAGTGGTTTTTTGTAAACTTTTGCTGAGAACCTATTGTTAACCCATTATTCATGTGTTTTTTTGGGCCTGGTGTTTGTAGTGATTGTTGGTGCCAAGGATTGTCAAGTAGAAAGTGTGGACGAAGTGATGAGCCTTTTAGAAAGTGGGAATGCATCTCGTCACACAGGTACAACACAAATGAATGAGCATTCCAGCCGATCTCATGCTATTTTTACCATCAGTATTTGTCAGCAACGACCTGCACAGTCTCTAAAAAATATAGATGCTGCTCAAGATCCGTCTCTGAGGTCAGTCCAGATGATTGCTTCTAAGTTCCATTTTGTGGACTTGGCAGGATCAGAAAGGGTAACAAAAACAGGAAACACTGGTGAACGGTTCAAGGAATCAATTCAGATCAACAGTGGCTTGTTGGCTTTGGGAAATGTGATAAGTGCTCTTGGAGACCCAAAGAGAAAAAGTGTGCATATCCCATATAGGGATGCTAAAATTACTCGTATTTTGAAAGACTCCTTAGGAGGAAATGCCAAGACTGTCATGATAACATGTATAAATCCATCCTCATCTGACTTTGATGAGTCTTTAAATTCCCTCAAATATGCCAACAGAGCCAAGAATATTAGAAATAAACCAGTTGTAAACTACAATCCTGACCGGGACCGGATTGATGAAATGGAACTTGAAATCAAGTTGCTCCGGGAAGCTTTGCAGAATCAGCAGGTTAGTGTAATGAGCCATGCTAGCCAGGGAACACAGGACTTGAGTGAAGATAGGACTCAAATTCGTTCTCTTGAAGAGCAGCTTTCCCAGCTTCAAGTGGATTGTTTCAACTACAGAAATTACATAGAAGAAGCTTTTCCCTTCCTGGTTGAACTAAATGACATTGCCAGCCTAACTAGGAGTCAACAAGTTAAGTTGCAGGATTTGATCAACATGGCACAGGAGCTAAGGAAGGTAGCTCTTGTTATGCCACGCACTGAGAGTGGCATTGGAAGTGACCAAGAGGAGCCACATCATATCACAATTCTTCAGTTGAAGAGGGAACTTAAAAAATGCCAGGTATTAAACTGTAATTTGTTAATTGAAGTATTGCTACATGAAAGTGTAGTTCATTAGTAGAATTCACATTAGAGTTTGAAAGTTTTAAAACCCTTAACCCTACCATTTCCATTTGATGATCTAGTTAAATAACATCAGCATTGCAAAATTCTGCTCACCTGGATGAGTGATTTACTTTAATGAGTGATTAAAACGTTAATCAACATCATCATGGTGGTATAGATAGATTTGCAAATAGATTTTATTCTTGGACTAATACATTACTGCTTTAATGAGTTTGAATATGTGTGATGACCTCTTATCTGTTAGTTCTTTACAGTGATGATTGAAGCTGTCAAGTTAACTGAGAAATCTCATTTTTATATCCCACCAATATAATTCAGTGTCTCAGAGCCACAGACGAGTTGACAACATAAGTCATCTGATGACAGATTGTGTCTAACGTACCTACTTAGTTGGCCTCATCACTGTAGTATCAAGTATCAGTGTCTCACCTAGTACTTATTATTAAAGTCAGTCCTTCACAAGAATAATAAAAGCTATCCTCAAAAAATACCTGACAGAAAGCTTCCCCTTTCTTTTCATTGTCAGATCCTTAGTTTACTGTGAGCTGTAACGCTCAAGAAAAAATAGATTAAATGAATTTATCAAAACTGCAGTTTTCTTCAAGTTACCCATTATTCACAGGTTTTCCTATCACAGCACTTTACTGACATATACTTCTGTGTTACCTGTCATTTTTCTACTTTTTGCTGCCATGATGTTTTTTTCCAATTCTCTTATTGAGGTGAGAATTTTGAAGAAGGTATCATATTCTCAGCAAGACTAAGAGAGAGGTGAGAGAGGAACTCCCTCCCTCGCTGGTAACTTTGACTATTCTTTGGATGCAGACAGACCTACTGAGAGAGAATAGCTCTTCACCATCTCAGTCATGATTCTCCTCCCCCCCCCCCCAATGTTACATGATAAACATACATTGCTTTTTGAGGGACAGTCTCTTAGCAGGTGCAATTCCTGAAAACAAGGTATTATATTAGCCTGCTGGATATGGAAAACAAAAATGCTCTAAACCATGCAGCTTCAATCAAATTGAAAGTTAATGGTGTAGATAAGAGATTTAAATCAATAGTTCAAATGGCAATAAAAGAATAAGAACATCAATAATAAGTCAACAATAGCAACCTAATCTGAGTCTACATCTTGTGATAGAAGAAATCTGTGTCCCTATGTGGTATAAATAGGACAACAAAATGCATGTTTGTGGGAAAACCTACTTCAGGCTTGCACACTGAATTCTGATGCAGTTTGTAGACTCTCCTTGGAAATGCCTATATAAGTTATGTCTTCCTAATTACTTTCTCCTAGTGTTTAGAAGGAAACATGTACTTCTTTGTCGAGTGTTATCCCTGTGGGTGCTCCACTTGTGGTGTCGCGTCCCCTGGCACCCTCGATCGGAGAGTCTTTTTAGCAGTCATAATGCGGGCAGCGAATGCACCGACGTTGTCTCGCGGGGTACTTGACATGCTTTGGAGTGCGCATGCGCCACCTACCACCCTCAGTTCCTTCTCAACCGCCGGTCCAAGACGGAGCAACTAAACAGCAGTCCAAACCTTTTCTTCTCCATTTCTTGTCCCTTTCTTTGACCTAAAAATTTCAAAATAATATCACTTTCCTCTTAATTCTTCTAATACTTACCTTTACAAAAAAAAAGAATTCTTTCTTTCCCTCATAACTCGCTTCAACCCTCTGACAAAAACAAAACAAACAAACAAACTGTCCCTCCCTCCCTTCCCCCTTCTCCTCTTCCTTTTTTTTTAAATAAAAAAAAAAACAAACCAAAACCCAAGGAAGAAGGAAATAGAAAAGAAAGAAATAGCCACAACTGTTGACTGATGCGCCATCATGCAGTCCGACTCAAGCTGTCGTCACCCACCCACATCACCTAGGTTCAAAAGATGTTCGTCTTGCCGTGAGGCAGTGCCCACCTCAGACGGACACTCTCTCTGCATACGGTGTTTAGGCGAAAGCCACGTACCACAAAAATGCACGCATTGCAAAAATATTAGCTCGCTTGCCCACAGTGATAGAGACCTTCGGTTTAAAAATCACGATGTTAGAGAAGTCTCTCAAACCGGCATCTGACCCAGGCCTGGAGAAAACTTGATCTTTTCCCAAACGAAAGGCAACAACACCTGCCTCCAGTCCCCTTCCCAAGAGAAAGCATTCTCACCAGCCGCTCTCGTGGAAAAAAAGACTCTAAAGAGCCTTCCAATGCCTCCAAGGCTAGACGGTCTCTAACATCTAAGGACCGCAAAAGCCTATGGAAAAATGAGAGACACAGAGAGTCTCTTCCAATGCCGGTCTCTTCCAGACCGAAAGCAGTGTAACCTCCATACGGCAGCGGCACCACCACAATCACCAGCATTGCCAGCAACATCTACCATGCCCACGGCACCGCCGACTGCAGTGGCACAGGCATGTTCTTCGGCACCGCCTGCTATGATGGCACCGCAGATCGCCCCGGCACCGATCTCGGCACCACCAATGCACCCTGCCCCGGTGGCTCAGCCTCCTTCGTGCACGGCATCGTTGTTGGTTCCCGAGACTTCGGAACCAACTGCCTTACAAATGACACAGCCTTCAAAGAGGAAATAGAAACTACATCACGACCACAGATCAAGCTCATTTCTCTCCTTCACCAGACGCTTCCCCAATCCATTTGGCTCATGACAAAGCTTTCTCTCCGAACATTACTCTTTGGATGAAGAGAACCTAGGTCATTCTCACTTCTCCTCTCAAGCTACGTGCCACAACCCTCAAGTTCAAGATATCACCTGTCTCACTACCCACCTTTTCGTCCTCATCATTACTATGGTCCAACTTGGTTACCTCCTCATTTTTCGTACCATTCTTACCATCATATCCCAAAAAGAGGACTATCACCTCACTCATCAACCGCAACTCACGCGGCTAGACCTCCCACACCTCCAGCGTTCTCCCACAGGAGCTCTCGAATGCTAGCTCCTCCACCCACAGTACATTCAGTGGCATCTCCATCTCTGCACAAATCCTTTTCCTCAGCAGACAAGGCCGTCGCCCCTCAAACTACACCAATCATGGACGACCCCAAACTCTTTAATGACCTTGTGAGAAGGCTAGCCCGAGAGCTATTCGGATCTCCTTGCTCTATCAATCTGCAAACCCATGATGTTTCCTCCCAGACAGGACTTGCTTCTTCATCACAACCGCATGTCTCATCCAAACGTTCACAAGCTCCATCTCACAGCGTGGAGAATCGATGGCTCTCTTCAGCGGAGCAACAGTGTTCACAGGATGTACAGCAAATCCTCATAAACAGCAGGAAACAATCCACAAGGAAAACTTACACACAGAAGTGGCGCAGGTTTCTTTCTTGGTGTAAGAAGAACTCCACTAATCTGGCATCAACTTCAATCCCCTTCATACTCCACTATGCCTTGCACCTTAAACAGTCTGGCCTTTGCATTGGCTGTATAAAGGTACAGCGGTCGGCAGTCTCAGCTTTCTATAAGAGACAAACAACCTCACATACTTCCCAACCCAATGATAAAACGCTTCCTCGTAGGTTTGCAGAAAACTCATCCTCCAATTCGACACCCACCAACGCCTTGGGACCTAGGCCTAGTCTTAAAAGCATTGACAAGGGCGCCATTTGAACCAATGGTGACCTCACCTCTCTCGCTGCTCTCTATGAATGTCTCTTTCTTAGTCGCCATAACATCAGCGAGGCGCATTAGCGAGCTTAGCTCCCTAATGTCAACTCTACCTTATACCATTTTTTATAAAGATAAAGTCACAATGCGTCCGCATCCACACTTTGTACCTAAAATAGTTTCTGAATTTCACTTAAATCAGCCTATCAACTTACCTGTTTTTTACCCTAAACCACATTCGACAGCCCAAGAATCTTCACTCCACAAACTCAGTGTAAGAAGGACAACAGAGTCCTGTGGCACTTTTAAAGACTAACAGATTTATTTATCGCATGAGCTTTCGTGGGAGAAAATCCCACTTCGTCTGTCTGGATCTGTGCAAGTTGTTTCATGAAGTTGATGGATTTCCACTTCAAACGGCTGTATTCAGTGCCCTCCATGTAGTCAAATTCCAAAGGGGTAGCCGTGTTAGTCTATTGTAGAAAGACAACAGAGTCCTGTCTTTAAAAGTGCCACAGGACTCAGTTGTCTTTCTACAATAGACT
>ML685776.1:10365628-10393999 GCA_007922175.1 Pelusios castaneus
TGTCTTTCTACAATAGACTAACACGGCTACCCCTTTGGAATTTGACTCAGTGTAAGAAGGGCCCTCTTCTTTTACCTGGAGAAAACAAAGTGCTTTAGAAAATCTAACAGACTTTTCATCTCTATCGCCGAACATTTGAAGGGTCAACCTATATCCAAAGAATCTCAAACTGGATCATTTCTTGCATTACCTCATCATATGAACTCATGGGCCTACCAGCACCATTAGGAGTCAAGGCACATTCTACAAGAGCAGTTGCAGCATCCATAGCCTTCATCAACAATGTTCCAATAGATGAGATTTGTAAAGCAGCTACATGGGCTTCACCTCTCACTTTTGTTAAACATTATGCGGTAGACCAGGCAATCTCCAATGACACTAGACTAGGCGTAGCCGTACTATCGACCATCGATTAAAAAATAGCTGAAGTCCCTCCTCCACTTGACATAGTGCTACAAAGTCACCACAAGTGGAGCACCCACAGGGACAACACTCGACAAAGAAGAATTGGTTACTCACCTTGTGCAGTAACTGGACTCCTTCGAGATGTGTGTCCCTGTAGGTGCTCCACTACCCACCCTCCTCCCTTCTACTTCAGAGTTACTTTCTCTATACTGCTAGCCTCTGCGGTAGAGAAGGAGCCAAGGGTGGCGCATGCACACTCCGAGGCGCGCCAACCACCCTGCGAGACAGAGTCGGTATGGGCACCGCCTGCACCATGACTGCTGAAAAGACTCTCTGATCGAGGGCGCCATGGGAAGTGACACCACAGCTGGAGCACCCACAGGGATACACATCTCAAAGAAGTCCAGTTACTGCACAAGGTGAATAACCAATTCTTCTACTCTTGGTTGCTTTAAGTCAGAATTATCTTCTTTATTTTTTCTTGACTGTACATAAAAGAGCAGCTTTCTGGCATTTGTATGTAAAATCAAAAAAAAGATGTAAATGGACAAAATAGTACTTACTCTTACATCTTGCCCACAGCCTGCAGGTTTATCTTTATAATTGGTTATTTTCTCAACTATTAATTCAGCCAGTTCAGAAAAAGGAGAGTGAAATCTTGCCTGATATCTGAATGATGAACAGCTGTAACTAACCAGTCCTGGCCCTTGCAGATGTGACTCAGGCCTGCTCTGCACTTGGGTGATACAGAGTTCCCGTCCATGTGCATAAACAAATCTCTGGCTCCTAGGCAACTTCGTATATGTCTTACCTAATGCCCTTCCCTCTGCTGTGCTCCTGAGGAAAGTACTGAAGCTCTCGCTATCAGTTCAGTGGCAGGAGAGATGGAAGGGGCATATATTTGTTTTCAGGGGTTTTTTTAGGGAGGGTTTTGTGTATGCATCTGGGTTCAACTTGAGTGTATCATCAGCCTCCGTAACTATTAGGTGGGACATTCTCAGCCATCTAATCTCCACTGCACTCACAATCTCTTTTCCTGGATGATATTTCTGCTTTGAAGCTGCTCTTTTTTCAAGGGCCTCCTGGCTAATTGTTTATTTTGCTGGAGAAGGATCTGGTCTTTGCTATAATAGCAGCTAAGGCACTGAATGTAGTCTGAGCTTTCCTGGAGTTATTCACTGGTGCTCAACTACACTATATGATAGTTGAACTGAAGTGACTGTATGAATTTGCTCTCTGAAAAGAATGGTTTTGGGTATCCCCTTAGGGATGTGATAGCCTCATCAAAGAGTGTCTTTTTCCCCTTCAGATTTGACTAAGAGCATTCATGGCTTCAGAGGTCAAGCAAGCTGTGCAGCTACTACAATCTCTGCATTCTGGAAGTTGCCTAGGCCAGCGTTGACTCATATAACTGGAAATATATCAAAAGAAACGTTCAGGCCTACTCTGAATGTGTTCATGTGGTTGTCATGTCACCACAGTTGCAGAACAAGGAAGGCAGTGTTAATTTCTTTATTTTAAGAGAGATTTGCGCTACTCTTGCAATTAAAGTGAATTAATCTTGTGACTGAATTTCACTGCATGCTAAAAGAAACATGGTATTTATGTACCATTGCATAATCTAGTGCTGGTTACTGGCATTCTTCTTAGGAGAAAGGAACTTACTTAAAAAAAAAAATCAATCTCTGACAAATAAAATTGAAAGAATAATTAGAGAAACTCAAAGTCAAGACCCATTAGAATCAGCACATAATTTTATGAGAATCTACCAGTCATATGGTAGATGGAAAATTTTGCAGTTCAGATCTGCTTTTCTTAACACCATATAAATAATCTCTTCTGTATATAGTTGTAAGAATAACATCATGCCTACACTCATCCCCCACTCCTCTTGTTATCTAGCAGGCTTTAGCTACAGATGAAGAAGTATTTGGTCAAAAAGACTTTGAGCTGAAGGTGTTACAAGGTCAAATAATGACACTGACACAGGAAAACCAAGAATACCTGGAATCTCTAAAAGAAGCAGATGAAATAAATAGATTACAAGTAAGTGTTCCCCTTGCTCATTTTACTGTGTAGGTTTGGTTCAAATAAGATGTATATTTGAATGTAGTAATTACTATTGTTGTTAAAGATTGGGCCAAATTTAGCAGTCCTCAGGCAAAAGTTATTTTCCAGTCAATGGGAAAATTGACTCAGGGCTGTACAATTTATGCTTTAGGTTCCATAACTGAGACCAATTATGAGAAAATTATTTTTGTCTAGTGGCTAAAACACAGGACTGAAACTGACTTACTGCATGACTTGGGTGAATCTCTTAAACTCCCCTGTTCCCTGTCCCATCTGTAAAACAACGATAATGTTTACCAAACATTACTGGAGAGTAATGGCTCTTAATTCTTCAATATTTGTAAAGCCTTTTGAGATCTTTGAATAAAAGGGGTTATAGAAATGTGTGTTGTTTTATAATTCAAAAAAGTTTAGAGGTGAAAACTTGGCCTCATTAAAGTCATTACGTTAATAGAAGGTTTGTTAATGGGACAGGATTTCAGCCTAAATATATGGGAAGATTTGTTACCATAGAAATCATGGTATCATAGTAAAGACATTATTTGCCTCTCCATTTGGGGCATTTTGTCCATAAAAGAATTATGATGGCCTTAGTCAAACGCCTGGTTGCCAGAGAGTCCATCAGGTCATAAAAGGACTATTCAGTATATTCTCCTAAAACTGACTTTCTCTTAAGATCTGCAAATGTTACCATTCCCTAAATACTGTGAAGAAAATAAGGTATAAATATTCCAAGTTGGCGATAGTCAGTCCTGTTCTTCTCACTCTCATTTTCTATCTTTATCCCATCTTATCTTCCCTTCTCCTTCTGCTGATACCCTATGAGCAAGTCACTGAGTGATGTGACATAAAAGGTGAGTAAGCCAATTATCACCTTCTTCCTCTCTTGCTCCTTCTCTTCCTTTTCTGCAATCTCTGGCAAGGCACAGGGAGTTTCACCTTGACTAGTTATGTTGAGGTAAAAACTATCTGTGTCTTGCCTTCAGTTGGATTTTAGTAGGATAGCTATCTCAGTGTAAAATCCATTTTGATATTAAAACACACCTGTTTAACACAGAGGCTAAGAGATTTGCCTAAGTCACACATCAAGTCACTAAGCCGCCCCTTTCTATTAAAAAATTAAATCTATTAATCAAATAGTTTTTAGTGGCATTCACAGGAATATGTGACTTGATTGGGACTTTGAATTGGATCAGAATCATAAAAGTAAATTGCAGTTCATTCACACGATATTAAGTACAAATATCATAGCTTATGTAGCTGAACATCACCTAACACTTTCCATTATAAGACTTTATTTTCGATAGCTATAATCTTACCAAACTTAAACCATTTAGGCTGAAATTTTCCATGCTGGATGTCTGCCTAAGGCCAATTTATTTATTTTAATTTCAGTCAGGGCCATCTTTTTTTTGTGGTCAAAAATGTTTAGTTGAGAGCTCTACTGCTACGGTGCTTTGGAGCAGGGACTTGAAATTTGGCAGGGAATTGCCCTTTTGTCCCCATGGGATAAAACCCAAATCTAAACAAGTTTTAATCCTTTGAAAAGTGTCAGTTTGCCTGTGATTAGTAGAATATTTTTGAGTGTTTGTGTTTTGCAGCTAATATTCTAAAAAATTCTGTGTATATTGAGTCTGCTTCATCCTGGGGAATCAGGATCTGAGCAAGACTTCCCCTGTAGCCGCTTCTCCTGGCCACTATGCAAGCACCACAAGTAAGAACAGGGACACTGTCTCCATTGTGATTCCCCCTGCTCACATGCAGGCAACATGAGGAGGACACAGCTAGTCTTTGTCTATATCTATACTGCACACTTCTTTTGACAGCATGTAGACAGCATGTGTACATGGGTGTCTCCCCCTCTAGCATGGGGTTAAGTAGCAGTGTAGAGACAGTGAGGCATGGTGTAGGCAAGTAGAATACAGGCTCAAATGACAGATATGGGTATGTACCTTGCTACGTACCCTACACAGTTCTCTCCTTGCCTAAGCCATGCCTTCCTGTCTACATTCCTGGTTTTGGCTGTATAGTGTCCTACTGCATCTCCTCTGCCTGAGCCTTTCTCCAGGAAAAGATTCTGGCAGCAGGGAAAGGCTCTGGCAGAGGGAAAGCAGCTCTTTTGTTGCTGGAACTTTCCCCTGCCACTTTCCCCCTGCTAGAGCCTTTCCCCACTGCAGGGAAAAACTTGGGCAACTCCGCACTGCTGGAGCCTTCCCCGCTCCAGGTAAGGACTCTAACAGCAGGGAAAGTCTCTCACATGGGATAGGCATCAGGGAGATGCTCAGAGTCAGATGGGTAAGAAAGATGCAATCAAAATAGGGTTATATTATATATGTTTTATAATTTATAGCTTTCATATTGACTGTCTTTCAACTTCTCCACTATCAGATACCCACTTTTTGTAGAAGTTGTAAGAGGTGGGTCTTGGTGAAAGATTTGAAAACGGGTAAGATAATGACTTTATGGATCAGTTGAGAGATGATGATCCTTGAATAAAAAGCAGCTGTGAATGATGCACAGTTTGTTGTGGGAAAGGCAGATTAGTAGGTTCTCCAGTCTAGCATCACTGGCAGAGTAGTGGAGGACAGGGGCATTTGATACAAGAGACAAGATCAAATCAAAGATCTGATCCTGCAAATACTTTTATTTATATGAGTAGTTTCATTTACTTGAATAGATCTACTTACTGAGTAAACATACACCCATGCTTGTGTTTTTAGAATCAGGCTCCAAAGTTGCAACTTCCATTTTGAATATCAGTTTTGGCAGACTCATGTTTTGTTCCTTTCCGGTTGTGTGTGAATAAAGTAACTATGGACTTATAAGTATCCCCTGAAGCTTTTGCTAATCTTCTTAAATAACTTACCTGAAATGGGCCTTTCTGAAAAGGCTAATGACATGTGTTTAACAAACTTTTTTGAAGATTGTTCATTATGTGGGTGCATGTTTTTAGATTAATTTAATTAAAATTATATGTTTTAGAAAGATTTTGCTATCAAGCAACACTGTAATCAAAATTTTTATTTGGCATTCGTGTCTGTGCACTTTATGAATGTAAGTCTTGCAGGAGAATTTACATTCAGTGTGCTTCACAAAACACAACAACCTGCTAATAGTTTTACCATTCAAGTCAATGTGGTTTTGGGAGTAATGTAAATATAATGTCGATCTGGCGTATAGCAACAGTGGTTTTTTGGTTTTTTTATTTGTTTAAAAGAATGAGAAAATGGTGGAACAGCAATTTGTTATTGATCAGCTGAAAGATAAGTTACAGAAGGTTATGGTGACTCCAGTGTCAGTACCCAGAGGTGCTTGTGGAGATGGGCCAACTGCTGTGATATCTGCAAGAAGACCATATAGTGCACCACTCCTTAATAGTTTAGTACATTCCATTCATATGGCTGCAGGACTGGAGCCCCGAAAGGTAAAGACTGAACACATTTTTTATTTTTCTCCTCCATTTTGTAATTATTCGTTGATTTTGGTACAAGAGTTGAAAGGAGATAATAACAGTTGTGTTGACATATTTTCTGTTTATATTCCACCAAGGAGTGTGAAATGTTAATTTCTGATCTCTGGCAATGTATACGGCACCATTTTATCCAATACAAATGTATTTGAACAATCCTCAGTACAATGAGGCTGCACTCCTCAGTTGGCCTTTGGGTGCTACCAAAATACAAATTACTATTAATAATCTTTGCTAATCCTGTAGGCCTGTGGGCACTGCCACCAAGGCCGCCGGCCAGTTCCTGGCCAAATGGGGTAGTCACTTCCGCCCCTCGGTGGGGCAGCAGGTCCTAAAGTCAGTTTCCCCCGGTCCCCAGGCGGGCAAGTCCCCAGAGTCAGTTGCCCCCAGGCAGGGCGGGGCAGGCACGAGAGTCAGTTGCCCCTGGCCCCAGGCGGGGCGGAGCAGGCATGAGCGCCACAAACCTCTTAGTAGGATTGGCAGGGGTTTGAATGCTCCGGGTAGTTAGAGAAAAGGATGAGGGAGGGGGACGCAGGCCCACCCGTCTCCACTGCGTCCCAGCCCAGGGCCCTATCCAGTGGCAGAGTGATCTGCCACTGTGGTCAGCGGGGCTCCCGCCAAAACACGCTGACCCCAGGCAGCTCCGCCACCCACTATGTGGCAGCCAGTTGCCCCGGGCTACTTCCTCCCACCCCAGGATTTGGGTACCTGGGTCCACAAAGTCTTCCTCAAGGTCCGCAGGGTAGATGGCTCTGTGGATCCCAACCAGGCCGTCTGTGTCCATAGGAGGCAGATCTGGTAGCTCCTCAGTCTCCTCCACTGAAGGCAGTTCTTCCAGGTCATAAGGGCCGAGCACCGCCGGTTGTTCCTCCTGGGGACTGAAGTCCTCAGCTGAGGGGAGCTCCTCAAGGTTGCAGGGGCCCAGTGGTTCCTCGGGGTCCTCCGCAGGAAGCGTCACTGCGTCTGGAGAGCGGTGCACCTGGGGCCGATTCCCCCAGTCCCTGGCCTTGGGGACCCCTTCCGAGTCACTGGGCCCAGGTAAACTGGGCAGGCCCTCCTGCCGTCTAGCTGGAGGGGACGGGGGTGGCCTCCTCGGAGGGGCCCGGTTTTCTCTGGCTTGCTGCCGGTGGGAAGCCACGTCCTTCCCCTGAGGCAGCTCTCCCCTGACTGAGCTGTCTGGCTGGGCTTTTATAGTTCCCTTCCCTGTTTGGGCTCCACCCCTCTGCTTCTGGGGCTGGAGCCCTGCAGTTCCCAAGTTTGTTGGGGGGTGGGGCGGAGTCCAGGCCCTTCCTCAGGCCCAAACTCTGAAGGAGGCCACAGCTCTTCTCTACAATCCCAAGAAAAGCATGCCATGTACTGGCTTGCCAGTTTCCCATTCTGTAACAACTGGAACCAAATTCTCAAAGGTATCACAAAAGCTTTCTCCTAAAACACACCCAGAAAACTTGCACAACATCTTCTCATTTTTTACATGAAAGTGCAGGTTTTAGCACATTTGTGTATGAAGACCATTTAAAAAATCAGCCCTGAGTATTCCTAGATTTCTGCAAGTGACTTTGACCCCCCCATTTTATTTTTGGGGTCTCTTGGAAGGTACACACCAGCCCTCCTACTTACTCACTGGCCCGAGTAATGGCTGGATTTCAAACTCGCAGGCAAATGATATTGGGTCATATAGAAGACCAAGATGAAGTCCTTCACTGCCACTTCTCTGATCATAGTGATGAAGAAGAAAGGAACACCGACAGTAACAAGAAATCAGCATTGAGGTAATCTTTTTTTGTTATTGTTTTAGTCAGTCTTCAAAGCTTTCACTCAGAAATAGGCATTTAATGGATATATTACTACCGAATACTGGCAAATCATGAAGCCAGTTTACAGTGTGGTTTTATGTAAATTTATAGACCCTTCTGACATTATAAAATAAGTGAACACAATAGGTATTGCTAATGACCTATCGTATCCCATTTAATATAGCTTTAGGTTAACATCTTTTCACTTGAATAAATATGAGTTGATGCAAGGATCTATCAGCTGGATTTGAGGGAAAGAGGAGGAGGCCAGCAAAAGTGGATTTAAGACATACACACAAGTCTTTTTGTAGATTGGGACCTAGCCGATTAGGATTATGTAATCTGGCATGACATTAAAAAAATACAACCCTATTAATTTGGAATATGCATTGGTCTTTCATTTCTTTCCTTAGGCGTTCCATAAACCGCACATGGACACGAAAACAGGCTCTTCTTTGTTCTCCCCTTCAACTGAATAACCTTCAGTTCCAAATGCACAAGTCCAATTTACCAAATGAACCAATACGGCAGATTGACACTGTCACAGGTAACAATTACAAATCGAATTTAAGAAATGCTGATATATACTTGTGTGACACCATGAAAATGCACATTTTTAATGTGATCACAATAATCTTTTCCATTCAAACATGGACTTGAAAACAAAAATACTTTTTTCTGAAATACTTGTGAAGTATATTCATGTTCTTACTAGTTGGTGCTTTAAAAATAATATTTACATGTATATAGTGTTCCCATACTCAGAGTGCTGTATAAACATTTAATTAATCCTCACAACACCTTAGTGAGCAATGAAAATAGGTTGGATTATCCCTGTTTCACATAACTTGAGACAGAAAAGTGAAGCAACTTGTAGAAAGCTACAGGTGGCTGTAAAAACAGTATTTATTCTCCTGTGGGTCTTGGACCATCAGTGGGCATGTTAGATAAGGACTGTTCTTCCCATACCTTAGTACTCCTATTCTGTATTCTGTCCTGCTTTTGTGCAGATGTCAGGTGGTGAGGAAGGGTCTCCTTGCACCCTGTCTTTCTGATTCCCTCTCCTGTGCATGTGCAGAGACTAGGCCAGAATTTTGTCCTCTGGAGGGAGATATGCATATATCACGTTACAAATCTATGTCCTCAGCATTACCCCTTCCTTTCAAGGTGAAGAGATTGAATGCCTCCGGAAGAGTCACATAATAAACATGCAGAAATTAAAGAATTCAGAGCTGAGATTCACTGAGGCCAAGCAAAAGATGAGAGAACTTGCACTGAATATCAAAATGAAGGAGGAACTCATTAAAGAATTAGTAAAAACAGGTAACTAGCTTCTATAAAGCACATTTGAATTAAAAGTGTGTATGAATGGAAGCAAGGATTAACTGTTTAATAGTCCTAGTTGTCTATAATCTTGTTCAGTTGGACTTATTATAAAAGAGTTAAGTGTTTGTCACTTATGAATGGGCCCTAGGTGATGTGGGTAGAGGCCCCACTATAAATTCATTAAATACGTTCACTAAATATCTTGTGTGCTTTCCTAATTATTATTTTTTTCTGTAAATCTCTTTCTACTTTTTCCACATCATATGCTACAGAGGCAATGTCCTTCTTGATTGTATTCAAATTCCTCTTGAAGATCTGCTACTTTGACATGTTCCAGAAACCAACTGCCAGGAATGGCATGAGTGTTACTGAGAATAGTCTGTATATATTTTTGGTGACTTGCTTATAAATATTTTGTACCATCAAGGTGTGGCCTATCAACATCTAGCATCTTACCTGTATGTTGTACTCCTTTCCCCACTTTGTGCCTGTTCATTAGTCTATTCAAATGTGAATTCTTGGGGAAGGAAGTGTACCTTTTTTTTTCTGCTTGGAACATGCCTGGTACATGGGTATTGCCAAAAATAAATTGTAAGTATTAATAAACTCTTTAGACGTATAATTAAGGATTAGATTTTCATATGGAATTTGGAAATAGTGGGTTATTTTGTTCAATATCAGAGATTTTTCAAACAATTTGATAGTATTTTGTTTTTAAGGTAATGATGCTCAGTCTGTAAGCAGGCAGTATTCTTTGACAATAACAAAACTGGCGTGCGAAGGTGAGCAAGCCAAAATGGAATTAGCTGAAATGCAAAAGCAGCTCCAGGAGCTGGAGAACAAGGAGCTGAGAGATGTTGCTGAGAAAACCAAGTTACAAAAAGAGTTCCGGCGGAAAATGGATGCAGCTAAATTAAAAGTTCAGGTAGTTGTGATTCTTTTCATTAGGAGTTATGTTTTACTGCTGTATCCCATAGAACACTTAGGGTCTAATTTTCTTCTCCATTACAAGAAATTTTATGCCAATGTGACTATGCTGTGGGATTGCAGGAGATAATCAGGCCCTTAATGCACCAATAGTTGGTACTTGCATGTATCTAACAATATTCTTATGTGAGAAATATATTTTCTTTCTAGAAGGGTGAACAAAAAGAGCTTAGCAGAAAGCATGGAGGTGTTCATATACCATGATATTTGGCACTGGGCAAGAATGTAGAAAGGGCAAATGCTTTAAATTGATTTTCAAACCATCTACTTTGTGGCACAAATCTTCTATCCAAATACCACACAAAATCCCAAATCTGTGGAAATACAAGTGGACTTGTTTATTGGTATCAGTCCTAAGATATGGTTTTGTTCTTTAAGTTTTCATGCTGTTAGACTGAAATGTGCCTGTGTGAACTCAGGTCTTACAGAAGAAGCAGCAGGACACTAAGAAGTTGGCATCATTATCTACCCAAAATGAGAAACGGGCTACAGAACTTAAGCAGAATGTGAATCACATGAGGCATCAGCAGGTCCAGCTACAGAAAAGATTGCGAGAAGAGAGTGAAAAAAAGAAAATTCTTGAGAGAGAGGTTGAACGGGACCAAGAACAAATCAAAGTAAGAGGCTTGTTTTTGCTCTACAGTGGATAAGGATGTAATACAATTTCACCCCTTTACTTTTTCATGGACCGTGATGCATATCTGTAAGGCTTCCCATAAATACAAGTTCCAAAAGGGTAGCCATATTAATCTAGTTCAGCAAAACAGACAAGGAGTCTTGTGGCACTTTTAAAAACTAACAGATTTATTTATCACGTGAGCTTTTATGGAAGAAATCCCACTTAGTCATTTCTTCCACGAAAGCTCATAAATACAAGGAATGCTTTTCAAGATAGGAAAAATAAAGAAAATTAGTAAAAAATATTTTCACTTAAAATTTTTACAGTTTACTTTCCTCTTCTTCAGGCTTTTTTATTGTATTGCTCACTACAATATAACTTTCATTAGTAGAATGAACATGTTATATCTTATAGTATACACCTGTATGGGCGCCTTCAGAAAAGAAAACTATAAAATTTGATGACACTAGAGTCAACAAGGCCAGGATAATAGTTTTATCTTCTTACTTACAGGAACTTCAGTTAAAGACAGAAGAACAGCAGAAGATGCTCAAACTAAAAAATGAAGAGATCGCTGCTTTTAAAAGGAAGAAAAACTTGGAAGGGACATCACAGCAGTTACAGGTAGCTAATCTGTTCCAAATTTGGTGGCCCATGAGAAGCAAGAGGAGACAAAACTTATCTTCCTCCATCCCAACTTTTGATTCACCCTGTAGGGAGGAGGGAAGATTTGTTTTCTAACTGCCAGAACTGTACTCACATCAATTGCTAGATCCTTCATTTCCTTGAAGCTGGAATAAATTGGCCACCTGGGCAAAGAGAAAGGTAATCCAACAGGGAGCAGGAATAACTTCTGCCTGCTGTTGCTGTCAGTGATGGATTTAGTTTGGCTTTCTGGTGGTACAATTAATGTAATTTCTGGTTGACGCAGGGGTACATGATTTCTGCTGTACTTCTTGACTGGCTTTGGGTTGCAGCTGAACGTCACTCAGAGTTGTAAAGTCTTTTGCCAGCAACTGAGAGATTTTTTTTTTTTATCCTGTCTTCTTTCCAACTACTAGATGAGTCTAGCTGGTGAATTGGAGGATGATTCATAGACTCATAGACTTTAAGGTCAGAAGGGACCAGTACAATCATCTAGTCTGACCTCCTGCAAAATGCAGGCCTCAAGACCTCACCCACCCACTCCAGCCACCAACCTATGACTGAGTTATTTATCTCCTTAAATCATGATTTAAGGACTTTAAGATACAGAGAATTCACCGGTAGGTGAGTCATGCCCTGTGTTACAGAGGAAGGCGAAAAACCCCCAGAACCCAGGCCAATCTGCCCTGGGGGAAAATTCCTTCCTGACCCCAAATATGGTGATCAGTTAAACCCTGAGCACGTGGGCAAGTCTCAACTGCCAGTTACCCAAGAAACAATTCTCTGTAATAACTCAGAACCCACCCCATATACTCTCCCCTCTTAGGCCATTTGTGTATCCACCACTCGTAGCCAAATATCAGTCAATTTCCAAAACAGGCTAATCATACCATCCCCTGTGTAAATTTATTATGAATTGTTTTCTTCCCTATTGTTTTCTCCCCTATGGACAACTTCAAGGTTGTCTTCATAAAGCTTCTGTTACTTACAGCAATTTTAGTGTAGCAACCTCTATGACAATACAATGTACATTATTCTAAGCCTGAGCGTAAAACCAAGAGTGAATGGCAGTTGGATGCAGTGAGTGGCAGAATGGGGTGCAGAAAGCCTTTTAGACTGTGAACAAATTCAGGGCATCATTGTCTGCGTCCAGCTCTTCATACGAGAGAAGTGCTGGTTCCCTATCATTAGTATTCTCTTCATTCTCTGTAGTATTGGCTGCTTCTGCACTGGCAACTTGAGAGCCCCAATATAAACATTTTTTTGGCTTCAGATGCTACTTTGAGTATGTTGTTGATGTTACCAACTGCCTTTCACCTTAAAGCAATTCAGTTATGTTTTGAGAGAGACTGGGTGGATTTTAACTATTTATTGAAAACTACAGTGGAATCCAAGTATGTGATCTGGGGCTACCATACAGCCAGTAAAGTAAACAATCTCACTCTCTGCTGGGTAGTCCAGTGAGGCATTCCAGTTGCCAGCAGATGAATCTTCCTCTCTGTTCAGTTTGTCACCTCTCAACCGCACACACAAAGAGAAGCTGTAACATTGCCCTGTGTATCTTAAGACTTAAGTTATGCATGTGCCTTGGGATGGTCACATGTCACACAGACAGCATATTCAGACATGCCTAACCACAGCTACCGCTACTGCCAGAAAATGCAAAGTGCATACCGTACTAAGAAGATAAACATTAAAACAGGAAGGCAAAAGTGCCTTTCCCTGGGGACATAGGAGCATTTAAGAGTGCAGCCTGTCTTGGAGATTTCCAGTCCCTTAACATTGATTTTTATCTGTTCAAAACAAGCTTTCAGTAGGCCTTCACTTGGGCATAAGGTCTAAAGTAACAGAGCTTGATGTAGGATCAGTGCACTAGCTTTCTGACTTGAGTTGTTAATGTACCTTTTAGCTTTTCATTTTCTTGCCAGTTGCTGTTTTCTGACAAGTAAACAGTTTCGATTAAATGTAATGTAACACATTGTACCTGTGCTGAAGAGGTTTTTATTTAGGAAAATAACATGCATTTCAGCAAGGGCTGTCTTATACAAACACGTGTATAGCAGACTTTGCAATGCAATACTGTTGTATTTCCAAATTTATCCAACCAAATATCTTAATTATCTTGAGTTCAGCTCAAGATTCTCTTGCAGAGTTACTGTTAACACTAAGAATATTAATTGTGGAATAAAATATAGAAATCTGAAATTGACAGGATTTTTATGCTCGAAAAGAAAATACTGTACTTATAGAATGCTGCACAAAGGAGATATTTATGAGAGCCCTGACTAATACTATGCATCTCTTGGTTATTTTTTAAAATGTAGAAACTGGAAGAGCAAAGGAAATGGTTAGATGAAGAAGTAGAGAAGGCTCTGCATCATCGTCAAGAATTAGCAGAACTGGAAGAAGACTTAAAGAAAAGAGAAGCTATCATAACCAAGAAGGAAGTATTGTTACAAGAAAAGAGCCATTTGGAAATCAAGAAGCTAAGATCTAGCCAGGTGCTCTATATAATACTGCTTAATTATTATTACAATACCACTGTTTGAGAGCTCGGATGAAGCATATTAGAAAGGGAGGCAGTAGTATGGGTCTCCTGTAATTCAATTTCTATCCCTGGTACTGCCACTGATTCACTGTGTACTATCAAGCAAGCCAATCTGTCTTTCTGTAGCTCAGATCCCTGATTTTAATTGGAGACAATATAGAACAGTGATATTTATTCATCTTCTGTAAAACACTTTTGAGCTTTGCAGACAAAATGCTTTATGTAATTGCAGAGTATTCTGCAAAATTTGGTTGATTCCTTTGCAATTTGAGAACAAAATATCTTTGTTGGCTGTTATTTGGTCTTAGCAAAAATGAATAGAAATTTGAACACAGATTTCTTAGTAACTGGTGTCATCGTTGGTGGTGACTAAATTATTATTTAATTTTCTGTATGTAGACAGCCGAAGTTGTGTTTTTTCACTTTTATAATTAGCAGTAAATATTTATATTATAAATAATGCCCAAATGGGATTGTAGTTCCATTGTGCTAAGTGCTTTACAAACATGGAAAAGAGACAAACCTTTACCCTGAAGGACATGCAACTATGTATAGTTTGTTTAATTATGAGTAGTATTTTTGTATCATTTGTGGTTCGGATTTTTTTTAGGCTTTAAATAAAGATAGCTTGAAATTATCTACTCGCATGAGTATGCTGGAGAAGGAATTATTTGATAAAAGTGTGCAGCTCCAGACCAGTGCCAGTGAAGAAAAGAGACAGATTTTGGAAGAAGTTCAGGTTCTTCAGAAGGAAAGGGACCAGCTTCTGAGAAGAAGAAATAGTGTGGATGAGAAACTTAAAGATGGTAGAGTGTTGTCCCCTGAAGTAAGTAAATACAACCATTTGCTACCATTAGTTACTATTTAAAAATATAACACTCTAATCACGATGTAAACATGTTTCCAAATATCCAGTAAACTAGAACTGAGACATTTGAACTCTTTTTGTTAAAATATTAGGAAATGCAAAGGAATTAAAGTAATTACAACCGTAATAGCATGGTTTGCTAGATAACAAAGTTTAGGTTCAGAGATTTGTTCCAGTTGGTATCCTGACAACCCCCCTTGCTCTTTTATCTGTGGCATATTATTTTTCTTTCTTGAACCCCTAATGCATCTTCTTTCTAGATGACTCTCACAATTCTGTCTTTAAACTGAGTAAGAGTTTCAAACCTAAATCTTGAGTTCAATCAGTATAACTGTCTAGTGTAGATAAAGCTTTAGATAGCTCTCTAATAGCTACCACTGAAACTGACATCAGTATTATTTTGGATTGGCCAGCAGATGTTTACCCACCAAGTTTCTTTCCTCTGAAGGGAATTAAAAATGCATCACTGCATGATACTGTTGGCTGACATCTTTCATGGGAAGCAAGAGATAATACTGCCTATAAATGTTTGTCTCTCCATTGCAGGACACAGCCTAGTTAAATTTCTGAGTCAGCTAGGGACATTAACATTTTCTACTTTTAATTCCCTGGTTTCAATAGAAACATTTCAGACACATTGTTCTGTCTTTTTGTGTTTTGTTTTCCTTCTCCTGATATTGCTTCATCTTCACTATACTAAAAAGATCTATTTCAGGATTCCTAACAAAGTAACTGCTAAATTCCTTTCTACTGAAAACAAGGAATTAAAAGTAGAAAACTGTAGCTCTCATGAATTTCTAGTAATTAAGATATAATAAAGTACACAAAGAGTTATGCATATTTATAGTGGCCAGTACTATACATTTAAATATACCTTCTCAAGATCTTTTGAAGTTTATTTTCTTATGTGATGCTCTCTTGAAATAGTCATGGTCATCACTTTTGCAGATAACCATCTAATTAAAAATTCCTACTGTTTAGGAAAACTTCAGTGGATGTTGATCAGTTTTTCACAGCCAGCTCTTATTACATTAGAAAGTTGCATGAGGCAATTTACCAAGATCCCACTTGACTTTTTAGTGGATTTTGAGAAGGAAACCTCACCTGAAATACCCCAAAATTTCCATTGTGATAATAAGGTGTGTTGTGAGGGGATATTCTCAGGCTTTAACACAGTGTGAGATGGAAATCCTGCCAATCAGCATAATTAATTTAAATTAGCATGAAGTAAGTCCACTTACAGTGCATAGACTATTTTGTGGGTCCTCCGCTCAGTGATGTATTTAATCCATAGTGGAAAAGAAAAAACAATCACTTTTTAAAAACTATTTTTCTCAATATATATTATGTTACTACATATTCTCTGAGAATGGTCAAATGCTCTATAGTAAAATAAATTAACATATTAACATTGGGATATATTAACTCTTGCATAGCTTTTAATTTAAATGGAAAGTGGTTTCCCTTTTCTGCTTTTCTTTATAGGAAGAACATGTCCTTTTCCAACTGGAAGAAGGGATTGAAGCTTTAGAGGCTGCTATTGACTACAAGAATGAAAATATTCAGAATCGCCAGCACTCACTTAGAGCCTCATCTCAAACCCTTACACAGAGTGAAGCCAATGTAATGGGAAAACTAGTTTTCTTGTCTGCCTCTGAGCTTAGAGCTATTTTCTTCAAATACTTCAACAAGGTGTGTTTTGGCTGATGAATAATATTACACTGAAATTTATTATTCACTTGTCATGGATAATAAAAGAAAGCCATCCAAATTCTTAGGATTGTCTTTCCCACGCAAAAAAAGTAAACTTCATTTTAAAAGTTGTATTTTCAGTGATGATTGCTGAAGTTAGACTCTGTCTCCTCTGTATCGAGCCATAGACTTCTGTAATTAGTATTGAACATGTCAGTTTTGTCAACCTTCTTTCAGATGTTGCCAGTCTACAGAGTGTTTACTCTCGTATGTGGAGGTGAGGGTTCCCTGCCTCCCCCAGTGCTTTCCTGACAACTGATCCTGATCTAGCAAGGAGCTAGATACACAAAGGGGATTTAGATATTGCAGCACTAGGTGTTGCACTGCCTAATCTCTTTTAAATACCCTGGCACATAATGGATTTCACAACCCTAAGTTAGAAACCAGGCTCCTGTATAGTTCACGGGCAGACTTAGATGCTGAGAGAATGAAAATCACAAAAGTGAGCGTACTGAGTAGCGAACAGCTTAAGTTAGCCAGGGTTGGAAAGAGGGTGTAGTTTACACCCACCTCCTCAAAGAGACATAGGTGCCTATCTCTACTTGAGATTCACAACTGTGAACCCTCTCTTGGGGTTGGAGCTGACTTGTCTTAGGCACCTTTCCTCAAGAAAAAGGAGGAGAAAGTTGAAATGATGATTGCCCCTACACCATATATACATAACTTTTAACCCAGTGGCTAGAGCAGTCACCCAAGATGTCAGACACCCAAGTTCAGTTCACCCCTCTGCCTCATGTGGAAAAGGGATGTGAGCTTGAGTCTCCCACCTCCAGAAAAGTTTCCTAACCACTGGGATATAGGTTATTCTGAGATGGGGCTCTCTGAGTTTCCTGTTGAAGTTGTTTCAATGTGTGTAAATATTTATTTGGCCAGAGAGAGAGTAAGAATTATTCTTTAATACTGGCTTTTCCATTGTTTTGCCTGGGATTGATGTCAGAATTAGTTATCCTAGTCATCCCCTTTGCCATTTAGAATATTGGCACAACAGTAGCAGTTTTCCAGTCTCTTAGAATGAACCTTGTATTGCAAGATTTATTAAAAATTAACATCACTGGGCCAGGACCTCCTCAGCCAACTCCATTAAATAATTTGCATCCCAGAAACCTGAGTTACTGATTTAAAAATGTTTATCCCTAGTACAGGCCTTGACAAATCTGCTGCACACCTAAGGGCCAGCCCCAAAACTGAGGCACCTAGGTTTGTGGCAGTGGAGGGACCGCTGCCACTTCTTCAAGTGGTGCTGCAGAGCACACAGGGTCCCCGTCACTGAAAAACCGCTGCGGCCAGCAACAATTTTCAGCAGCGTGGCATGTGAAAGGCCCTACCTCCCCGTCGCTGAAAAAAGCTGCTGCCAGCTGGGGGGCAGGGGGAGAATGGGGTGTGTGTGTGGAGTGAGAGAAAGATGGCAACGCTGAAAATGTCAGCCCCACTGACTCTTTTTTTAGGCACCAGGGGGCATTTGCCTCCCTGGCTGCCACGGTGCTCCTAGGCACCAGGGGCAAAATCCTGGGTGCCATGGCAACCTGCCTCCCAGGATTTGTCGAGCACTGCCCTAATAGATGATGTCCAACATTCTCTTCAGTTACTAATGAACTTAATAATACTTAATCATTCTCATATGAGACAAGTACGTCATCCTGCTTCTTACTAAATACAGAACAGAAATATTTATGGAACACTTCTGCCTTCTTTGTGTCATTATTAACAATTTTACTATTCCATGTAGTAATATAGCAAATACTATTCCATCTAGCCTATATCATTGCTAGGATTTCATTTTTAATATACTTCGAAAAAGCTTTTTCTCGTCCTTGGTCCTATCGCCCATGGATTTTTCGCTGATATGTCTAGCCTCCCATATAAATTTTCTGTACTTTATAGCTGCAAACCTACATCAGTTGCTCTGCTCTCTATTTCCCCATTTGTTTTATATAGCTTTTTATTTCTAATTGTTTCCGTCACTTTGCCACTGAAGCAGGATGGTCGTTTAGCCAAAGTTATTCTCTTTCTTAATTTTGGAATCATGGCTTTTTGGCCAATTAATAAATTCTTCATAGAAAACACTCAATTTTCTTTCACTTTTTCTAACTTTTTCCTCCCAATCAATTTTGTTTGTAAATAATTTTCCTCAGTGTTGGGAAATTCAGCCCTTTTTTTTGAAGCTGGTTATAAATATGGAATGTAATCAGATCATGATTGCTGATTCCTAGGCAATGTCCTGTCCAGTTATTAATTCATTTTTATGATACAAGATCCAAAAGAGTTGCTTCATCTTGGCAGCAATTCCTTTTATCTAGTAAATGTATCATCTATAATATTTAGGAACTCCATGAGGATTTACTACTGGCTGCATGAGATTTCCAGCATACAGCTGCTTAAACTGAAGTTCCTCAAAAGAACACAGTTTTTCTTTCCACACATTACAGATGGGTACCCAAGGAATAACTCATCCTGTTCTCTAGTTTGATTTGTTTTTGTGGCAAGATACCTGGACACAGCGGCAAATTGGTGTGACAAATTGCAAATTCTGTGGCAGTTCACTTTTTAATCTAATTTTTTTAAATTTAAAATTAATTAAATATGAACATTAATACAATCATTACATGTATGTTTATGTTGAAATTACCCGTGTTTATGTTGAAATTACATTCAATTTCTTTTATGATGGCTCTGTCTGTGTTTTCAATTTACAATATACTACAGATATTTTTATTGACAACAGATAACTGCATCACAAGTTTTCATGAAAGAAGCTAGAGGTTTTGGCAGCTGAAAATTGGGGCTTTTACTACCTGAGGTGTGGGAGGCAGTTTGGGATTATGAGAAGTACATTAGGTAGATGTTTTTGTTAAAATTAGTAGCAGTGAAATGCTTGACCAAGTTGACATTTAAATTGTTGTTTTGAAGCTTCAGAAATAGATAGACAGATGACATCTCATAGAGCAACTCTTACAGGCATTTGTAAAATGAGGAAGACAGCATTAATTTACACTTCGTTCATATTGTTAAGGTTCTTCATAACCGTATGGACTAGATACAAAATTAAAACAAAAACAAAAGAACAAATGCAATTCAGCAGCAGTTTTCATGACTGTGGAATCTATCAGGAGCTGAGAGGAGCTTTCTGTAAAATAAGCCTATAGTTCTTTTGCTGTGGATGTACAGTCTAGACCATTATTTTTCCAGTCAATGTGTGTGGCTTATAAAGACTTATTCCCTATGGATTAATAAATACTATATGCATATTTTTAAAAAGTACATTCCTTTAAGATGTTCTTTTTAATTCAAAAAAGGCATTAGTTTAACCTTTTTCCATTACCAATAATTATTTATTCAGTCAAAATAAGAATATTTCTTTAATAGGTTATTAGCCTACGTGAGGCAGAACGTAAATTACAGTTGCAGACTGAAGAGCTGGAAATGAGAATCCTAGAAAAGGAAAACATAGTACGTGAACTGGAATCGGCACTTGAACACCTCATGCTGCAGTGTGACAGGCGACTGACACTCCAGCAGAAAGAACATGAGCAAAAGATACAATTAATATTGCATCATTTCAAAGGTATTTGCTTTTTTGAATCTATTGGCAAACACTATGTATTCACTATCAAAAATACTGTATTTCAGTTGAAACTTCATACTTGTGTAGCCACTACTTATAGTTATCTTATAAATAAGCCCTGGTCCATGCTACAAACTTACGTCAGTATAATTACTTCGCTTAGGGGTGTGGATTTTCCATCGGTGTAAGTAGTGTCGTCACTAAGTGTTACAATGGCGCTGGTGCAGCTATACCATTGTAGCTATGTAAATGTAGACAAGCCCTAATTCTATTGCATGATAGTGTGCCGGGGCAGTCACAATATATGTTCTGGTATGGAAGGAAAACTAAATTTTTAAAATGTTTACATTAGGCACAGGAAATTGAATGACTTTTTTTTAAAAAACATGGAACTTGATTTCTGGTTGCCCAACTGGAGACACCTTGGTTTTTCCTTTTTGTTTTTTCTTTCCAGAAGTGCTGCATATCAGCAATTCTTGATTTTTTTAGATTTGTGAGTAGTCAGGTCCCAGGCATCTCTGTTGGACACCCAGTATCAGTGTTTACTTGGGTGGAACCCATAGATCTGGGGTCAAAATCTTTAAACTTTGGAAACACAGGCTATTGAGCCCAGTCATTTAAGATGCTAAGTATCTCCTGGCTGGTGCTGATGAGTATTTCAACTTCTAGGAGATATTTGGCAGGAGTTAGCCTTTGAGGGGGGAAGGGGTTCTCTTTAATATACACATTTAGATCATATTGAAAACCACTTTACAAAGTATTCCCATTGAACTTTTATCTCTCCACCAATTTTGTATGAAAATAACTTTTCACCAGGATTTTTGGATCACTCTTTACTCCAGATAAATATGTCCCCTTTCTGTTCCACATCTTAAAAATAACATAAGTCCTGCAACAGTCAGACTGGAATCATTATCTAAATCAGGATTTCCCAGTTGGTAGGTCTCCACATCTGCGAAAATCACAGGAGGTCAGGCAAAAAAATAGATTTATACAAAAACTTTAATTTAAAATGTAGTATTAAAAAACAGTACACAAACATTGTCAGACCATATCCCTTTAATATTATATTGTTGTAACCTAAGTATCCCAGCTACCTGTATAAACTAGTGCAGGCTGCTACAAACTGATAAAACATTATTAAATTAGTACCTAGATTTACATTATATATGAAATAGTAAAATAATTTAAAAATCATATAAAAAATGACAACACTAAGTGCAAGTGCCTATGAATATAGACCTTCTCAAAATACATCATAGAACTGGAACCATGGATGTTTTACAGTAAACAAAGCCACTCGGATAAGGATTCTAACACAGGTAAACTAGACATTCCTTATATACTTAATCCTTTTAATTTAGTTAATTTGCATAACGTAGTCCAAGTTACCTGTTTTTTTTAACCTGACGTTTCACAGATGGAAAAGGATTTTATGAAATAGTCTTAAAATCATGTTTTACCCTTGATAAACAACAATGGGTAAAAATGAGCCATGATAGATGCTTTAAATTCCAACATTTTCTAATAATCTGTGTCGGCTAAGAACAGTGCTGATAGGACATGTGAAATAATTCAAAATGAAAATTTTATGAGCAGCAAAATAGTGGATTGATTGGAACATAATTTATGCCTTTTTAAATGACAAAGAGACAGTCCTGATTGTGCCATGCTTCCTCTACTTGAATAGCACTGTACTTTGTGAGTGGTTCCATTGGATTTGTCTTTACCAGAATTTTTATACCTCAAATTAATTAATAAATTAGTCACTCCTTGTAAGCCAGTAAAACTTTCTCACGCACTCAAACTTATTGTTTTTCAATAATATAAGATATTCCCACAACTTCCACTCCACAATGTCCTCTGTACAGGGCTAAGTTGCCACCCAACCCCCAAGTATTTTTCCATTTTCTGCTGCTGTGTTGGGGTATCCTGTTAAGAAGTAAATTATAACTTTTATAATGCTAATTCTGAACTTTTTGGAGCAAACCACCAGTGGGCTGTAGGATGTAGTCTGTCCAGTTTTGTATTCTGCATTTTTCTGCCTGTAAAAATTAAACAAATATTTTGATGCTAAAATTAAGTGTTGTCATCTTAGAACAAGATGGAGTAAGTATTGCAGAAACCCTTAAACTGCATGAAGTTAAAGTTCAGCAACTGGAGAAAGACTTGTTCTTCTATAAGAAAACAAGCAGAGAACTAAAGAAGAAACTGAAGGAGCTAGTGGGGGAGTCATTTCATCAGTTGATGGCGCCAACGAAAAGTATGTAGTTACAATAGAAACAATATACAACTTTTAATAGTAACATTTTACAAATAGTTAATACAGAGTCTCAGGCTTTGAATGTTTTACACTTGAGCAGACTTGAACAAATCAGTTTTTCCTCAGTTTAATTTTGAATAGTGATAATATCTGCAGTAAATAATTTGTTAGTCTTTAAAAGTGCTACAAGACTCCTTGTTTGTTTTGCTGACTTAGACTAACATGGCTCCCCTTTGGAACTTGTCAATACCTGCCCAGGAAGAGTTATTGCCTTCTTTCATTTGCAAGCAAGGGAAGCATTTGTTTCTAGTCTCAGCAGTTTGCAATATGTTGTACCTTTAAAATTGCATTAAATTACTATCTTGCTTTTCTTTCCTGGATTCTAACATGATTTCAGTATTCACTGTCTCAAACAGTTCAAAACAAAGGATTTTTACTGTCTGAAAGCTTTCAGATGGTATTGTAGTTGACCCCACTGCAGGACGTCATTGTAAATCTTGAAATATACCAATCCCTTTTTTAGATATGTGATAACATGTGATACATACCACTAACAGTGAGGCAAGCACTGTAGATGCTTAAAATATATGCTACACAGATATTATCTCTTGGGGTGTTCCCACTAAAGACTCAGACTTCTAGTAAGGAAAAAAGAATCTTTACTAGGTCTAGTAGAAAGGATGTAAAATAGATAACCTAAGTATCATGGTTTTAACAAGTACAATAGAAAGATAAACAGTAATTCTGAACTCAGCTCTAGGGTACAGCCCAGGAGAGGGGGAACCAAGGACAATTGTGTTTTGGTAGGTTTCTGACACCTCGCACCTAGGGTGCCCCTTCTAATTCATCCCATTAGTAAAAGGCAATTAAATGTTGGCCTGTAAGCCCTACGGGCCAGAGTTCAGTCATATAGAATGCCTAGTTGAGTGCCCTCTTCATATTGTCTTTCTCTCACCTCATTTCTCCTGGTTGCAGGCTATTTGCCTTGACCTTCCCTATTCTCTCCACAACCAGATCGCTGATTCTAGCCTGCTGCTCATTGGTCCTCTGTTTCTCCCTCAGACTAATTAGTTTTGCTTCGAAAATGTCAACTTCTATGAGCCATTGTGGTAACACAATGCTCCCTTTTGCTTGTATGTTGATCTGGGTCCCTGTCTCCTCCTGAATGTTTCATGGACAAATATTTTTCATCCAGCTCATTCTACGTGGTGAAATGAGCCAGCAAATTCATTTCAGCATAAGGCATTAAACACAAACTAGACTACTATAGAAGATTCTAATTCAATGTGGGAAAGATTACAATAGAGTGTTTTAGTTGTCAGGTAAACACATCTTTCAGGCCAAGTGAGTATCTCCAAAACCCTAGTCCTGGCCATGTGATCAGATTTAAAAGTGCATGATCCCTGGAACCATGTAATTTTTCTAAATATATTTTTGATGGGAATGATACAAAAATCAAATAGTGGTTCAGTTTTCTTGCAGTATTACTGTCAAATATGGTACCTTATCTCTAGCTTATTCTTGGATTTATTGTTATATGTGTTCATGTAACAGAGTAACACCTGATTTTTTTTCTGCTGATTAAATTTATTGGTCAGATTTTCAAAAACAGTCTAAGAAATGGACATGCACAATAAAATCAAACTGGCAGAATTCTGCATTTGCTTGCATTACTACAGTTATAATTTTAGGTGCTGCTTTTGAAAACTTGGCCCATTTTGCTTCAGTCCATTAGTTTTAGCTCACTTACTTGCAAGATAAAATGGTGAACAGCAAGGTATAAATTCCTGGACAGATGGAAGTAACAGCTAGTTACTTTCTATCATAATAAATGAAATGATCATTTAGCAGACTAACAAAAATGCCACCAGTGTTCCTCGAAAGCTGTCTCTGTCACCAACAGAAGTTGTCTCTCTAATAGCTTAGGATTGACATGGCTTAAAACTCCACCAATATCAAAAGGTTATCATTGGGGACAGCTTCTACATTTAATCGTGTTAATGCCCTAGGAGGTAAAACAATGTTTCCTTGACTGGGGATACTCATATGAATTGTATCCTAATCCTTTGCTTCCTGGAAAACTTCATTTTAGATAATGGTGCTACTGACAGGATACTGAGTCAAGAAGAAACAGGAGTTTCTTCAGAAGAATTCAAATTGATATCCAAACTTGAAAGTAAGCAGTCAGGAAAATTAAGAGAAACAGACAGCCCAGCAAGTGGTTTAAGATGGTGGCAGAATTCATACAAGCTTGAAGAAGATGCTACAGAGTTGAGATGCAATACAGGTTGTTTATCAAGTAGTGCTGAAGACCAAGCTGGACCAGATGAAGTACAGCCTTCAAAATCTCATCTGCAACTGTTCTCTCATTCTCAGACAAGAGAAATCATAACACAGCTTCAAGGAGTAACTCCAGTAAAACTGTCTCGCCGAGAACTACGACATATTCCTGCCTCTGAACTATCACTAAGGCGCTCTAGCCTTGGAAATGGCATCAATTCTGTTGCTGCAGATTCCATTGAAATGTCCAATAAATCTAATGACTTTAAGATATAGTTATTCTTTGACACATTTATAACAGCACATGCTGCTGGAATCATTGTATTACATTTCCTTTGTTCATATACTAGTAAGCTAGCAACCACAGGTAAATGAAGCATTGTTCTGTAACTATTGATATGTACATCAGCGATCACGTGTCCATTGTTCTTACTGTTTCAAAGAATCTGAGATCCTTTATTGGCAAAACAACCACAAACAGGCGCATGATTAAAAGGCTTTGAATTCCTGAGGAAAATATTAAATTCCTTATACTGCTTGGTTTTTTCACATCTCTCTAAAAGTCCCTGTGCATTTTTCAAAAGTTAACATTGGTGAAGACTGAAGACTACTGAACTATATACAAGAATATTCTAAGACCAAAGTTATTTCACTTTCATGATTTCAAAATATGTAAAGGTCCATGTAATTTGCAAAATGCATAGTTTGAAAGCTTGGCTACTAGACACTGACCTAATAATTGGAAGTGACTGAATTCCCATGACCCATTCTATGTACATTACATAACATGTGCTCGAGATCAGAACTGGGATCTAAAACTGTTTGTTCTTCAGAGGCACATATAAATATTTCAAATATTTTTTCCTCCATATTTAATTACCTGCTCTTATGGTAGTTACCATAAGCCAAATATGCCTTAAAATTGTTTTAAATTATTTTTCTTTACAAGTTTACATAAACATTTCTAAACTGTGTGATATAAGTATTATGCCCTTATTTGGGGAATTGATGCAATTACTTATTTCATTTTCCTTTCATTTTTGTTTGTTTATCTGTGGGCTATCTTTTTAACAAATGACTTGCACTTATCCAGCTTTGAAATGTGAT
Source organism: Pelusios castaneus (assembly GCA_007922175.1). Lineage (NCBI taxonomy): Eukaryota > Metazoa > Chordata > Testudines > Pelomedusidae > Pelusios > Pelusios castaneus. The sequence goes on from ML685776.1 coordinate 10,391,323, forward strand.
GTTTGTGGACTACTGATGGGACCAAATTCAGCAACTTAAAGAAGGCAGTACAATATAAAACGTTATCAGTACTAATTGTTCACAACTTTTCATTTAGAAGGAAATGTTACTCATTATTTTAAAATTGAAATTTACTTCAGAGCAGACAGTACACCGATCCATTGGTTTAGAACTCCTCTTGTTTAGTTCTGGACAATAAGTTTAATAATCTTTTTGTAAGAAAGTGATGTCATTCCCACAAGAAGCTAGTTAGCTGAGCTGACTTGAAGGCAGAAGCCAAGACTTTTTAATGTGAGTGAGTGTTAAGGGTTAGGCACCTACATTCATATTTAGGCTCTTAAGTAAAAGTGGCCTCATTTTCAAAGGTGATAAGCAACCCATAGCTCAGGACTTTTGAAAACCAGGCCATTTTTATGTAGGGACCTAACTTTAAACACCAATATTTGAAAATTTTGGCCTGAATTATTTGCTGAATTTTATCAACAGTAAATTCTTCTGGTCTGAACTGAGATTATTTTCTGATATAGTTTAAGGAATCTTGGATTAAAGCCGCCAGTGCACAGTGCATGACCATTAAGAGAAAGAGAACTTCATTTTTTCATGCATCATACCATTAAAGGCCTGTCCACAGAACAATTTTTACCATATTAGGAGGACATGTTGTAACTATTTTTTACTATATCAGGAGGGCATGTTGATGATACTGTGACTATCTTATAACACAATTTTGGGTGTTTTCTTTATAGATTGCACAAAACTTGACTATAACTATATTGACAAACCATTTTGCAGACATATAAACTCCTAGGTAATTGTATCCTTAAAAATTGGACTTATTACCCCTTGTTCTGTAGAATTGTGATATAAGGGATTTGGAGATGCTTTAAAAAAAAGTTTGTGTTTGGTGGTTATGGTTAGGATTTTTTTAATGTGCTGTAAGTCTAAATAATTGTTTCTTAGTAATGTTAAATTTTACATTAATGTATTTAATATTCAGAACTTAATACATGTATCCTCAAGTAATAAATACAGCATAAGTATTGAAAAGCGTAATTCCAGTTGGCAAATGCCACTTATTCTGAAATCAGTAGATTTGAGAATCATGAGTTACACTAACATGACTTCTAATCCAAAGTTTGTGTTTATTACATTATCTAAACATAATGGTGGCTGCTAATAGTGGGGGGGACGGGAGATCTATTGCTTTTTTTCCATTATAGACCCTCTTTTAAGAATATAGCTCATAATAGTGAAATTCATGCTATCCACATAGACTGCACCTGCTTAAATACCACGTATAAGGGCCAAATTCCTGTCTTGTAAGTCAGTCGGAGTTTTGCTGATGTCTATAATGAGCCAGTGATTTGCTTTAGGAATTTAAGGTGAGATTTAAGAGGCACATAAGTCCTCATAGATATCCTCTACATTAGAATGAGTTTTCACCTATGTGAATCATTTTTAGTCATATTGGAATGATTATTTCATACACACATTCACCCCACATGCAATTTTATGTCTGGGGGGCTGGGCGGTGGGGGGGGGAAGGCTTAAATCAGTGCTCCTTTGATGTGGATTGTTCTGTACTGGTTTCAGAGTAAGTTTGATCTTCTTATTTGTCAGACTCTAGGCACTAAACTGCTGAATTTAATAAATGGCTAGGCACTTCAGTCTGGTCCCCTTTTGGGATTTTTCTGTTGTTTTAACTTAAAAGACAAGGTATGAAATCTTGAAATGTGAACAGTGTTCAAGCTGTCCCAACATTTAAAGATTTGTAATACCTTAATTGCAGTGTTAAAAGATTAAAAGAGAAAAGCTCATTTGAGATGGAACACTAATAAGAATCTTCAGCTTAGAACAGCTAAGGAGCTCTGCATCTACAATCTTAAAATATTGGAGGCAAAGAATTGTGCCAATGAGGGCATAGTGATAACTTTATTTCCAAATGTTAAATGTGACAGCTTATTCCCAAAAGATGATGTGCAAGAAGCCAGCTAATATATTTACCCTGAGATCAGAGGGCAAAAATGGACATTGTGGAAAGTCTTGATGTGTGAGGTCTTAAGAACAGCTTGGAAAAAAAGCTGAATGCTTAAGATGCAAACATTTTTTGGCTTAAATCACTAGACCTACAATATTTTTACAGTAGGTTTAAGCTATTACTCAGCTATGATTTCACAGGGCTTTTTTAAAAATCTATTTTATTTCCCTTTTCCAGTTAACATAGCTTTGGATGAGATTCTTTTGGTTTTAAATTACAGAAATATACCAGGCTTGATCATAAATTTTTACAGCTTGGAGGGGAGCCTTATGAAGGAAGAATGATGTTATTGCTAAAAGCTAAGAACTGTTTGCGAGTGACCTGAAGCAAATCACACTGCACGTGGGCCTCAGCTGGTTCCTCATTTGTATGCTCTTACCCTTAGGCCTTGTACACACTGCAAAGTTATTGCGCGATAAAGCCCTTTATTGCGCAATAACTAGCAGAGCGTACACACACAGAAGCCTCTTATTGCGCGGCAAGAGCCCTCTTGCTGCGCAATATGTAAACCACCAAAACGAGCGTGGTAAGGCTTATCACGGAACAGTTGTTCCGTGATAGCTGCTGTGTGTAAGCTTCTCCCGCAATAGGCAGCCTCCGGAAATGTCCCAGAGTGCCCAACCGGGCCACTCTGGGACA
>ML685776.1:10394399-10414422 GCA_007922175.1 Pelusios castaneus
TCAGCACAAGCGGCGCTGAGAGCCGAGCCGGGGGCTGTGCTGGGGCTGGCCGGCTCCAATCGGAGCCGTTGCTATTGGCGACTGCTGGGTAGCGTCGGTAGCGCAATGCACCAGGGGAGATGATACTGGGGACTCTGGGATAGGTACCCACAATCCCCTTTGCTTTCCTGGAGGACTGCGATCAGAAGCGGGGGGCTTTGTTCCGTTCCAGCAAGCATGGTGTGTACGCGATCTCGCGCAACAACAGCCACGGGAGAATTATTGCGGAAGAGGATTATTGCGCGTTAAAAACGGTAGTGTGTACATAGCCTTAGTCTGTAAAAAAAATGTTGGCTATCATTACTGTGTGTTGTGCAGCACCAGTATGCGAGGGGCACTGCTCTCATAACAACAAACTGGCCAGAAGATAAGGGCTATAATTTGGACAAATAAAAATTTTAAAAGGGAGATGAGATCCGAAAGAGGTAACAGGGCCCGGCTTTCAGCTGGGCCAAAAACTGTCCTCTATCAACGTTATTGAACTTGAACAGTTTGTTTGATCAGGCAGCAGCACTTGAGGCTGCTTTGACAGGGCTACATTGGGCAGCCCGCTGCCCATAAATGGGGCTCCAGCTCAGGAACAGCCAGAGTCCCCCAGACCAGACCGCCCTCGATACCACGTCATCTAAGTCTCCGCCTCACGCTTCCAAGCGGCCTCTACGCCGCCTCCGCCTCACGAGGTGTTTTGAGCCAGCCCGGGGTCCGTACCCGCTCTGGGCTGTTGTTCTCGGGTCGGAACTGTTAAAGTCTCGCGTCCTTATTGCGCACGCGCCCGGCGCCGCCGACCCAGCCAACGAGGTAAACAAACAAACTGCCTTTGCCACCGCGGCGCGAGCTCCTCCGCGGCTCTTCGGCCTGGCCTGCCGCGAGCCGTTGTAACCGCCTGTCAGCAGAGACCAGGAGCAGCCCCTCCCCCGCCGGGCTCTCCCCGCCCTGAAGAAGCAGTGAGTGTTGCAGCCCCTCTGTATGTCCGCCTCCGCGGAGCCCCACGGCTCCTCAGCCTGCCCCACCACTCCCCTTCCCCCGCGGCGCAGAATATGAGTATCCCGCAGCCGCCCTACTCCTGGGCCCCGCGAGCTACCCCCCGCCTTCCGCGTAGGGGGGGCGGGACGGGCTCTGTCCCCGCCGGAGTGCGGCCCGGTAGGTGGGGGGCGGCGGGCAGCGGCGAAAAAGCCGTTTCTTGCGCCTGCGGCGCGCGTCCCTTTTCCTCGCGCCAGGCTCGGGCCCCGCCGCGCCTTCGGGCGCCGAGCTCTCCTGCTGCTTCTCGGAGTCGGCGGGGGCTGCGGTCTCCAGCTGTGTGGCCGCCCGCGCCAGGTGCAGCGGGGTTGGGTCACGTCGAGCCTGTTTCCTGCCCGGAGCCAAGCGCGGCTGAGACACTGGACTTTGTCCGCTCCGTAGCTAAACTCCTCAGGGGTTCATCGGCGTGGGGGAACCCCTCGGGTTTGGCCTTCCCTGGCCCTTTCTCAATCCCGTCTCGCTGCCTCTAGTTCTCCTGTCTTGAAAACAGAGTCGGTTTCCAATGCCATTCTTTGCCCCCGCAGCCACGCCTTCAGCACGCCTGCCCGGCCCCCAGTATGTGTCAAATATGCCCCATTGCGTTCCCAGGTTTGGGATATTTGCTGTGTAACCTAAAACTTCACCTGCTTGAGGGCTTTTTCCAAAGCTTGAGCACAATTCCTTTAGATGTGCTCTGGGTCACTGCAGACTGAAAAATACTTCTCATTTTTTTTCTTTAAACAAATCTAGTTGTGTCTTTTTAGACAAGAATACAAGAAAATTTCTCATGTTTGGATCTTGCTATGATGACCAAGTGAAATCTCACTCAGTGAGCACTAATGCCTCTGTTTGGTTGGCAAAATGTTTGTGATTTATCAAAGATACAAACTGTTCTTAAAAAGAAATCCATATAAACATTTGGTAAAGATATGGTGCGTGGAGTCATGGTAGGTTGTGTGTGCCTTTTCAAAATTGGTTTTCCTGAGTATTCATAACTTCAAAATTTAGCAAATTTTCTTCAGCTTGATTTTAACTCTTCATGATATATTGCAGAACAAACCCTAGGTTAGGGAAAACCTGTGGCTCAAAATTATGAAAATTTAGGCTACTTGTGAATATTTAGTGATCAAAGCCTTGACCTGAGTAAAAAATCAAATCCAGCCTGTACTATGTCATCCCTTGCCCAACACAGCACTTAGCTTTTCTGCCACCCTCTTGACCAATTACATGGTATCTCCTGGAATTTTTTCCCCAGTTTAAACCTGTGTCAGACCTCAGATCAATTTAAACTATTTAAGACTAAGACTTTGATCCTGCAACAAACTTTGCATGGGTGGCTCTCTAAGCCAGGCTCCTTTGGCTTCAGTACAGTGGGTGCAGGGGTCCACTTACAGGGAGCTCATTGAAGAATTGGGGCCTAAAATATTATAGGTTTAATCCATTTAAGCTACTCTAAATATTGAAAGGGATACCCCTGTTAGTCTATTGCAGAAAAACAGAGTCCTGTGGCACTTTTCAAAGCGTCTGACAAAGTGGGATTTTCTTCCAGGAAAGCTCATGCGATAAATAAATCTGTTAGCCTTTAAAAGTTCCACAGGACTCTGTTGTTTTTCTAAAGATTTGTGATTTAAGCTGCTTAATGCAGATTTCAGGCATCTGATGAAACTGCAGGGGAAAAGAGGTGATTTAAAGGGAGAAGAGCACTGTTTAAGTGAGAGGAGGTGCTTTTTTTTGAACTGCAATCATAGCTGTATGAATGCACAGATAAAGAAATGTGCTTTATGCCGACAGTAATAAGATACTGTATATTGAATTTTGGCTGTTTGGTACTTGTTAGTGCAGAGTTTTCTAATGAGGGTGATCAATGTTGGTTAATCTTTGACTGGGATATGTTAGAGAATAGTGAACATTTCTTTTAGAACTATACAAAGAACTCCTACATATACACAGATTGGAAACTAAATACAAAACCTTATGCTAATAGAATGTTATAGTTGCATAAACTTCCTAAGACAGGAAATGTGAAAGTTAAGTTTGGATTGAATGCATAGCTTTAACTGCTCTCTTGCGTATGTGCATTTGAGCCTAGCACACATGATCATAGCTGTTTGTGTATTTTTCAAATTATAAAAGCAGCTATGCTGCTATGCTATATGTGAGAAATAGTATGTCATTACACTAAAGAATATTTTGAGAGCTTGGAAATGTGAGTTTGCATTATTTAACTCCAACCTTTAAAATAAACCTAATTTTCAAGTGATAGTATTTTGAGTGTCTTAATTTTTGGCTGCCTAGATGTGACACCTAAAAAGAGTCTGAACTTGAGAGGCTGCTGAGCATTATATGAAAATCAGGCACCTTTAAGGTATCTCAAGAGAGCACCCAAAATCTCTTGTATCACTTTTTAGAAAATAATGACCAAAATAGGTAGTTTCAGTTTGGTTGGATCAAAAATAAGCAGTTTTTAAATGGCAGTTTCTGTTCTTGTACTGATATTGTTTAAAAATAAAATAGAACTTAAAAATATTGTAGAAGGAAATAAATAACACTTAGCCCCAGGATCCATTTATAATAAACTTTTAGTAAATAAAATAATTCCAGTGATGATGGCTGGAACTTGCTGTCAGCCTACTTGATATGCATTATACAATAATTTAAAAGGAGACCTTGATGGTATTTTTCATAAAATTTTAAATGCTGTCTGTTCCTAGCTGGATGTTTGGATGTTTGAAATTTAAATCTGTTGCCTTAACAATCCATCTTATGACAGAAATGTTATGATACTGTTCAGGAGTTTTAAGATGCTACCACTTTTAATGGAAAATGTGTTCATATCTAAAGAAATCCACTAACTTTGCAAATAAATAAGGGAAATAGACTATATTTTGGATCTGTTAATACTGTCTCCATAAAACAGATTATAGATCTGGTGCGATTGTGGTGATCTTTTGAAAGCATAAAAATTATGGATGTTAACTGTTTGAGTTAACGGTGATTAATTAACTCAAAACAAATCAATTCAATTAAAAATAATCATGATTAATCATTGTTAAGCAGTAATAGAATGCCAGTTTAAATTTATTCTACATTTTAAAATATATTAATTTCAGTTACAATATGGAAAACAGTGTACAGTGCTCACTTCATATTTTTATTACAAATATTTGCACTGCAAAAGGATAAAAATAGTATTTTTCAGTTCATATTATACAAGTACTCTAGTGTAATCCCTTTATTGTGAAAGTGCAATTTACAGATGTAGCACTTTGTTACATAACTGCACTCAGAAATCAGTGTAAAACTGTAGAGCTTACAAGTCCACTCAGTCCTACTTATTGGTCAGTCAGTCATGAAAACAAACAGTGTTGTTTACATTTATGGGAGATAATGCTTCCTGCTTCTTATTGATAATGTCACCTGAAAATGAAAACAGGCATTCATTCGCATGGCACTTTTGTAGCCATGCCAGATATACAAGCATGCATATGCCCTTTCATGCTTTGATCACCATTCCAGAGGACATGCTTTCATGCTAATGTCAGTTCTGCTTGATAATGATCCAAAGCAGCGTGGACTGACTCGCATCATTTTCATTATCTGAGTCTGATGCCACTAACTGAAAGTTAATTTTCTTTTTCAGTTTGAGTTATGTAGGTATGGTTTGAGTTATGTAGTTCCTGCATCAGAGTGTTTTTAAAGACTTCTGACTACACACTCATCACTTCATCTCTGTCAGATTTTAGAAGGCACTTCAAATTCTTAAACCTTGGGTTGAGTGCTGTAGCTATCTTTAGAAATCTCATCTCAGTGCCTTCTTTGCGTTTTGTCAAATCTGCAGTGAAAGTGTTCCTAAATCAAAGAACGTGAGTTGGGTCATCATCCAAAATTGCCATAACACAAAATATATGACAGAATACAGGTGTAACCACCAGAGCAAGAGACCTACAATTCTCCCCCAAGAAGTTGTCACAAATTTAATTAACATTTTTTTTAACAAGCATCATCAGCATGGAAGCATGTCCTCTGAAAAGGTGGCCAAAGCATGAAGGGGCATATGAATGTTCTCATATCTGCCACATAAATACCTTGCAGCACCGACTACAAATGTGCCATTTGAATGCATGTTCTCATTTTCAGGTAACACTGTAAATAAGAAATGGGCAGCAATATCTCCCATAACTGTAAACGAACTTGTTTATCGTAGTGATTGACTGAACAACTAGTAGGGCTGAATGGCCTTGCAGACTCTACAGTTTTACAATGTTTTGTTTGAGTGCAATTATGTAACTAAAAAACCCTACTTTAGTAAATTGTACTTTTATGACAGATTGCGCTACAGTACTTATTAGGTGAATTGGAAAATACTATTTTCCTTTTTTACAGTGCAGATATTTATAATAAAAATATAAAGTTAGCACTATGCAATTTGTATTCCATGTTGTAACTGAAATGTATCTTAAAATATACAAAACATTAAAAATATTTTAAAAAAATGGTACTCCATTAATGTTTAATGGTGCAATTGAAAGTATGATAATTGCCATTAACTTTTTTAATCATTTGACAACCCTAATAAAAATACTGTATTAAAGCTAGATCATATCCATATCCAACATGGATAGGCAATCCTCTTCTATGCTATGCTGCCACCCTGTCTCTTTTCAGGGATCCTTTACACTGTCTCATAAGAAGGGCATAAATGCATTCTCTTCTGGAGTTAGGAACAATAGAAGAATAATATGAGAGGAGAAAGATTTGTTAGAAATGTTTTTTGATCCCAAAAAGAGAGAGCAGCTTTTATACTGACTTTTGATGTAAATAAGCAAAGAAGATCTCACTCCATTGAGAGATGCAAAATCTAGAACTATTTAATAAAGGCTATCTGAATCAGGGTAATGCAGGAGTTTTTCCAGTTGATTAGTAGGCCTCTGCCTGGAGTCTATTAGAGGTTGTTGAGATGAGGCCCAAACTAACAAGTCATCCAAATATAAGTAAATATTTATATTCTGCCATCTTAAGTGGGCTGCTGCTAAAGACTGACATTTTGAGAATACACAAAACCAAGGCAATGATCTGAAACTTGAGCTTCCCAATTAATTTGAGAACCAAAATAACTGCTGAGTTTTTTGGGGATCAAAAAAACCCCATTTCTAATAGAAAACCTTTCCCCTTATATTATTCTGCCATTGTTCTCAGCCCCAGAAGAGTTATTTATGATCTCCATACTGTCTCATGAGATGGATCCCTGAAGAGAGATTGAGAGGCAGCATAATGTGGAAAAGAACTGTATATCTGTGTTGAATTTGGCACAGGGGAAAGCATTAGTTATAGAACAAGGGTTTTTAAATATAACCATACTGACTGAGAACTCTGATCAGCAAATGACCTTGGTCAGTTGGGCCTTGAGATTTCAAACCACTTGTGGTACTTCTTATACTTGACTGAGAATGAAACCTCTAATACAGGGGTCTGCAACCCAAAAGATAAGAAGATCCATTTTTGAAAATTCCTTCAATAACTAAGTGTTTTGAGAGCCACAATGGGTGTAGCCTCCTGGTGGGAGGTGCAGGGAGGTGAGCCAGGATTTCTGCTGCAGGGTCCCCTTATGCGGGGGGGGGGCGGGGGGAAGCCTGGAGCTTGGCATGGGCTACCCGTGGGGTCCCTGGTGGCTGGGGGAAGCCCAGAGCCAGGCATAGGCCTCCTGCAGGGTACCCCGGTGGTTGGGGGAGCCCAGAGCCGCAAGGGAGCAGCCAAAGAGCCGCATGTGGCTCCAGAGCCACAGGTTGCAGACCCCTGCTCTAATATGAGGTAGCTCATCACTATGTTCTAAATGTGGAAGACATTACTCTTGTTGACAATACCTAAAAACGTGCTCACATGCCTCAAGTGGTGGAATCATAGAATTATTCAGTTGGGAATATTCTTGCAGTTCTAGTCTCCTTCACAATGATTATCTCAAATATCTTTAGTATTTTAGCAGATGAGATCAGTCAAGGCTCCTGGACCAAGGCAAGTGGTTTCTCAAAGAACAGTGGCAGACTGGATTTTACAAAAAATGATGGCATTCAGAGAGAGATTTCTTTTCCACCAGACACATAATCGGTTGTAAAAAGTTCTCGAGAGCAGGAATGGATAGTAAATAGCTGATGTTCTACTGGAGTGGAGAACAGATCTTTTCTGTGCTTTTCTCCAAGTTCCCTATAGTAGCAAGCATTCAGTTCCATGTTTCTGATTCTGTGATGACCTGTGACAATCTAGGAAATCACCAATATCACCTGTTCTGCTCTTGCACTTGCATTAGTGACTTTTGCTGTGGACCAAAACATAAAATCTCCAACCACAGTTCTAGTATCTTCTGTCAAAAAACACTTAATACAATTTGATTCCTTATAATGGTATATCTTAATCCTTTACTGCTTATTACCTAGATGTAGATAACATGTTTTAGTCCTACTTTAGAAAAAGGTTTTATGAAAAGCCTGAACATCTTTCCACCAATTAAAAAACCCATACGTTCCTCCCAGCTATTTAATCCTCCTTATGAAGCCCTGTTTTTGAACCTGTGGGAATCAGCTCTCTTTCTGATCTCTTTGCAAAGTTCGCATTTCTTACTGCCATTTTTTAGAGAAAGATCAGTGAGTTTCAGGCTCTTGAAGCTGATCCTTCCTTTAAAATCTTCCATAAGGAAAAAGTGATCTTTTGTTCTCACCCTAATTCTCTTCCCAGTGTGCTGATGGATGGCCATCTTAATCAGACAGTGTACTATTATTCTTTCCAACATGTCATTCCTATAGGAACATGAGTCAGATTATACTTAAGTATTATAAGGGTACGAGCCTTTTGCCAAAATAGATCCAAAGTATATCAAATCAACTAGGCTGTCATTATGAAGCTTATGAAGATAACGATAAAGGAAATGCCATCACTTCCCAAAGTTTGTCCAAACAGACCAGGCTCAATAGAGAGGAGTGTTGTAAGTTAGAAAAAATGTCCTATGAAGACTTTAGGCTTATTCCATTAGGAGAGAGGTTCCCAAACTTTTTTTTGCTAAGCCCCTCTTAAGAGATTCATGTCCAGTGGGGACTCCCTCTTTCTAAGAAACATTATTTTTCCATAATACAAGAGGATTTTTTTATCTCAATTAATAACATTGCTTAAGACAGAAAGCAATATTATTAACACAATAAAACTAGTCTCTACTGAACAAACTTGAACACAAAAGAATACTATGACTCATTTTGGTCTCATTGAATAGGATTAGCCTAGTCCTAGCCTATTTGCTTGTGCACAATTTGTGCAATCCTGTTCCGGTTTCTGAGAGTTTCAGCCTCAGATCAATCTATACATTCAAGCCGCTTTTGTGCAGTATTTAATATTTATGCAAATAAGCCAAGAAAAACTCACTTCACTCAGATATGCAAAGTGACCGACTATTTTGATGGCTATTTGGAACCATTCAGGGAATTGTTTTGAAATTGAGCCAGAACTGATCAAAAGACAAGACTTGAAAGTCATCTCTCAAAACAGTGTTAACAACAGTGTCAGTCATATTTTCCTTTATATTATGGCCATTTTGGACTTTGCTAATAAGTGTTCTGAAAATGGCTTTTGAACCAGCCTGTGAAGCAGACTTAGAATTCAATCAGGGTCATTTTGGAGAACTGGTTTGAAATAAACAAGGTAAATTTTAATAAAGATAAATGCAAAGTACTACATTTAGGAAGGGAAAAATCAAATGCATAGTTACAAAATAGGGAATAACTGAATAGATGGCAGTACTGCTGAAAAGGAACAGGTGGTATAGTGGATCACAAACTGAATGAGTTGTCAATGTGATTTAGTTGTGAAAAGCTAATATCCTGGAGTGTGTTAACAGTGTCATATGTAACACACGCAATGTAATTGTCCTACTCTACTCAGCACTGGTGAGGCCTCATCTGGAATATTGTGCCCAATTCTGGGGTGCCACATTTTAGGAAAGATGGACAAATTCGAGAGAATCCACAGGCAGAGCAACAAAAATAACAATTTTAGAAAATCTGAATTATGAGGAAAGGTTTAAAAAAAAAAGGTATGTTTAGTCTTGAGAAAAGAAGACTGAGGGTAGAGCTAATAGACTTCAAATGTGTTTAAGCATTGTTACAAATAGGGCTATGATCAGTTGTTTTTCCATGTTCATTGAAGGTAGGTAGGACAAGAAATAATGGGCTTAATCTGCAGCACAGAAAATTTAGTGTAGAAATTATGAAAAATAAATGAAGCATAGCAAGCACAAATAAAGGGGAAACTTGTGGGGTAGGGACTCCAGGCCCCTTTACTCATTTAAAGGGTTACTCCACTTCTAATTTACTCAGAGATTCTTGGAGGTGGGGGATGTTTTGGCCTCCTTTGGGCAGCAGTAAGGCCAATAGCTGCAAGGGGAACAGCAGCTGCTGCTAGAATGCATTGGGGGTGGTCAGTGGAAAGAGGGGGATGATCAAGGGCAGGATCATCGCTGCCCCCAAAATAGGTTTGGTGCCTGGGGCTCAGTGCTTTTTTTTTTTTTTTAAAAGTGCTGCTACGCTGGCAGGAGGGGGTGTGCGTGCGTGCGTGTGTGTACACACGCACACACACACACCCTCCACCACTGCCACCTCCGGGGCCTCTCCAAACACCACCACCACCAGACACCTTCCCTGCCCGCTCCCCGACGCCTCCCCACCTGCTCGCTGGCTCCCTGACCCTCCGCCTCGCCTGCCCACTCGTTTCCCGGGCCCCTTCCCCGGTCCTCTCAGCTGCCACGTCACCTCCCCAGCCGCCGCCAGTTCCCCAATGCCCTTCCCTGGTCCTCTCGGGGCCCCTCGCCCAACACTTTCCAACCCTCCCACACCCCCTGCCCTCTGGCTCCCCGACCCCCAGCCCTTTCACCCACTTACCTGGCTGAGGCTGCAGGGGTGGCCAGAGTTGCTCCCTGGCCAGGCTGCTCCTGCCCTGAGCCACACATCTGAGCATGCTCAGAGTAGGACATTTGACAAAGCTGCAGCAGCTCACAGGCAACGGTGGGCCGGATTCTGGTCCGCACCTGTGGCTCCTGGCCCCTGCCAGCCCTGCTGCCCAGCTGGGAGCTGGGATGAGCAGAGGAAAAGAGACCTGCTCCTTTCCTGGCCTGCCCTGCTGACACCAGCCCCCAGCAAGGCGGCCAGGGTAAAATAGGTGCTGGTACGCCATACCAGGCATATTGGCAGAAAAAAAGCCCTGCTGGGCCTGCTCTGTCCCTAGGGCAGGCCTGATTCATCTCCCTGGGCAGGATTGGGCCGGCGGCAGCCCGGCAGGCCTTGGATCTCCGATCCCGGTAGGGGCTGGATCCCTGGCCTCGGTGGCAGCCGGGTGGGCCCAGGACCCTGGCTGCGGCCCCAGTGGGGGCCGGATCAGGCCTCTGCGGCCGGGCTGGCCTGTAGCGCATTGGGCCGCCAGCAGCAGCCGGGGCACTGGCGCTGGGACTTGGGGCACGTGCCCTGCGTGCCCAGTGCCAGTGACGCCACTGATCAAGGGTCCCAGCACTGGCCTTCCCTGTGGTAGGAGATGGTTACCCCCAACCACAGCAGATCCTGCTGCCTGGGCTTTGTGATTTATTCGTAGATCCCAGGCTCTGATAGGCTTGGTGCTGGAGAAACCTTTTCCCCTGGTAGAAAGCAAAAGGCACTGTACGGTACCCTGGCCAGTTGTTCTGCAGAGATTGGCTCAGGCCATATGGGCTACACCACCTTCACTGACAGAATGGGACTAGAGCTAGGAAAAGATATTGAGAGCAGAGCAGAGTCTGGGGACCAGGTGCCAGTGCAAAGGGAAGGTTGAGGACTGGGTGAGCTGGGATGTGGGGACCAGAGGGTGGGTCAAGGACAGAGGGACCTTCAAGGGGGAAAGGGTAGAGAATTGGAGCTGTCACCACAGGGAACCCAGGGAAATAGGGGATAAATCCCAGTCCTACCCCTTGTAGGTGCACCACACTGGGGGAAAAGGGTCTGTGGGTTGGAGGGGAGTCATGGTGGAAGAAAGGGTAGAAATGGGTGTGGCAGGGCTTAGCAGAGGCAGAGTGCATTAGGGAACGGGAGTCACGAGAGGAGCTACAGGCTGTTGGTTGGGTGCACTGGGGGAAGGCATATTACAGGCACAGTCGTTAGGTAGGTATGGGGCAAAAGGCAGTTAGGGATGTAAGGGATAGTGAAAGGCCGAAGGGGTGCTATGATGGGTGCAGAAGAGGAAGTTATTGAATGGATGAGAAGATGGGCTAACAGCTAGGCAAGGGGGGAGTTAAGGGTAGAGGAGGAAAGAGGTTAAGCAGTAAAGGCAGGCAGGGACAGTTGCGTTAGGGGAGTAGGTGGAAGATAAAGGTGACTGATGGTAGGTCTTAGATATATTCATATAATTGAAATTTTTAGGACTGCAGCTTCAAGCTTATTACACAAATTTATGAAACTTTGCACCAGGTCTTGAGGCTAAATGGGAGAACAGTATTACAATCATTATTGAGCTAGAACGTCTTGCCTCCGCATTCTGTGAGGCAAAGCATTGCTGCTAAACTTCCAAGAAGTGGAAATGTACAGAGATCCCTTTAATAAGAAATAGTTTGTTTACAAATAAATGGAGTTCTTCATGATGAGCCTGCCTCTACAAATTCACACTACTTGGCCACCCACTTCCTTTTCTTGGAATTGTGTCTCTTTGCTGGACTCTAGGTTCAGGTCAAAGGACCTGAAGCAGTAGGGTTGCCAGAATTTCTTATACTTTGGTTCCCAGAACATTAGGAGTAGTGTGAGAAGAAGGCAGATTCCATAAGGTGCACTGCTTCTTGGAAGATTCTGTTTGCTGCACTGTGGATACATCTCCTAATAGCGTAAATGTGCACAGAGGCTCATCTCAAAGAACTCCAGTTACTGGTAAGCAACCTTTACTTTTACTGTTCTTGTTTATATATTAATACTGAACATTATATTATAGTTTTTAAACTACCAAAGTAGTTATTTAAAAGTAAAATCAGTCAATATTTTATACTGGAGTTTTTTGCTCCCAAATTACATAAAACCTGTATTACTGACATCTGAATTGTTGATGAGTTTAGTATGTGCTTTTGCAAAAAGCTTTTGTACAGCAGAATAGTGTGATTCCTTTATTCTTTCTTTTGTTGCTCCATTCCCAGGAAGCATTTTCTTTGCATAAGAAGCCATCCTCAAAATAATCTCAAACCTTACAATGGCCTCAGCTGTAATCAGTTCAGTTCCCACCACTGCATCTCGCTTTGCTCTGTTACAAGTCGATAGTGGTAGTGGTTCTGATTCAGAGACTGGAAAGGGAAGAAGTGGTCGAGGTGCTGGGAAGTCTCAAGCTTCAGGGGGAAAATCAACTCCAAATGAGAAGAAGAAAGAAAAGAGGAGGAAAAAGAAGGAACAGCAGCAGAGCGAGGCTAATGAGGTAGAGAGGCTGTTATATTTTCAGTACCATACAAGATGGTGTGCAGTTACATCAGATACCTATATTCCTTGAGTAAATTATCCATCAGTTAGCTGAGTAATATGACTATTTTTGTTGCTTTTGACATGTAACTTTTGTAAAACAAAAGAATTTCAGTTTGTCATTAAAAAAAAATTTTAAATTAAAATGTTCCTTAAAACTTTTAGAGTTCTGTCCCAATTATACTTATTTAAATATGGGAGGCTCTTGAATAATCAAACAATTAGACTTTTATAAGTAAATGAAAATAAGTTGGTTTTCTTATGTTTCCATATTTCCTTATTGCAAACCTTATTCCTATGTTTCCATATTTCCTTACTGCAAACCTTATTCTGCTGGAGATATAAGAAAGAGAGACTTTCATTTTAGGAAGTGGGAGCTGACATCAGTTCCAATAGGATTTTCCTTTGCATGCAGAAAGGGATGGAGAGGCCCTAGAAAAGGTTGGCAGAATCATAAGGTGTGGGGCTAATAATGAGGAATGTGGCAGATTTGCATTGATCTGGAAGAGTTGTTTCTAAACAGGAATGTGAAGGAGCAGAGGCTGTTGAATACAGCATAAACCAGTAAATGATGTAGTGCTGAGCAGGAAGGAGCCAGAGGCAGGACTGGAGCAGGGATGGGCAAATTTTGGCTTGTGAGTGCTTGCAGCTCTTTTATAAATAGAGTGCATCTCAGAGTCCCCTGTGCTTCCCTCCTCCTTTCCCTCTGCCCATTTTCCTCCTACCAGAGTGGGATGGGAGCTTGCAGGTTCTGCCCTACAGCAGTGTGGTGGGGCTAGAGGATTCTGCCCAGTGGGTAGAGAGTTCTCAGGAGGTCAGTACATTTGGCCAGCCCTGGACTAGAGGTTTCTTATTTTAAAGGCTAGGAGGGAGGGCAGCAGGATGGCAAGTACTTTTGACAGTACAGAAGCAGAGGGGGTAAGGTATGATTGTGCTGCTCTTTTCTTATTAGTATTTTTAGTGCTGAAAGCCCTGATTGCCCAACATTATAGTAAGAGGCCTGTGGTTCCTGCCTTGCTTCTGGCACCTTCACCCACTTCTCTTTTCAGGTTCCTCTATGATGGCTACTTACCATTCACCAAAATGTGGCTGTTAGCCTCCTCCCCAGCCTCCTCTTCGGATCATACTTATAGTTGCCCTCAAAAGCAGATTTCCTGCTTCCATCAGTCTTCTGTAGGAGTCTGCCACCTTTAGAAAGAGATTTGGACCACATAGACTTTCTACAAAATTCCTGTCTTGTGAGATTAGCTGCAGAGGAGTCGCTGTGAGGAAGTGGTGAATACTTATTGGAGAAAGACGATAAAACAAACACTTCTATTCATATGAAGCCCTAAATTATTTAGTAAGACTCCCCTCCCCCCCACCTCCATTTTAAAGATGAAATTGGGGGAGAATGTCTACATTTCAAATTTTTTTTAAGGTAAGAAACAAGTATCCCTAGAAATATCTTGGCATCTAATTTCTGAAATGTGGCGAGGTCCAGTCATAAATCACATGCTTGTATTTCCTTGTTCCATCACAGGACATGTATGCTGATAGTATTTTTTTAAATGCCTTTTAAAGCAGTTAGTACAAGAGTAGCAGTTCAAGTAAAAAGAAAAGCGGATACTTGTTAGTAATGGTTCTCCAAACGTATATATTGCCACTGCAGATCCAAATTGTAGGACTTGCATATCTTGGTGGATGAATAATGGAACTCTTTAAAGAAGATGCATTTAGAGGTGCATATGCATGCACTTTGGATCTTCTGTTCCAGAACTGATAGAATAAACAGCCCCGTATCCTGACTATCTCTTTTCCCATTGTCCTAGCTTCAGTGAACCTGGAACCTGTCATCTTTCCCTGCATCGGGACAGTTTTCTTAGTTAAGTTGTTGAAAATCGGTACTTGGAAAAATCTAACAAATGTAAACAAAGCTTCTTATCATAAAACTGTCACTCCACCCTACCATGGCAGATGTGGGGGGAAACAAGCTAGTGTTTATGAAATGCTCTTGTGAGGTACAGTGTCTAAAATGCCAAGGAGAAGGCCATTTGAAGATGAGTTGTCCAATTTGTTTACTTTTCTTCGTACAAGTATGTGGAGAAAAGAGTCAAAGGCTTTATGGAAGCCTTTCCGTTTCAAAGAATCTCCTGTGGGAGGTGTTGCAGATCTAGGTTGTTCAACTCTTAAAATGATATTCTTTATCTTTCAACAAAAAGAAGTCATCTTGGCAGAGAAAAATCTGGCTTGCCCAGATTCAAGAGCTTTAAATTTTTCAGCCCTATGTATTAGTGTACAGCTTCTTCCAGTAGAGCAGCAGCGTCATCTAAGAGATCTGAGATCTCCTCAGCTCCTTCATCTATGAGGAAAAAAGTATAGATATGCAGGGATCCAGTGGGAATCCTGCAGATGTGTCTGGGACTTTGTGCAGGAGTTCATTTCTTTGTTGTCCTCTTACAAATCCTATGATTCAAGGGATCTGAAGGTCTTCCTTAATGCAAGGTGGCTAGAACATTGGCTCTGTCTGAGGAGTCTTCAGAACTGGCTTCTCTGGTGCCATCTGCAAAGCGCTTACAGGTCTTGCAAAGGTAAATATCCTTGGAGGTGCCTTGGATGCAAACCCCAAGTCTGTTAGAGCCACACTTCTTTCTTTTCCTGAAGCCTTGTCCCAGGTGTAGGGCCAGTGTGAGCCTAACATTAAATAGAACTAGAGCTTTGACTGGAATAGAAGTGCAGTGGCTGGCATTAAGTTTTTTTTTTAAAGTATCTTTGGTCTAAAACAGTTCCCTCTTTGACACATTGTCAAATTGAAAAAGTAGGAAAATTTTAGAATTATTTAAAAAAATAAAAACTAGACTGATCTTTTTGGAAACACTCTTAATATCTGCTTGTAAAAATAATAAGTAAAATAAATTATGGACAGATGTGTTTTTTAAATTGAGTAGTTTTTAATGTTGCACATGCAATTTTAACTCGAATATTTTCTGATTTTTTTGTAAGTGCCTAACCGTGCTGCTCCAACATTATCATCTTCTTTAAAATAGTTGATCTACACATATGTATATTTAAGAATTATTTATTTAAATGAAAACTAATATTGCACTGCTAAGATAAAAATTATAAGGATTGACATATGCTTCAAGGTTTGATGTATGCCATCTGGGGTCCAGAAAAATCATCTTTTCCCATCACCCAGTGAAAGTCATTCAGAATTAGGTGCATTGTGTGGGGTCTTAAGTCTTTGAAACTTCTGGAATTGGCTTCTGTTTGTGAAGATACACATTTAAATGCATAGTAATCTTTCTTGCATAATATTTCCTAGGACTAAGCACTTGTAAAAAATCAGAACAGGAGAGGGTAATAAAACTTAGTATAAGGTTAGGGCTAGGAAATCAGCTATATATTTTAAGCTTCAACTGAAATTCCTTGTTTGAGAGTTCAAGAGCCTTTAATATTAATTTTCAACATATTTTGTAATTATCTAAGGTGTCTGTCACTGACATGCCAGAGAACAATTAAAAGTAACTGATCACAGATTGATTTAGTACTTAGCACATGCGTGACTTAAGAGTAGCTGTGTAGCTCAAAAGCGTGTCCATTTCACCAACAAAAGTCGGTCCAATAAATAAAAGATACTTCACCTCACCCACCTTGTTTCTACAAGGCTGGGGTTGGCATCCTTTGCTCCCCCCACCCCATCCCCTGCACCCTCAGCAGGTGCCTGGGTGGGGACAGGGACTCCTTTCTGCTGGCCCCACCCCCGCATGTGGGGCTTCTGTCCCCTGCTGGCCATGCTCCCCAGATGGGGGGGGTGTGGCCAGCAAGGGCCAGGAGCCTGTGCACCACAGCTTCTTTTTCCTGGTGGCTGCGCTCCCCCGGGGGGCAGGAGCCACGGCGCATGCACAGCTCTTATGGCTCCAGACTGGTGGTGGGGCCACTGGGACAGCCTGAGCAGCACAGCATTCTGCTCAGAATAGGCATGCGTGCCAAGTTTGGCATCTGTGCTGGGGATTGCTGACCCTTGCTATAAGGCCTTGTGATTATTGTGTGGCCGATGTCTTCAATATCATCCTTGGGTTGAAGTGTGTACTCACCAGAAACACTTCAACCAACCTAAGAGGGGCAGTGTGGGGAGCTGAGACCCCCACAGGCTCCTGGTGGGCTGTTAACTTCATTTCTCCCTCCCCACCCTTCCAGCCATGGAAGATGCCTTGGGCTTCCCTCCACCCCCTCTGTTCCCAGTGGGAAGCTGCTGTGACAAGACTGCCCAGGCAGGTGGAGAAGCAAGCCAGGACTTCTCCCCTCCCTGCTGGTGGTTTGGGGGGGGGTGGGGGGAGCGCCAGGCAGAAGCTGCCTAGGACTTTTCCCTTCGTCTCTCCCCCTGGACTCTGGCAATCATGTCAATTTCATGGCTCAGCTGTGAAATTAACAAGACTCCCTGGCAAAAGTAAATAGAGACAGGGCCAGACTTCTTGGGGGGCGGGGGGAGGGTTCAGCTGCTCAGCTCTCCTGGGCACTTTATTGACAATTTTACTGCTCCAGTGACAAGACTGACCGCCCCACAGCTGATGTAAGGGACATAGTGTCTACATTCCATGGCCCTCACTAAACTGATATAAGCTCTACACTTCTTGTTGATGTGGTTTTATTATATTGGCATAGAAGAGGGGTTACACTGGTGGGAGAAAAAAAAACAAGGAGTCCTGTGGCACTTTTAAAGACTGACAAATTGTTGGGAGAAGCATTTTAGTCTGTACACTTCTAATGTTTGTTGTCAAAATCTGACTTTTGTGGTCAAAGCTCTCTAATGTTTACCAGCTTTAATATCCTGGGACTGACATGGGAAAGGGTACATTGTCAACATTACATTACATTGGCTCTACTGGTTTAAGTAATTGGTGAAATGAAAAGCTGACTGAAGATCTTAGGGTGATGTAAGTTATAGGCAGCTCATAAATGTCTGAGATAGCCCAATTGACACACTTGTCTGCATAATTAGTATTTTAGTAAATAGCAACAGCATTGATTTATATTCCTGGCTCTTGCTTTGCAGCTCCGAAATCTTGCTTTTAAAAAGATTCCTCAGAAATCCTCCCATGGAGGCAGTGTGTCTCAACATGAACAAACATTGCACAGCCCAGTGCAGAAAGACTCTCAGGAAGAAAACTGGCAAGAGTGGAGACAAAGAGATGAACAGGTACATCTTGCTTTATCAAATTATTTTACTTAATATCTTGCAGAATAGTACAGACTTCAAAGATAAATAAAGATAGAGGGAGAAATAGCTATGGCTGAGCTTTTTCAAAGTAGTTTGGGGGAGTGTTGTTCATCTTCCAAAAAGTTTAAAGGGACTGGGTGGGTGAGATATCTTTTATTGGACAAATGTCCGTTGGTGAAAAAGACAGTCTTTTGAGAGACACAATGCTGTTCTGGAGATTCAGAAAAGATATCTGTGTAGCTCAAAAGGTCATCTCTTTCCCTAATAAAAGTTTGCCCTATAAAAGATATTTCCTCACCTATCCTGTCTCCCCAGTATTCTGGGTCCAACATGGTTACAACACTGTAAATAAATAAATAATTTTAAAAAAAAGGAAACGTGAGGCTGAATCTTTTGCTCTCCTCAACCTTTACTATTAAATCTGGTATGGTAAAGATTTTCTCTGCTGTTTTTAAAAGCAAAAAACAAACAAAAACTTTTGAAGCATCTTTGCCACCGCCATTATTATCAAAAGAGCATTTCATTGGTTTATTCTTCTCAGTCCTTTAATGTACCAAGTTTACTGTCAAATCCAGATCTCTTGAAGAGCAGTGCACCAAATAAGCCATTGTGTTACAAGACAGTCATCTGTCAATATAAGATCCCCCTCTATTTTTCTGGCTTCATACCAAAAGTAAATATTCTCTTTAGGGTCACCACATTTAAAAATGTAATAAAGCAGAGGTCACCATAATGTCTGTGGAAAAGGGGGAGTGCCATTGAAACATTTTTATCATGATTCCTCTTGGTAGATCTTGTCTACCCTAGAAAGTTCTGTTGGTAAAAGGATCCTAGTGCGCACACTACAATGACCCTTTTGTCAACAAAACTGCCTCATTTTACCAACAAAACCACCTAGACAAGAGGCATAGAGCCTTTTTTAGCAATGTTTTTGCAAAAAAAAAAAAAAAACATGTATAGACACTGTCCTTAAGTTTTATCACTAAAAATAGCTGCTCTATTATCCAAACATGCCATTGTATGTGCCACTATGGTCACCTCCTTGATTTCTGCTGTCTGCAGTCACCTGTCTGTGCCCTTCCCCTTTCAAAGTTCCAGAAAGTTTTCAAAACAAACAAGGAGGCTTCAAGTAACTCATGCCACTGTGAAGAACTCACTTCATATCACAACAACAGCAATCCTGCCTGTCTTCTTTAAAGTACAGTGAAGTGTGTAACTCCTGTGCTGTGCACTGGACCCATCTATGTTGAGGTTGATGGGGGAATGCAGGTTTCCTTGTTTGTTCAGCTGTTAGCCGTCTGTGTAGCAGCTTCAGCCTTGGGATTGGTTGCTTTCAGCTCCTGCTGTCTGAACTTACAGGAGGAGTGCAGACATAGTGTCCTTAACACAGGCTGGCTATCTCTTTCCCTGCATATGTGTGTCACTCACTCACTCTTCTCCTCCCCTCTCAACTTCCGTGGGCTTCTTGTGTTTATGTTCAGCAGTGTCATTTTGGTTGACAGGGCGGTTTGAAGGAAGCTTTCAAACTAGTAGGGAACCTTCATCACCTGAAGCTGTGCCTATCCCATGAATTATTGCAAACTCCTCCCAAAGCACCCTGTTGTGCAGCTGCACAGTGGGATAGCTACCCACAGTACACTGCTTACTTTGTCAACAAAAGAGCTGATAGTGTGAATACAACCCACTGCATTGACGTGCAACAGTGATTTAATTATAGTGGTGGCTGTATGCCGGCAAAACTTTCTATTGTAGACATAGTCTGAGACAACTCTTGATCCCTTAGATTTCTCTGAAACATGTCCTGCACTGCACATCCTCCTCCTGTGGCATCCCAGAAAACACAATACCCTTTTTTTCCCCTCTCACAAATGATGTCCTGGAATTTCTGTCCATTCATTCAGTTCAGCAGAAGTTATTTTTTTCTTAGGGGCAGCAAAGTTGGCCTTGTCTTTTCTATGCTTTTCAAAGGGTCTTCTTTCCCCTGTCATCCTTGTTGATGTTTTAGGCTTAAAAAAACCAAGCTTTTGCATGCTGAACTTTAAAATCTTAAGTGACAAGCAAGAATTTTGAAAATCGTAATTTTAAAAAATTGAAAACTTACTTTCCTTGTAGTGACTACTCCATAGTTTGTCACAGACTTTTATATAACAATGTGTGTTTCCATGAATGAGGTATTCCAACAATTACTGTACAAATAGATAAATTCCAAAGGGGTAGCCGTGTTAGTCTATTGAAGAAAGACAACAGAGTCTTGCGGCACTTTTAAAGACTAACAGATTTATTAATCGCATGAGCTTTC
>ML685776.1:10419422-10542075 GCA_007922175.1 Pelusios castaneus
ACCTCTGGTCTGACCCAGTACGGCCTTTCTTATGTTCTTATGTTAAGACACAAGAAGTGATTCTTCCACTCTACTCTGTCCTGATTAGGCCTCAACTTGAGTACTGTGTCCAGTTTTGGGCACCTCATTTCAAAAAGGATGTAGAGAAACTGGAGAAAGTTGAGAGAAGGGCAACAAAAATTAATAGAGGTCTGGAACATTTGACTTATGAGGGAAGACTGAAAGAGCTGGGTTTGTTTAGTCTAGAAAAAAGGAGACTGAGAGGGGATATGAGAACAGTTTTCAAATACCTAAAAGATTGTTATGAGGAAGAAGGAGAAAAAAATCTCTCCTTAGTCACAGATGACAGGATGAGAAGCAACAGGCTTAAATTATAGCAAGGGAGGTTTAGTCTAGACATTAGGAAAACATTCCTAACTGTTGGTGAGTAAACACTGGAATAAGTTGCTTCAGCAGGTTGTGGAATCTCCTACATTGGAGGTTTTTAAGAGCAGGTTAAACAAACACCTGTCAGGGTTGGTTTAATGGGGGTACTTGGTCTTGCCATGAGTGCAGGGAACTGGGCTCGATGACCTGTCATGGTCCCTTCCAGTTTCTATGGCTATGTCTACTCTTGCTAAAATTAGTTCGAATTAGCTTAATTTGAAGCAGCATGGCCACAGTGGAAAAGTTAGTTTGAACTAAGTTAGTTCAAATTAGTGATCCCCATGCATTTCAATGGCCAGTTAATTCAAACTAATTTCTTAGTTCGAATTAACATGGCCACATTGGTTAGTTCGAACTAGTTAGTTCAAATTAACCCCTTACTTCTGAAGCCCTATTCAAACTTATTAGTTCAAATTAAGGAAGCCCTTAATTCGAACTAACTAAAGCCTAGTGTAGCCATGGCTTTAGTTAGTTCGAATTAAGGCTCCTTAATTCGAACTAACTTGCCAGTGTGGACATAGCCTATGATTCTTTGATTTCATTTAAGTAATGTTATTTGGATAGAAATAGAACACGGTCACAGAATAATGGTGGTCTGCTACAATGTGAGTGACTAGGGGCTTGATTTTTAGATATTTTATTTAAGTTTTGGGGTAGTAGGCTGACAGTTTACTGTAATGTTAATGAACAGTTGTACTCTGGTTTAAAGAGCATAGTTATTTCTTTAGGCAAATCAGAATACTGTGCAAGAAAGATGTCTATCAAACGGTGTCAAATTGTTTTAGACCAAGAACTTTGTTTGAATACTGTCATTTTTTCCCTTCAGAATGTGAAACTTCAGTGCAACTAAATTACTAATTGGGAGAAGGGGGGAGTAAAACAGTATAATCAGTGGGGTTTTATTCCTTTCAGGAGTATGAAAATGCTGAAAATGGTTCACCTCCATCAAAGTCGGTCAACAAGAAAGACAAAAGAAAGAACCATCAGGGAAAAGACAAGCCTCTCACAGTGTCTCTGAAAGACTTTCAGTCAGACACTAATATAGGTATGTATTTTTATGTTAACTATGCGTTTACAAACCAAATGTTTAAATTTTTGGAATTACTTTTAATAAAAAAACACTGTCTGCTTGAAACTTTGCATTTCTCAAGTCTCAGTTCAGTAACACTGTATTTAAATACAATATTCACTGAACAGTATTAGAAACAAGTAAATTAAAACACTGTGTTCTGGTAGCTCTAAAAAGCTAACTTAAAAAAAATATTAGGACACATAATGTGGACTAGTCAATTTAGCTGAGGAGAGGAGCAGAGGAGAGAAATATCCAGTTGCTGGGGTGTCAACAGGTACTGAGTGCATGGCTGTTACCAGCCTCTGACCATAGCCCAAGCTCACTCCCGGAGGAGAAACTCTTTACCCTCAGTGTGGCTGTATTTGTTGTTGCTCTTCCTCACCCTAGTGAATTCCTTGTATTTCCCAGGCAATGGTAGGACACTTAGTTGCCTTCCGCATCCATACCTGGCTCTTTAGGGAAGGAGGTGGTAAGGGAAGGGAAATATAGTTTACCGCAGCAGTTTATTCACGCTTTGTAAATTCTTTGGGTGCTGGTTTGTTTCTAGTGTCTTCAGAGCAGCAGCTCCTGCCTTTAGCAGAGAAATGATGGTGGGCTGGAAGGAAGGAAGCAAGCAAGCTACTGAATTAAAAGTCGTCTTAAAAAAATAAAATCTAGCCACATATCTAAAGTTACCATTGTATTAATAAATGTGGGTGGAGTTAAACTAACAGAACACCCACAGAGGAGAGTCTGAATATGCTAAAGGTGTTGGTCCTGTAACTTAATATGCTACTGGAAGGCACTAAGATCAGGTCTTCACTGCCACTTATTTACATCACTTGGATGCGAAAAAGACATCCTCCTTAGGGGCACAGTTTACAGCGACCTAAGGGCTGTCCACACCAGTGACATAGCTTCTGCCTCTTGTGAAGGTGAAATAATTATGCTGATGGGAAAGCACCCTCCTGCCAGCATGAAGTCTTTTCACCAGATGTGCTACAGCAGCATACCTGCATTGGTGCTGCTGCGCCTATGTAGCACTTCTAGTATAGTCCTGCCCTGGAGTACTGTGGCGATGAGGGCAAATAAAATTTACCTATTGCAATATTTTGCTTTCCACTTTTGAACTCTTGCTGCATTTAACAAATTGGCATCTGCTTTCTGTTACATTGTTTAAAATACAGTGTAGACCAGTGATTTTCAAACTGAGGCTCTCCAGCCGCAAGTGGCTCTTTAATGTGTCTCCTGTGGCTCTTTCCAGCACCTGATATTAAAACACTTTATTTAATTACTAACCAATCAGAATGCTTTTACTATATTAAGCAAACAAGGAGTTCTGTGATACTTTAAAAAACTAATGAATTTATTTATCACATAAACTTTCGTGGTACAGTCCCACTTCTTCATATTATACCCACGAAAGTTTATGCGATAAATAAATTCATTTGTTTTTAAAAGTATCACAGAACTCCTTGTTTGTTTTGCTGAAATAGACTGACACGGCTACCCCTCTGGAACTTTGTAATTAACCAATTAAATTATCAAATTGCACTAAGTTATTCATTTTATTGATCATCCGTATATATGTAATAAAACAATGAATTCAGACTATTATGGCTCTTTTGGATAATGCTGATTGCTAATTTGGCTCCTGAGCCACTGAGGTCTGAGCATCACTGATGAAGGCTGTTCTCTTTAATGCTTTAATGTAATTTTGGAAGAAGAATGAGCTCTAATGCTGGAGAATCAAAATGAATTTTTCAGCCTTTTCTGAATTATTTCACTTTCATAGTTTTTTTGTATGATGAAATCAGACAATGTAGTATTCTTGAAAAGTAGTAATATTTTTTTTCTGTTTTCTTTTCAGATCACCTTTCTAAAAAGCATGAAGTAAGACTTAACTTTTTTAAACTAATAAGCATACCACAATACCAAAGACCAGTTTAAGTAATGAGGTTTTTGTATGCAGAAGATACTTATTAAATAAGTATTTAAACGATGAGGTGTAATCACTTTATGTAGTGACAGCCAGCAATTAATTTTCCAAACTGGCAGCTTAAAGTATGCCCATAAAACTTGTGTGAGCAAATGCAAAGATAAAAGTTTATGAATTCAGTATATGAGAACTTGAATATATATGCCCTTTATAGTTTTGTGCCATCAGTTACAGGCTTGCAAATTTTGTTGGTGCAGTTTAGAGAGATTTGAAAGCATGGCCCTAAAAGTGCTATGGACAGGGTATAAGAAGTTAAAGAGCCATTAGAAGCAGAGTGGATAAGAAAATATTAATGGTAAATATTGTGCAGTGGAACATTTCTATTATTATGACCATTTTAGATGGAAAAAGCAATATTTAACATCAAATTGATTTATGATTAAAATATCTAGATAGGTCTTGGACAAAAGTATAAAAATGATAGAAAGCTTTTTTCTCACCTTCTGCCACTTATATAAAATACTCTTATTTTTCAGAGTTTTGTAGTTGGCAGTAAAATATGCTTTAGGGTAAAATTTAGTATTCTATTTTGTCTTGTGATGGCTTTTTATATATATATTTATATGAGAAGAAAGTGTTGATGCTTCTATTTTGTGCATTTTTGTGACTTTAAACACAGACTTCTTTAAAGCTCAGCCATATTTCATTGTTAATTGGATATTGACTTTTATTTAAATGGAGATAAATCATAAAGTTAATTCTTCACAGGAACTGGGCTCTTCCCAGACTTTGTCGCATGACGGAGGATTCTTCAATAGATTAGAAGATGATGTTCATAAAATACTTATTAGAGAAAAGAGGAGAGACCAACTCACAGATTATAATGGAGTGGATAACTGTACCTCTCAGGAACACAATCAGGCATGTATAATGGCAACTGTTTTCAAGTGCACAGTGAATATTTGCTTGATGAATAACTGAAATAAAATGTGAAGCTTCTGGTATAATTATTTTTTCTTATCAAAATATAGCTGATTACTTACGCACTCACAAGTTCACTTGCATACTGAAAACACTATTTATGGGTAACTTTTCTGACTACTTCATGTAAAAATGGATTATAGGTCAGTGTATAGCTTAAAAAAAAACAAAATGCAAGCAACTGAAATGCGACTGTCAAATCTTCCCTGAGGAAAAAGGTCAAGAGAAAGGAATGACAGAGACACTCCCTTTACCCCTTTCCAGCAGCATAAAAAATCTCGGAGAAGAGAGGATTACAAAATTGGTTCCTAAGGTAGTTCTCCTAACACCTTAGTCCCTGCAGTCTGATTGCAGCTCTCAAGGACCAGTGGTGAGGTCCTTTGACTAACTGTACATATTTCTAGGGCTACTATTGTAGTAATAGCCTGACATTAGCAAATCTTTTTTTTTCTTTAGAAAATACTACCTCTGCTATTTGCTCCTTGTTGCAATGCTGAATAAATGTCCTTGCAGAAATTTATTGGCATATTTCTACATTGAGTGGGAGATCTCTTCCCTACAGTGAGGAAATGGAGGGAAGAGTAAATGTTGTATTTTAAGAATGTAACTTTAATCTTCAAGGACAAGTTTTGACTTGATCTGATTGTTTAAAAACTTGAAGCAATTGAGTTACAACTATACTGTTAAGATTTAATTATGTGCTTTTGTTTGTTATAGTTTTTTTTTTTTTTTTAAGACTTGGTGTCCTTTCCTTCTTTTCTCAGTTGAGAGAGAGGTGAACTTAGGTTACAGTCTTGTTTGTGACTTCACTGCTCACAGCCACCACAAACCCTGCAGTTTTCTTCAGGAAAAAAAATGGATATTCTCCTTGCTTCTAATCTTCTTAGAGAAACAATCAAAACTTATTTTTTGGAAAAAAGACGATTTAATTAACTTTACTTATGCTGTACCTAAACACAGCGTACAAGATCCAGTCATTTTGAGTGTTAACTTGAAGCAGCATTAAATAGCATTTAATCTGGTTTGTGTGTACTTACATTCCCAGCTCTTTGTAGCAGCTGTACTCTTTAAAATCAAACAAAATACCTAAAACAACCCGCACCAACCCCCTTTTGCCCCAAACTACTTGCATTTCCTCTCCTCTCACACATCTAAAATATCAAAAATCTGTTTTTGCTCCTAAAATCTTGTAGCATGGTAATATAAACTAGCATTTTCTCAGTTGTAAAAAACAAAGGGCCGTTGTCTTATATGCTGGCTATGAGCAGTTTTTTCTAACAGCTTCTACGTACTTAGGGGTTTAAAGTGAATACTCTAATATTAGAAAACATGTAATTTGTCACACCTGGTTATCCAGCAGCAGAAACAGAATCCAGTAGTTGAGACCTAGAGAGCTTCTCCTGTTTTGTTTGCACTTCCAAAGAATGTGCTCCTTCAAGTCTAATGCATTTTTAAATTGAAAACGCTTTATAAAAATACTGCTTGTGTATCCATACATAAAATCTTCTCAAATTTAGTTTCAAATATATATTTAAAATGCACATTTTACAAAAACTCTGTCACATTTTGGTTTTGCCAGGTACCCAGTCTTTTAATTTTTTATGGTGTGGTCCTTCAAAACATACTTGAAGCATGCAGTATTTGTTAAAACGTGGATTCCTTGTTCTGTTACTGATTTTCATATATCATATTGTAATGGTTAAGCAAATATGGAAAACCAACACTTTTGCACAAAAGCGTCTTTGCTGTCCTGAAGCAAACAGGCTAATTGTGTTGGTTTGTTTGGGGTTTTTTGTTTTTGTTTTGTTTTTTTGCTTGAACACAGTAAAGGCAGCTGAATTTTGCCTTTTGCCGGAC
This sequence comes from Pelusios castaneus, assembly GCA_007922175.1. NCBI lineage: Eukaryota > Metazoa > Chordata > Testudines > Pelomedusidae > Pelusios > Pelusios castaneus. The sequence goes on from ML685776.1 coordinate 10,425,677, forward strand.
TTAAATTCTAATGGAAACTTACAGTTAGTCCTAAAATTGTGTGGTTGCTTATTTTTCTATAGGAGGTTGTTTTGAAAGATGGAAAAACAGAACGATTAAAGCTGGAGCTTGAAAAAAAAGATACAGAAATACAGCAACTGAAAAACATAATCACTCAATGGGAGGTATGTAGTTGATAACTTCTCCAAGCATTGAACAAAATGTGTGTTTTACCCATATGTTTAAGCCAAAGCATTTATTAAAACATGTCTAGTCTGAAAAGGTGATTTGTGTTGGTCACAAAAATCTTACATTTCCAGAGCATCTTTATCCATAGTTGTTCCTGCAGTACCAGATGGATGGACCTTTCCTGACCTAATAAGTCAGACAAGTATCAAAAACTAAACTGAATAGTCTAACAAGATCATCAAGGAGTAAATATTTATCACTTTCAGTATGTCCAAGTGCCAGTTGTTTCTGTTTTGTTAGCTGTCAAGACTGCAGACCAATCTGAAATATCAATCACCCCTCCAAAAAAATAAAATAAAATACACACTTCTCTAGAGTACAAGAGAAACCATTTACATCTGCAGTCCTGTAGCATTGAAATGGAACTTTGCATCTGCTGTGCCCCTTCTCTCAACCTATGAGGAAGATTTCAGAACAACATTCAGTACAAAGGTTGACCCCTTACTAAATCCTCATGTGTAGCTGGATGCTAAATTAGATAGAGTTGCTGCCCTGGAACCCCACATTAATATCAGTACAGACTCTAGCTGACACGGGTTTAAAATGATAAAGCAGCAAGGATGGAAATTTTATGAGAAATTGCCATAATGTGAAAGGGCTATGGGAAATGCATTAAAGCACCCAGAACCAACATCTTATTCGTCACATTGTCAATTTTTGTTCATTCTTGCTTGGGAGTGTTCAACAGGCATACAAGGATGAAAAGTTTATGTATATTAAGACAACAGATGTGTAAACTGCGTAAGTTAGCTTTGGATCTGAAAGAATTGAACTTTGTATAAACACAATTAAATGGTTGACATTAGTGACTTTCAAATCAGAACTTTTCTGAAATGTTGAATATTAATTCAACCTGCTGCAAAATAGGAAACAAGTTTTTTAGTTTACAGCTGCTGTAATGTGTCAGGGTTGAATTCACAGATGAAATGTATTGAAGTAGAAAACCATTTCTATTTGATATTGCTCCTAGAGTTCAGTGGGCAGAATAAGTGCAGTGCACGAGAATTCTTGTTGTTAAATGCTTCATTTCATCTGATGTAACATGTTAGAGTTGCCCTTTCATAGTCTTGTATGTTCATTGGGTACTGAAGGACATATAATGCTTTACCTATCTGTGAAGTCTAGAAGAATTCATTACTGTGATAATTAAATTCACTTTTATTGGCGTTTGGTTCTATAAATATTGCTCTAAACGCATGGCTGTAGTAGGGATGGTGGTGGCATTCCAGTATGCTTCCTTCGAGAGTTTGAAGGTGCTTTCATGTACAACTTATCTACCCACCCTTTTTCCATATTGGCATTGCTATGTTTTTCATGCTGTTCCCATGCAATTGAATCAGCATCCTGTCGGTTAACACAGTGTTCCTTCTCTATTTATAAATCATCTGACCTTGCTGCATGGAAACATGAAGTTAATATGAGGGACAAGATTGATACCTAAGTGGAGCATGGTAGTTTGCGATCAGGTTCAAAGTATCTTATTAAAAATAAATGTTCTTGAAGGCCAGAGAGAACAACATAGGGACACAAATGTGGAAAAAAGAATGTGTAAAACATAAAGCACAAGTATAGAATTAAGAAAAGACACAGAAACCAGCTTGCCAGAATAGTTACAGGTGCCCAATCATGATAAGCACTCTTTAGAAAATGCAATGCAGGCATCCGATGGACAGGAGAGAGTAGTAAGGTTAATTTCCTGAGGGAGAAAAAACCTGAAATTTTGAATAGTCCAGAAGAGAATTTCCTTAACTGTAAGGTTTCTGCGGGCAGTGCCCATTTCTTCTCATGTGTTCTTCCTAGCCTTTTGGGGGCAGTGTCTATTATCTTCCCATGTGTTCTTACTGACCTAGGTGCTGGACAAGAATTCAAACCTAACTGTGCCACTTGGCTACCACCATACTATAAATGATATGTCACTTCCTTTGGCATTACATTTCTTTCATGTGGCCTTAATTTTTTCAGAGACCGCACAAAACCTCTGTCAGACATGGAGCTAAAATCTTAGAGGAAGTTCTGTTATTCTGTTTAGTCATTCTTATTTCTGTTACTCCATTCAAACCATTTATGATTGATGTTTGAATCTCCTACAGTGCTAGTGCCTGCTTCAGCTCCCTTGCCTTTGCCTCTGACTGGTTTAAATTACATCTTTTATGTTGTTCTCCCATCCTTGACTCCTGTGTATTTAAATAGAAGGGCTTAGAATCTTTGCACTTCTTAAAATATCAGTAAAATCTTTGCTTTCAAATCTGATATTTATAAACAAATACTGATTTAAAGAATATCCCTTTTGTAATATAGTAATAGGTGATTTTATTTAAATATCTTAATATTAGGTGAAGTATAAGGAAGTAAAAGCAAGAAATGCTCAGCTGCTGAAAATGCTACAAGAAGGTGAAAGTAAGGAAAGTTGTTTATTTTTTAAGATGTGAATTTTGAAGCGTAAAAAGTTTTTAAAAATTGTTTAAATATTTTTGAAAATCAGTTTTAAAAGAGAAATTGATAAGAATGAGTGACAACTGTAAATTGAAGAAGTGGTAATTATTTAATCTAAGAACTTCCTTTTCTCAGACCTTTGGATAATTCATTTTGTTTGAGTGCCTAGTGTTCAATTTCATTAGTTATGGTTTCATTAATTTGGAACATACAGTAGTTGCACCAATTTTTTAAGTTTATGGATTGAAATTTAAATTTGCAATCACATTTGAAACGTTACCTCTAAGAATTAAATGAAATTTTATCATGCTAGTGACATCAATCACCCTGCTGTAATGGAAGTTTTTAGAATTCATTGATTTACAAGGAAGTCATTCAGTCTTCAGTTTTTCTCTTCCATTGCAAGTCATCCATTATTCTTTATTCACTGTTGCTTTTGAATAGATTATATTTGAGCTGTTGTAAAGGTCACCCAGCAAGTGTTTGATTTGTCTGAAAACGAATATTTGTGACCACTCAAATTCTATGTGCTGTTACAGATGCTCTGACAGTTTTTTGCTTTTCTTTTGTAGAACTATGTTGACTCTAATACTTTAAAAAGCATTACTTGGTTTCTAAAATGGCCTTTATAAGCATCCTCCTAATATGATCTTTATATTCATATTGTGATTGTGTTAGACTTTTTAATACTCTAGTCCATATCACACATTGTAAAATAATGTAAGAGGAGAGGCTAACTTTCAAAACAGGTTTTGTAATTTTACCAGTTTGGGGATGCTACACTATAACAGGCTTTCTCCCCCTGTCCTCCTCCATTTTTAGTCATTCATGACTGACTGACTTTTTTTTTTTTTAATCTGGTGTCTGATTCAGGATGAAATATTTTGGAGCAAAAAATTCTTGGTTCAGCTGTTTTTGGAGAAGTGTAGAGATGTCTATAAAATAATAATCTCTTAACCTCTTTTACTAGAGCTCAAGCTGAAAAAGCTGAGAGGTTAGAACGATTAATTTGATGGCACAGTTACTCTGGAAAATTTGGTTTCTTTTTTGGTGAAAGCTAGCTTGAATGTGGTAAAACTGAGTTTTGAAAAATCCCAATTTGTACTTGTTCAGTAAAGAGTTTTTTATATAGCACAATTCTGAATTATTATCCACAACTTCAAAAAAAGTAATCAAGTGCATAGGTTCAGCACACCCTAATTTTGCTACATATTTAAAACTTTATACAAGATTTTCACAATGACATGGTTCTTGAAAGCTTACGAGCTCAAGCTCCATCCATGTGCAGAGAATCTCACAGGTGGACCTGTGTCCCTGGTGAATCTTTCTGAAATCTGTGGCATCCCATTGAGGTGCAACCAGTGAAAAACTGGGGCCTCAAAGGCTTCTCACATTCATAGCCTGTTGCTACTGGAAATGCTAATATACTGTTGGTCTTGCCCTCAATGACTGAGGAAATATCTGAAGAATAACCAAATTTTTGTTGTTTGTTTTGTTTTTGTTTGTTTATTTATTTATGTTTGTGTGGGGGGGAGGGGAGTGGAAGACTTGTAAGGCTAGAGAGAACCTAATGGTTTGGTTTGGTTTTGCTTTTAAGTGAAAGACAAAGCAGAAATACTTCTACAGGTTGATGAATCTCAGACTATCAAGAATGAGTTGACCTTACAGGTAAGCAAGGATTCCTTATAAACCTAAGACCTTGCAAATGTTGTTTAAAATAGTATATGAAGGCGAACAGCAAAGCCAAATTGAAAATGGATATAAGCCTAGAAATAAGTGCAGAATTCCACTCTACCAAGATTCTTAGTGGCCATAGAATATGTAAGATCAGCTACCCTTTTAAAATGGCATTTGTGCATTCAGAAGTTTCTACTCCAGAAGAGTCAGCAGATTTCCAAGGCTAAGTGTTAAATGTAGTTAACACTTATTATGAGCTGTATGTTACTTGTTTTAGCTTTGCAGTGATTTTTAATTAAAATTTTAAATTTGACCCAGTATTCCATTTGTGCAATGGAGCAGAATGACGTGACATAGTATAATTCAATTTTCCATTAATTATGAATGTGGTTATAATCACTTTTTGAGGAAGAGGTAATTCAATCATGTTGCATCATGTTGCATCAGTTATAGTACACTTAACATAAAATAAAATCTAATGAAGTGGCTAAAATCTGAAAGAAAAACGTGTTACTTTTCATATTACAATATTCAGGCACACACAAAGGGACACTATTAGACTTGTGGAATTCTACTTATACTTTGTGCAGTATATCAAATTTTGATAATTTTTTAGAAGAATCACTTCCTTGAATAAAGTAGATATTTATATCTTCCCAGGAACACAAATAAATAAATATACTACAAAATATTTTTTATACACACATAAGTATATAAAAATTTCACTTAAATATTTAGGTTGAACTGTAACACAGATGTTTGGTATGGATTGGGAGATAAAGATAATTCTGTAACATTTTTAAAAAATTGTTTTAGGTGACTACCCTTCATGCTGCATTAGAACAAGAAAGATCTAAAGTGAAATTATTACAAGCAGAACTAACAAAATATCAGGTATTTTTTATATTGTATCAAAAAATAAATTCATCTGTGTCTAGTAGAATTCTAATGCTATATGGACACTTTGAGATACAGGAGGATCTTGACTGCTGAATATTTGCTTTGAAGGTTAATAATATAGTTGTTAAAGTTAGTACTAGTATAATGTAAAAGTACATTAATTAATAAATAATGGACTTTTAAGAAAAACAGTAGCAAAACCAAAGCATAGTTATGCATTCATTTGGGTGGCTGGATGGATTTAGTCTTCCCTTTTATCCTCAAAACATACTTGAAATATACAGGTAAACAGGGTTGCACACCTTGTGGTGTAGTTTTTCTTCTGTATACTGTTAACATTCTGAATATAAAAATATATCAAACCTAGTAACTTAATTTTATGTATTTTTCTTGTTATTTGGGACAGATAACCTGAAGTCAAGTGCAAGTTTTGGTTGGTTGATTTATATTGGCTTCTTCTCCCACCAGTGACAAATCTTTCAAATGAGATGAATTAAATATATTTTCATTTTTCTTTTAGTTTTTAGAAGAGTGCATTCTGTGCTTTTTAATGCAGTATTGTCTACTTAGTTAAGCAATAGGGCAATTTTTGTTAGTAAATTCTAAAATATGAAAAAGTGTTTGAAATTGTTTTCAAGTAAGCTGAATTTTCACACTTTCATGCATTTATACTTATCCAATTCAGAGCACTTTCAAAAGAATGAAATTATTTGATTTTACAGCAATAAGATGCTGTGCTTTTTCCTAAGGAAATATTTATCATACAGAAATTGACTTACAACAGTGCTGAAAGGAAATACTGCTTTTAGGGAAAGCTAATCACTTGTTGGTTATAGAAGAAAGTTTTCAAATAGCAGTGTAGCCTTAGGTAAACAACAAGCTGTCTTGTTTCAAGCTATAGCCGTTTGCTTGTTTATGCAGGAGTAATGCAAGTTCAGCCCATGACAATAATACATTGTATTTGAATACAGTTATTTTTTCTGACAAAGCAATGGGTTCAGTCTTTCTCACTGCTTTGTTATCTTCTCTCTCTAATATTCCATGTTCTATCCTCAATTTCATCTGCTTTTCCCTGTGCATTTCCCATGACTGAGCTCATCCACTCTTATTTTAAATTATTTTTACACTAAGTTCTCAAATGTGTATATGCACACCTTTACATCTCACTCTGTTCTCTCTCACACTTCTAGCTGTCTTGACATCCAGCATACTGCGCCACTAATACATAACCAACCAACCAAGCAATAACATCCAACAACCCTCCTGTCATCATCGAATGTATATTCCCCATCACTCAGACTCACAACCTTACTATTGCATTTAACTTTTCTCTAATATCCATGCTGTTGCTAATTTCTTTTGTTTCTTCCTCAGGATCTCCAAAACCCACCTTTTATTCCTACAAAAATCCTTGTCTTTGTCTTCCTTACCATGTTTTTTGACTATTGTAATATCTTCTCTTTGTTTCTCATGTTTCTCCCCTCCATCTTTTAAAATTCTGCTTTTAAAAATTTTCCCTTTCCTCCACTCCTATTAACTCCTACCCCATTTAATTCCTTTTGTGTGAAATTTAACCTTATTTTCTATTTAAGGGCATTGCTCAATTTACACCATAACCATTTCTGCTTTTATTCCATCCTGTAATCCTCCTATGCTGTTCATCAAAGGAACTTTTGTCTTTGCACTCTCTTCCATGCTCCCCCTTGTCTCCATGAGCTCCCACTTATCATTGTGCATCAGAAGTCCATAGACTTAATGGCCTGAAGAGAGCATCATGAACATCTAGTCTGATCTCTTGCACATCACAGGCCACCGAACTTGACCCACCCTCACCTGTAATAGGTCCATACCTCTGGTTGAGTTACTGAAGTTCTCAGTTCTTGATTTAAAGATTTCAAATTACAAAGAATCCTCCACTTTAGTTCAAACCAGAAAGTGACCTGTGACCTACACTGCACACCCCCTCTTAATTTGAGTATTACCTTAAAGTACTTTGTCTGTAAATCCTTTCAATAATTCTACCAAAAGTGTTTTAAAATTCCTTGATTTGATCAGATACGTATCTCAAACATTCTATTCATTTGTAAGTTTCCTGAGACAAGAACTTAATCTATTTTGTACAGCACAGCGGGTGTTCAGATAATAGTGCTTCATTTTGCTATGTAAAATGCTATATGAGTTAAAGATTTAAACTGTCCAGAAATCATTGGCTTAACTGACGTGTGTCTTTATACTTGTATTTATCTCTTACATTGATAGATTTGAATTTTTAGTATTTTTATTAGTTTACCATTTCACTTTTCCTCTACAGGGTGGGAGAAAAGGGAAAAGAAACTCAGAATCTGACCAGTGCAGGTGATTATACTTGCCATCAAGTTGAAAGCAAAAAATCAAATCTCTTTCTTCAGGGTTTTTCAAAAATGTATGTATTTGTTGTATATTGCAAAGTGGTGCAGTTTTTTGGAGACAAGCTAACAGTTTCTAGTTTAATTAACATCCTAGATAGTTAATTTGTTGCACCTTCTGTTAGTATAAAGAAAAAGTAAAGAACTGTTCCAGCAAAGCTCAAACAGTAATGTTGCTGTTAATACCATAATTAATTTTTCATCAGTCAATAAAATTTACTCTTTCATTTGTATGTTCAAATTCTTGATTTTTAGAATTCCTGCATTCAGGTGTGCCAGTATAGTTAAGGTTGTTTCATTACATCTGTTTAAAGGTTGGCCTTTCTAAGTCCTCTAAAAGTGATGTAGTTACTTTTTTTTTTTTTTTTTTTTTTTTAAATTATGTGCCCTAGGAGGGTACAGGGTAGGGCTAATGACCTAAATTTGGAGTTTTGTGCCAGCAGTTTCAGAGAGAGAAACCCTGGAAAATTAAAAGGCATTTAAAAAAAAAAAAAATTCTGGGATTTTTTTGCCAAGCACTAGCACTCAAATGGTGGTTGAGTTATGATAAAAATGGACTGTCTGTCTCAAATTTTACCCAAGGTACTGCTTGGAACTCAAAATTTTTGTGGGACCCAACTGAGAATTATATTTAAGAAAATGTACAATTTTACACGATGCGTGCACCAATACAGAAAGATAACTAGAGAGTTCTCATTCCTGCCATTTTATATGCTTTAAAGCTCAACTCTTGTAAATTCTGTATTTGGAGTGCCTCAGAAGTGCATGGGGTAGCATTAGTGATCCAATTTTGGGTAATTCAAATAAGAATTCTTAGTTTGCATTAATGTAGTCCTGGATTTTTTGCCTTTGTGTCCCTTCATAATGTTAGATGGACTGTGGGGGAGAGTGAATGGGTTGTCCTTTTCAGCAACTGTATGGTTGGTAGAGAAAAGTCATATGTGTCAGTGGGGCATATTGGGGCATTGCTGAAAGAGGGAAGAGTTAAGGCTGCATGGACAACCTTAGCTACATTTCCTCAATTTTAGTTTTGCTCAATTCAGTATGCTGCGAGAAGAATGACGTACTACCAAGCAACCTTAACTTCACATTAATTTTTTTTTTTTTTTGCCATTGATTTATCAACATGTTTAGTTCTTGTTAGGATATGAGTGTGCTGGGGAAATTGTCCCCATAATACCACTCATCTTGAGGTGTAAGACTGTCAGCAAGAGACGCTTACTGAGAATAACAGCTGCAAGTTTATTTGCGATAAAAAAGCACATTAAATATTTCATTTACAATAGCTGAAGTGAGCCATTAGTAAGGTCTGCAAGTTGGAGTACAGCCAGGATTTTGTTTATTGTGCACTACAACGGGACCAAATTCTACAGTAATATTAACTTATTCTAGTGCCATGAAGTATCCTTCGTTCTCCTTCCCTACAGTCCCCGAAACAAACATGTACAACTACAGCTTGTAGCTGAAAATGCTTATTGCTTTATACTCTGTAAACAGACTGAGTCATTACAAGTAAGATTTTCAAAGATATAAATGACAGGTACCTAACTCTCATCACCTTTAGTAGTTGCACAGAACAGCTATATGAGAAAAAGCCAACTGATCCTGAAGTAATTAATGAAAAGGCTCAAAGCATAAATCTGAAAAATCCCTTTAATTAAAATCCATTAGAGGAAGTAATTTTTAAGTCACGTTTTGTTTTCCTGTGGGACCACTTATTAGTGATATAATGCATTTTAAAAACAATTTTTAAAATCCATTCTCTTCTAATTGTTGGCTCTTTTATAATTGGAAGTAAGACACTGCTTCTTGGGTGGTTTGAATACTCAGCCTTCAGCCTGGTATTTACCAGTGCAGCCAAGAGTAGCACGGTCCAACACAGCATATCTTGTTGGGTAAAATGAAACAATATATTGAAAATCAGAGTTTATTAACTAAAATATTTTTTAAAGTCTTTGCACAAACCTTCAATTCTTTCAGAAGCTTTCCATTTGTATTATCGTAGTGAGTGAGGTTTTTTCTCATGGAAGTTTCTTTTGTTTTGGATGGCCAGAGTCTGATTTCACAGAGGTGTAAATTCCCCAAACTAGTTCCAGAACTATGTATGCCAAAGTCTGCCTCTCTAACCACAAACCTTCACTTGCCTATGATCAAACTGTAGCAGAAGGAAAAAGACAAAAGAAAAAGTTAACTCCCTGCACCAAAGACCTTTTATGCCAAATGACATGGCACTTGTGGTCAGAAGTTGATGCAGAAAAGTTGTAGTTGGGAAAGGGAAAAAAGAAGGGAAAGGAGAGGGAGCAGGTGAGGGGAAAAGAAGGAAAAAAGCAAGATGGAAAAGGGGAATGCAAGTTGAAAGAACATTGTCAAGATACTTCTAAAAAAAATAAATGTACTTCCCCTTGTTGTTTTTAGACTGCAGCAGTACGGTGTAATTATCAGTTTGGGTAGATGTACATGTGCTGCTCAATCTGATGTGCTAAAAGTAGGAGTGTGTCCTTCACGCTAGCTGCCCAAATCTATTTGAGTGAGACCCTGGTTATATGATCAGAAGATTAGACAGTGCTGCCATGATCATATGGCTATTTTTAGCACACCAGCTGGAACAAAGCTAGTGTGTGTACATCTACCCAACTTAGGAAATACACCTCCCTTCTACAGCGCATACAGCCTTTAGAAGGCAGAAACTAGAACAGTGGCAAAAACCGTAATGGTTCATTTCACTTTGTTTCTCATCTGCTGCTGTCCAAAGAGTGTGAGAGAGGTTCATGCGAGTGCAGATTAATATCTGAAAACAAATAGATTGTTTTCTTTGCAACTGAGATGACAAGAAAAAAAAAAAAGACTTTGAAACTGGCAAGCTGATTCTTGTTTATCATCTGGACTGAAAGGAGTAGGTCTATCAAGAAATTATCTCTTGATGAACATACTATCCACCCCTTTATGACTAACTTTACAGTGAGGAGGACCTGCTCTAGTGCATTAGTAAGTCATTCTCCACATCCAGGCTGCAGAAGATAGCTTGTTTCCATTTTTTTAAATGTTCACATTGAATGAGGTTGATTACTAATTCCTTGAATCAAACTGAAAATTTATAAAAGGACTACTTTAAAACAGTGTGGAATTGTATTCTTTCAAGTATTATGAATTGCATCTTATTCTGAGACACCCCCAAATGTATAAATGCTTTGTACCTGGCATTTAAATATAAGTAAAACATAAGAGTAGGTCCTGGTTTAACACAACCCTCATATTTCTGTAATCTATAGACTGAGAATTAAACTCTGCTCTCCATTCTGATGCTTGATTTCTTTATAAAATATTGTTCCATTACAATTTCCACTGCTCTGCACTGAAGGAACTGCTACAGTTAGGGACAGCTGCACCTATTCCCCCCATACATGCCCATGATCCATCAAATGCACCTACCCTTGTGCTTCCAGCTCTTGTGTGTCTTGGGTGGAAATCCAGAACTGATAGTGGAACTACGGTGTTCTGGTCTGTAGCGGCCAACCAGGAGAGGAGACATGAAGTAGGATTTTCTCCCACAGCAGCTCATGTGATAAATAAATCTGTTAGTCTTTAAAAGTGGCCCAGGACTGTTTTGACTTTCCTGAGGGTTATACAGTTGTTTCAGACATTAGTGGACTGGTGGGTAATAATTTCCCTGGATTCCATTCCTATGGCTAGGACCACAGTGGTGTCTAGTGGTTGTAGACAGCAGAACTGAACATAAAATTTGCCATGTAGTCTGAAAAGAAGTGAGGCAATGTAGATATATTTTGAATGTGCCCTAGTGAGCTGTATGCTAAGCCGCCTTGCTTGAAGTGATCTTTTGCAGTCTCTTAGGTATCATGTACAGCACCAGTTTTCAACTTGTGGTCTACAGATCCGGGGGTGGGGTGGGGGCACAGATTAAGTGATGTCTAAGATTTCCAAAGGGCTCTGGTATTTAAAATATTTTGGGGGTCTGCAAATGGGAAAGTTATGAACCCCTTATCTATTGTACTTAGAGTTGGGGGGAAGAAAAGCCGGAGTTACTCTCTTCGAGGTATGAGACCCTAGCTCTCTCATGCACACTTGACCATTTACCAGTTATGTGGGAAAATCTGACAAAGCCGCCAAGTGCATGAGTAAGACTGCAGTACCACGTGCCATGCTCGCAGACGTCCAGGGAGGAACGTGAGAGTTTTATTCAGTACGATTGACGACTGTGCCCGGTATTTAATCTTACTCGCGCCTGGGCATGCTGCCCACCGTCCTCATGGCCCATTTCTGTTCACCATGCAAGTAACAAAGCCCCACTGAACTAGTCTAGCCGAGCAAATACCATCACGCGCGCCCCCGCAGGAGGGGCGCGCTGGGCACCCCGGCACTCTGCCCCTAGGGTGCACCGATGCGGGGGCGGGGCGAGCCCTGCCTGGAGGCGCGGCGGACCACACAGCCGGAGACAATAGGGAACCAAGACGGTCACGCTTGGTAGGGAATCCTCCCACTAGCGGAAGTCAACACAAGGGTCGCCGCACATGCGCATTAGGCAAAACATGCACTACGCACAACCCTAGCCCTAGGCCGGTCATGTGCGGTAAGCGCACGCGCACTGGTTAGCCATGAGAACCGGAAGGAATCGCACAGCCGCTAAGCTAAAGCTTTTTTTCGGTATTACGCGTGCGCACTGCCTGCAAGCCGCCGCTCCGCGGACTGCGCAGTCATCTTTTGCACATGCGCATGAGGTTGAGCTGTGTGTGGCCCCACGCTGGGTGAGACACCATCTCTTACTACTTTTCTAGTAACTTCCCTCATTCGGGACGTCATCAGCACGCGCCGCGCCCGAAGTGGGCTGTTTCCGTTTAACTCTGCGGGAGTGAGTGTCGCGATTCGCGAGTGGTTTTCGCTGTCAGCACGCGAGGCAGCGGCGGTGAGGGATCGGGTTTACCCAGCGTGCCTTGCGCGGCGAGAGAGACCCCGAGCAAGCGGCCCCCTCCCCCGCTATGGCCGATAGCGGAGAGAGCCCCCCCGGGGCCCGCAGCCCCCCAGACTCCCCTGCCCCGGGGGGCGCCGCTGCCGCCTCGGAGCCGCGGATCATCAAAGTGACCGTGAAAACCCCCAAAGAGAAGGAGGAGTTCGCCGTGTCCGAGACCAGCAACGTGCGGCAGGTGAGGGGGGCGGGCCTGGGAGGCCGCGGGGGGAAGGGGCTGCCTCGGCACGGGCGGGCGAGGCCGGGCAGCTTCCTGGCCCCGGTTGAGTTGCCGAGCACTGGAGAGCAGCCGCTGTCCCGCTCTCCCGGAGCCGAGCCCAGCCGCAGTGCGGGGGCCCTCAGCCAAGCCGGGGCCCTTCCGGGTGACAAAGCAGTGTAGCTGGTGCCTGCTCTGGCCCTGCCTATCGCCCGCTACGTCGCGATTAGCGCTTCTGCCTCCGGAGCCTCGTCGGCGACAGGAGACGAGCGGCTCTGCCTCCTTCAGCGCAGCGTATCGAAGGGCCTTAAACAGCGGGAAGCTGGGCCGCCAACTGACACGCGCAGCGCACGGGTTACTAGTCAGGCGAGATTGTTGGTGAAAGAGGGTGCCTACAGTCCCTGTAGCTAGAGAAAGGGCCCAGCCTGTATTGTAGTTAGGGTCTTTGCAAGTGATCCCTTTATCCTGCAAATAGTCTTATAGTTTAAAATTGTATTGATCGGAGTCTCCTGCCAGTGAAATGTAGCCATAGTTTTGTGGGAATGTGCGGATGCCATTACACAATAGTTCTTCTAATGGTATTGCCTAACAATCGGGGCTATTAAGGTTCTTTTTCTATGGTCTCATGAAAATTACTGTGTTCCTTGGTGCCTTGGCTCATAGGGAAAGATTTCCTTTGGTACTTGACAAGTTTCAAAGGGGTAGCTGTGTTCGTTTAGGTCAGCCAAACAAATGAGAAGTCCTGTGGCACTTTTAAAGACTAACACATTTATTTATTGCATGAGCTTTCGTGGGAGAAAATCCCACTTTGTCAGACACTTTGAAGATGGGGAATTTACAGAATGGGAGTGAAGTGGCATTTTCTCCCACGAAAGCTCATATGATAAATAAATTTGTTAGTCTTTAAAAGTGCCATAGGACTCCTTGTTTGTTTGGTACTTGAGTCTTTCTTGAGGATGTCTTCCCTCCAAATGTTGATCTGATCTGATGCCACTTAGATTAGAAGAAGCTTGAAGGCCCATGGCTTCAGGTTATAGGATGAAAACAGTTAAGCTGTAAAGCTGTAAATTAAAAGTTTTCTGCTGTAGAAGGTTACACACTTTGCCACATTAAGAGCGTCAAAAATACCAAAGAAATGTTACCAATGAAAGCTTTTTTATGCTCTTATTAAAAAGTGCTTCATTTTTTAGCATTACTGGAGCATTCAGTGTATGTAGCTTAATTTAACTCCATAATTATCTCAACCAAAATTGTAGCTTTCTTTTTGAAGGCTTTGCAACTAGGTGTCTTGGAATAAGATCATGTATAGAAAATTGTACTAGGTGCCTACTGGCAGAAAGCCATAATCTCCTAGCCAAATAAAGATACAAAGGATAATATGAGAGTTCTATTGGCAAGAGCTAGGGTCAACACCCGTATTGGAAGCCCAGTCCCTTGCTGTTACTAGGAAGAGGGAAGATGTTGAAATTTCAACCAGGGCATTCTCTTTGGGCTTACTTTGGATTTCTTTTTTCTCTTTTTTTAAAGACCAGTTTTTGACTATTGGGACAGAAGATCCATCACAGCCTGTTTCTTGGCTTCTGAAGGGCAGTGCTTTGTCTATGAGGTCTGGTCTATACAATTCCCAGTTAGGTTGACTTAACTACATCTTTCAGGGTTGTGAAAAATTTCACGCCTGTGAAATGTAATGTAATTAGGTCCTGCTGTGAAGACTGCTAGGTTGACAGAAGCATTTTTCTATCAATCTAGCTGCTGCCTATCAGAGGTGGATTTACTCCTTCCGTCACTGTGGTACTTGTCTGTCTACACTGCAGTGGCGCTACTGCAGCTGTGCTGCCATAAAGTTTCTAGAGGAAACATATCCTTAGGTTCTTCAGAGCAACCTGGCAGCTGCAGTGGTGTAGGTTCTCTGCTATTCTGCTTGCAACCTTCATTTTTGGACTCTTCTTGCCCAGACTAAATTCCGGTCCATCTCTTTGATACTTCTGACTGCTTTCCCAAGCCGCAGCCATGTAAAACTGACGACCTTTCTATTTTCTTCTTAGCCCCAGGATTCTGAATAGCAGCAGTGAATCTGATTAGTCTTATTTCACTCTTTTGCCCAAACTCTGCAACTTTTGACATTAGAGCTGAGATATTCCAGGTCGTTTCAGGAATCTTTCACTAAAATGAATAGGATATAAGTCTCTCTTCTCCTAGATGGCTTTGAGCATTTTAACTCAGTGCTGTTTGTGGGCTAAAAATGACAATTGTGCATCATTTTACATCTGGACATTTTGTTTTTCGGAGTTCTTATATTTTGCAGAGGAACCACTTTGGGTCTCATTTGCAAATGGATTTTCCAAGCCCTGTTTAGGAACTCTAGTAATGGGTTCGTTATAAGGGTCTGGGTAGACGAATGTACTTGTGAATGACTTTTTATCATTAAGTATTATTCCTTGGATCTGCATATGAAGTACATTTACAATAGACATATAATTCTGACTACTTTTTTAAAAATGTGACAATTTAGTGGAGGTACATTCTCTGCCAGTAAATAGCTTTCAAAAAATTGGAATTGTTATAAACTAGTAAATGAACAAATGGAGCCAAGATTTCACCTCTGCAATAGTGGATGCCTCTGTTAACGTCTGAGACTATTCCAAAGGGGTAGCCGTGTTAGTCTATTGTCTGAGACTATGTAAGGGTTGCAGCTCCTTTAGATATTGGCAGCTCTTTCTACACAATCATATTTACCCATTGTTGGTGCTCACTGTTAGAATGGGTGCAGCTGAACCAGTGCTGAAAATGGATTCACTTCTAGTGTAGGCAGGACCAGATTGTTTTGAGCACCAGTTCATTTGTATCTGTTGCTGACAAAGAGGGGTCTTTTGCTAATGTAGGCAGGGACAATGATGTTTTTCGTAGTTGCAGGAAAAACATAGAAATTGGGTGAGGGGTCTAAACCTGTTTGGGCAGATTTAATAGTCTTTCAGTTCACCTTAAACTATATCTGTAAGCAGTACATTCTGTCAGTGATTTGGGGTGTTATTTTTTTAAGTTCATTTAAAGAAAAGTATACCATACAATGAGTTCTGGAATAGAAGAGTGTGATGGTACTCAGGGTTGTGCAGTACCTCACGACCCACTGCCCTGAAAGTGGAGAAGTCCTGTTTGTGCCTGCTGTGGATCAGCTTCCTCAAATCACCAGTCTGTGGCAGCACAAACACTTCCAGACCTTCACAAGTCTTACTATCTCTGTACGTGTAGCACCAACCCCCATATCCTCAGAGCATTTCCTGCAATGTCCAGGCCCTTATCCAGTGAATGCTCACTGAATTACCAGGTCTTCTGTTTCCAAAGGAACCAGCTAATAAGTTTCAATTCAGAATCATGACGGTGTTCATCACCACAGTACTTAAATGTCTCTATAGTGAAAATAAGAATAAGGTTAAAATCAAAGAGAGATTCAAGTTACCATGAGCAAGAATATTGGGAACAAATGGGTTGCACAGAAAACAAAATCATAACGTGCTATTAGCAACTAAACTTAGGTTTAGCAAGTTATCTTCTTGTCTAAAGAAGCTTATCTCATCCAAAGTCCTCTCCAATGTTTTCAATCAAGCCTGCTTGTGATCCCACTTTCATGAAGAAAGTTAGCTGCCACTTGCTTCCTAGGCGAGGGATAATAAGGCGTCTTTTGTCTCCCAATTATAGCAGAGAAACCTTTGATACTTCTGCCTTTCCTCCTGTTTGCTTCTTCCTGTTGCTTTTCTCTCTCAAGTTTTTCCACAGTGTTTGCTAGGCTCCTCTTCAGACCTGTAGGAGGAGACCCATTGTGAAACATAGTCTTAATTTACATGTAAACAGTCAACTAGATAAGCATTACTTGTCTGAGAGTAAACCTGTTTTTCATCTTTGCTGAGGACCAGTCCCTGGGCTAAGAATTTAATATTCAGTGTGTATACATAACTCCTTACACAATATACATACATGTGTTTCACAGTGATGATGACCAGTGTGACACCAGCTTTTATGAGACCTCCCGTGGAACTAGAATGTACATGCAAAACCCATCTTAGTGTGTATGTAAGTAAAGAGAGGGGGCGTGTCTAAACTGTGTCTGTGCCATAGTGATTCCTAGATGCCACAACAGCTTCTGGAGGGACCATTGCAGCCATGCATAGAGTAGAGCAGCCCTTAGTGTGCATCAAGGCCAAACTGTAGTAGGTAGCCTAATAGTTGACCATAAATGTGGTATGTGACCATCTTACGCTTTCCCAACCCCTTTCATTCCTGGGCTGAGCACAGCTGGGCCTGACCCAAGGACTGGGACCTATATCTTACTCCAAAGGGGTAGCCGTGTTAGTCTATTGTAGAAAGACAACAGAGTCTTGTGGCACTTTTAAAGACTAACCTGTTAGTCTTTAAAAGTGCCACAAGACTCTGTTGTCTATATCTTACTGTTCTTGAAATGGGTTGCTACTAAGCCTGCACAACTGTGTACACATATTAATGCATTATTGAGGGATGAAGAATACCTATAAAATTGCTGACTCTGGTCTAGGTGAGTTATTTGACTAGATCTTTCATCTTTTGCTTGAAGGATTCATCACAAATATAGGAGCGTGCAGATTGTTCTTCCAGAAGATGCATATTCCAGAATGTTCGTGTATTCAGGGAAATAATTTCGTCTTAGTTCTTTCTCAGTAGGATTATTTTAACAAGAGAATTTTTAGGAGAGATCATAGAGAAGAGGTTATAAGTGGGGCTGAAAGAAGTCATTTTAAGGACCTTTTATACCTTAAATAATCTCTCCTCCTGTTCATAGTGTATGACTTAAACTGTCTTTGAATGGTAAAAGATGTTTGAACCAACCACCTTAAGCACAACTTTATTCATTTTTAAGCAGTTTATCTTGGAGGAATTAAAGCTTACTGGGCATTCACTGGTGTGCTTCTTTGTGTTCCTGACCTCATACTCTCTGTTCATGCGACCCAGGATTGAAGTTGACAATGTTCAAGGTTCTGAGTGCAGTTGATTCACTGTTATCATTCACCTACACATACACAAAAGTCCCAAAATGTTGAGTCATGTATTATTTTGTAAATACTACAGTCACGTGGCAGAAAAATGCAGCCTGCTTTATCTTTCTAACTTGTTTGCAAACAGAATCCACATAGATATTAAAATGCTCTGAACAATTTTAGAAATGCTGTACAGTTTGTAGTTGTTGAGGCACTTTTGTTTTAAGAGCCTATATTTGCATGCTTATAATTGTGCATAAAATTATCCTCAGGATTGAAATTACTTATGTTTGCCCTAAGATCAAAGGTAAATCTTCTTTTGAAAAGGTCAGTACAATGCAGCTTAGTTTATTGAACCATAGAAAAAAATGTGTAGCATTTCTGTGCTCTGATTGCTTTTTTAAAATTTCAGCCTTTTCATGGAGTGTTTCTTTAAAGGAAGAGTTTGAGAAGTTCAAAGTAATTTCCAATAGCTTGGAAATAAGATGCCATGTATTTTAAAACAATGTGTTGTGTTTAGTACGTTATACTCAGTTTTATAATGCTGGAGTACTTTTTATAAGTATACGTGCAGGTGTATAGCTTATTCTGAAGTCCTGCCTGCTAAAAAGATGGCTATTTGCTCATTCCTTTTCTCTTTGTCTTTAAAACACTCAAAGGAAAAAAGCTGCTGATGGATTACTACGGTTGAATATTTAAATGCATAAACCTTGCGATTCAAAATTGTTGTTGGTTCCCACCACTGATAAGCCACATTCCACATATTAAGGCCCAATGTTTAACAGTGTTAACATAAATATAAAACTATATTTATGAAATGGAGCAGGATGTTGTGTTGGCAACCATATGTTCATATTCCTGATGTGTGCAATTTGCTTTCAATTCCTATAAACTATTGTAAACCAATCCTTTCTCAGCAGTTTTTTAGCAGTCCACAGATTGATTGAATGGTAGAACACAGACATGGTTTTCATTGACCTAGGCTCAATCTCAAAACAACTGAAGTTACATAATAGTCTGACTTAAACTGCTCTCTCCAGCTGTTGGCAGTGTGATCTGATCGCTTTCTTTTTATAGTTAAGTGATGGAGTGCATGGAAGTTTAAAAAATGGAGTGAAAAATTGACTTTTCTTTGGAGGACGCTTATATTCCCTAAGCTACACATTAAAACCCATCAAACTCATTACCAGCTCACATGAACTGACTCATTCTTACAAACCTTTCAGCTCTTCTTCATGCATTCTTTTTAAAAGAAAAACTGCTGGGATGAATTACTCAGCATTTTGTAAGTTAAATGCTTTCTCCCACATTCTGGACACTTGTTTTAAAGGCTGTTCAAGAACAACAAAAAACTACTGCTTGGGTTTGGTAATAGTGACATTTCAAAAAATAAGTATTTACTTTCCTTCAAATTATGGATCAGATAGAAATAGTGAGATTTTTTTTAAAAAAACCCCCCACTTTATACAGTCAAGAATTTTACCAACATTTTTCTAAGTGATTGATAAATAAGAGTCATCAACAGCTGTAAGGTAAGGATCTGAAATTTCTTGTAATCAAATGTGGATTTTGAGTGATCATTTGGAAGATATCAGAATAAAATTAAGTAAATACCCTATTCTCTATTTTTTTCTGTAAATCAGAGTTTTCATTGATGTTTATAAACCAAGGCATAAAATCTATTCTTCTCCCCTACCTTGATGGGATTTTTTTTTTTTAAATCATTTACCCTGGATCTGTTGGGAAAGCAGGCCTTTGAAATGTTGTTCTAAATACTTTTATGAATTCAGAGTCAACAAGGAAGAGCTAATGAAAAATTGTTACACTGTAGAGGAATCATTGACAGTGAGATACTTGATATGTATATTGAAACACAACTAGAGAAGTTAGGTGAGATCTTGGAGCACATTCTAAGGCAGTGTTTTTCAACTAGGGTTCCACAGAACCCTAGCGTTCCGTAGGCAGAACCTTAGGGTTCTGTGAGATCTGCCTGCCGAGAGCCAGGGTCATTTAAATCTCCCGCTCTGCTCAGCCCAGCCACGTGAGCTGTGCAGGGTGGGAACCGGGAAGACCCTGCAGTAGATCCTGCTGGCTGGATCAGGCTGTCGGCTTCGGGGTTGCCACTACCGCCATATCAGGTTGCTGCAACAGGCACTGCCCAATCCGGGCAGCCCCGACAGCAGCAGCAACCCCAGAGCCGGCAGCCCAATCCAGCTGGCCCCGGGAGTTGGCAGCGGCCTGATCCGGGCAGCTTCGGTGGCTCCAGGAGCCTCCAGCAGCCCAATCTGGGTGGCCCCAAGAGGCGGCCGTGGCCCATTCTGGGCCACCATGGGAGCTGCCAGCAGCAGCCCGATCCAGGCAGCCGTGGCGGCCCTGTTAGCCTGCAGCGGCCTGATCTGGGTGGCCCCAGGAGGCGGCAGCAGCAGAACGTGGGGTTGGCTGCCATGCTCCTCTGCCGCAGGCTGGTCCCGGGCCTTTGCTGTCGGGGTTAAAGTATGGGGGAGGGGTGAAGGGGACAAGGAGACTGGTTAGGGGCTGGTGGGGGCTGGGTAGTAGTGGAGGGGACTATGGACAGCTGGAGGAGGGGACTGGTTAGGAGGCCTGGGGAGGGATGGAGAAGGTTGGGGGACTGGAGTGGGGGCTAGGGATGGAGGGACCTGGGGAGGTGTGGAGGGGGTTGGGGGCTGGAGTGAAGATGGGGGAGCTGGAGGGTGGGGGATTAGGAGGGTTGGAGTGGGAGTTTAGGGGATGGGGGCTGAGGAGAACATGGGGAAAGAGGGGTCTACTGTGGGCACTAGTGAAGTACATGCCAGTGGAAATCCTCCTCAGTTTTCTTTTCCCTTTCCCTTTATCAAATATGAGGCCCCAGGCAACCCAGCTTTTTCCCCACAGAATTATTTTGGCTTGTTATATGAATAATGGCCTGTCAAATAACAAGCCAAAATAATTCTGTGGGGAAAGAGTTGGGTTGCCTGGCGCCACATATTTGATAAAGGGAAAGGGAAAAAGAAAAGAAAACTGAGAAGGATTTCCACTGGGATGTACTTCATTAGTGCCCACAGTAGACCCCTCTTTCATCATGTACTCCAGGGCTGCCTTGTTCCTTCCTTTTTTCTTTTTTTTCTTTCGTTCTTGTTTCCTTCTCTTTCTCTTTCCCTTCCTTCCTTCTCTTTTTCTTTCTCTTTCTTTCTGCCAGCCATCCCACCCTTGCCCTCTTTTGCCCTACCACCCCTTTTCTTCTTTGTCCCTCTTCTTTGATGAGACATAATGTCACATAAATTTCTGTTGCCTGAGTTTGCACAAAACTTTTATTGTTTATCTTTATAACTTTACAATGTATAATTGTATATTATGTGGTTTTGTTGTGAGAGAGATCATAACAAAAAGTTGAGGGTTCTGTGAATTTATTTGTTGCCCTAAGGAGTTCCACAGCCCAAAAAAGGTTGAAAACCACTGTTCTAAGGTATTAAGGATTATGTGTTGAGAGAGAGGAAAAAATTCCTTGTTTGGACCTGTTTGTTGATGGTGTTGGTAATTTATATTCCTTATCACTAAAATTTACCATACGAAATAAATATTATGTTTAGTAGCGGAAACAAAGCAGTTTAATAAAAAATTGTCAGATAAACCCCCTAAGTTTTATCTGTATAGGTACCATGTTCTGGAACACCTAATTTCTAATTAGGTGAAAAAACTAACCTGTGATGCAATGTATGTATTTTTCCTCAATCAAACACCTGCCATTTTCATGGGAAGTAGATCGTGAACTCATTGGTTTTTTCAGTGAGAATACCACTGAATTATCTAGCTCTGGCAAGTTTAAACAGATCTGTTGAATATGTATACTTAAAAAAGGGTATGTGGCTGAGTTTTGAAAGAGCTGTTCTACAAAAAGTGATAGTCATCATGGAATCCTACTATGCCTTTGTAACAATCTAAGTTACTTCCAGGTCATTTTGCTCATTTTACAGTAATATTTGTCTTTGTCAGTAGAACTCAAACCACTTTAGAAAGGAAATGAGTGTAATTAGCTCCATTTTACAGAACATGTAACTGAGGCACAGAGTAGAAATAACTTGCCCAACAGTACCTAGAAGGGCAGCAGTAGAGTTGGTATTAGAACCTCCTGAGTCACAGTCCAGTGCTCTTTCCACTAGGACAAACTGCCTCCCTCGTCATTTTTTTTAGCTGACAGCCTTACAGATTTTGCCAAGGAATTGAAAAAAAGTTTCTTTTCTGTTCTCTTTAAAAACAAGAAATGACAATTCGGCAGATGTTTGGGGTTGTACGATTTAATTGAGGTATTTGGACCATCCAGTGGGACTATATTGATTCCTTTGTAAAAAAAAAAAAAAAAACAAACTGAATGGAATCCAGCTAATTCTTGTAGCTGCCTTGGCTCTATTTCTAATAGAAATAAATAGTAGTAAAAACTTATTTGGTGTTACAGCTCTGCCTTAGAACATAAACAGGAACAGCTCTGAGTAAGATGGCACTTACTAAGTCAGTCTTTGAAATAGAACTGCACTTTAAACCACTTTTAGGAACATAAATCTTGTCTTAACTCTTTTGCCCAGCCACAGAACCTGAACTCTCTCTACTGTAGTGGAGGACTGGACTAGTATTTCACTGTTCAAACCAAAAGTCCTGTGCTTGGGAGAGCCAGCAGCTTTGTCACATTCTTGTTTAGATATATAAAGTTGCAAGCTGGAATTCTCAAAGGGCATAAAGGTGTTTTGGTGTTCAGTTTTCATGGGAGTTGGGCGTCTTATTCTCTAGACTAGGCACCTTTGAAACGTCTTACTATAACTGCTAATAGTTGGGAGTTGTATAAGCATCTCTCATGTTTAGTCAAGACTGGTTGGAAATGGAGCGTGGTCTTTCTGGATAGTTTTTTCTTGTTTTTATTCCTTTTTATTTCACAGCATTCTTTATCTTCAGTAGGCACATTGAATGGGCACGAATGCATTCACAGCTGCTGTTTTCTGTTACTTACCATGAATTAGCAGAAAGAATTGACTTATTATGTGAGGCTGTGGGAAGGCAGCTCAGGTTTTCATTATTTTATTTTCCCTAGAATAATTGTGTGTGTGTGTGTGTGTGTGTGTGTGTGTGTGTGTGTGTGTGTGTGTGTGTGTGTGTGTGTGTGTGTGTGTAAGTAAAATGGCTCTTTTTACTCAGATGATCTGCTCCATATATATATAGATTCATTTGCTTTGGCTAGTGACAAAATAACTGCTTACTAGATAAGAGGAAAAGTGCTAGATTCTGTTCATTCGTTTGGTTGAACACAATTGTTCTGCTTATATCCATGTCTGAAAATCCTTTGAAGCCAGTCATATTGCACGAAGATAACTGAAGGCCAAACATGGCCTGAAGAATCTTTTACTGGTGTTAATACAAAAGAAACACATCTTGATTATATTCGAGAGGTTGCAGCCCTGGTAAGTATTTTTTTTTTTTTTTTTTAATCTTTAGTTGTAAACTAAGCGCATGTAATGAGTATGATGGCGAAAAGAAGAAACCCCACAATTCTGTTTTTAGAGTAACTTTTCAGAATAAAACCAGTATCTAAAATTGTGTCTTCACTGAGGGGGAAAGGGATGTATTCTTAATACAAGTTACTAAATCAAGGTAAAACTGTTGAGAAGACAGGGGAGTTTGTATTTTTCATGGAAGTTGTCAGGTAAGGATTTTTCTCAACCTGGTAACTTGCTTCAGTAACTAAGCCCTGTATATTATGAATTGGCTTTCATAAATATTTATTAGGTATTGAACATGGCAGAAAATGTAATAAAGGTTCATATCATATAAATGTGTCAGAGAGAAAATTCAACAAACACTATGGTATGTGACTGAGTAATGTTGCTATTAAATTATTAGAAGTAAAACTTGCATTTTTGCACTATTATATTTACAAACAGTAATGCATATTTTATATTGTGAGCTCCATCCTCTGCTCCCCCAAGTGACAACCTATATAAAATGCCCTTTGACTTACTGAGATGGTTGCTTAACACAGTCCCTCATGTTGAATGCTCTTACCAAGCTCCTCTTCTGTGGTGACACCCTAAATAAATCTCTGTGTATTGTCATATGTATGGATATTGATTTCATTTGGGCACTGGGATAGTAGAAGCTTGTTGCTATTTGCCGTTAAGAAAATCTGGAGCTGGGGCCATCTGAGTAAAACTGGTGGGATTTAAGAGCATGGTGTCTTGCAGCCCACAGAGGTTTTATACAGTATACCCATTACTGTAGCATGAGAATACTTACCGGTAACTCCCCCAAGAGCTTAATGTAATTAAGATTGTGAGGAAAGAAATGAGCCCTGTAAAGTTCCACATATGGGAACTCTGGGAATGGATGGGCAATTGTTAATTTTGATTCTCTTGGTTCAGACTGAGGAAGGATCAAAACTATCTCCTTCTGTTGCCAGTTACTGTGCTAGACATCTGAAGTGAACAAACAGTATCTCAAGAGGAACAGTTTCAAATACTGAGATTCATTCAGAAGAATGAATATAAATATTTGTCCATTGTACTTGGCTTAGTGGTGCAGCCAGACTCCATGCCTGATCCTCATCTAGAAGCTGTTTAAGAAGGATTTACTCTATTGGCATGGTGTTGGAGATTGAAAAGCTAATGAAAATATTACCTTCGTTCAGGAATGGGAGATTAGTTGCTGACAGTAGTTTAGAACAGTGTTTTTCAACGACCACTCCGTGAGACATCCCTGACACACTATAGGAAGTTGGTCCTTGGTATCGAAAATTTGAGAAACACTGCTTTTGAAGGTCACCTGCATTAAAAATTAGTTTCTGGAGTTCATTGTTCAAGTTTGGGCGGGAGAAGGGGGAGAGGGAGTAGAGAAGAACTTGTTTAAAGTACACTGTAAATTGCCAGTCTCTTTAGCTGTGGACTTTGGCACTCTTGGCTTTCCTTCAGTTTCTAGGGCTTCCCATTGTATTAACAGATTAAATTCTAAAAGGCGGGTTCTCTATCAGCATTGTGTACACCCATGTAATTGTAAAATCCAGAGATCTATTGCAAATGGAGGTGGTCTTTGTGAAGTGAGCTACTTGATGCAGTCAGTGCTAGGTTGCCAAAAAATGGCTCACAGTTCATAGTAGTTTTACTATCTAGGCAAAAGAGATCCCATGACCATTTCCATGGCTTAACTACATCATGTAGGCCTTGTTTTTACCCTAGCTTATCAGGTGCTGTTCACACTTTCACCACTGGCATAGTCTTCCACCTTCCATGTCTTTTGTGGGTCATCTGAAAACCGTGATATGTCTGGGCAGGGAGATGTGTTGCTGCTTTCGGTGCCAGTATATTCATGGCACCGGGTAGTATGTGGTTATAATTTCCCAGAAGTTGCTCTGTGTTTTGACCTCTTGAATGAGTATTTTCTTCTAGAAATTGAGTCGCAGCAATTTAGACTTGATTTATGATTAAATTTAAAAATGAATACTAATGTTCATTTATTACAACTTAAATTGTTTATTTCAGCTTTAAAGTTGTCACTAACTGGTGTCTTATCACTAAACGATGTCTTACCAATCTCTGCTCTTTTTAGAACAAATCAGCACATGTAAACAGCAGCATCTATTTGACCAGGAAGTAGCATCAAGGTCAATTAAGATTGCAAAGGCCCCTAAAAAAGAAAATTCTGAGCCATAATTTATTTTAGACACTCATCTTGAAATGAACTCCATGTGTACAGATCCCTATTGACTAAATGATCTCTGTGCATGCACAGAGTTCCTCTTGTCTATACTGCCCCAACTCTACCTTCTTGTTTCTCATCTGTCTTGTCTTGTATTTTCATCATATTGCAAACTCTTTGGAGCAGGGATTGTCAGTTTCTGTGTTTTATGCAGTGCCTACCACAATGGGACTCAACTTGGTTGGCCTTTAGGTGCTATGGTGATATAAATGAATAACTCATTTCAGGATCAATATCTTGGTGTGTTGTATGGAATGAGACTTCATTTCTAGCAGGAGGTGTACTTAGAGCAGGATTTCTTTAAAATTAAATTGATCATATCAATAGTTTTTAAAAAAAGGCAAACTTCTGAAAGATTTTTTTAAATCTAAATTCTTCCAAGCAATTGAGCTTGCCAGCTTAGGCCTTAGATCAAGAAATAAATTGAAATGTTTGATTTTTCACAATGTCATCAGTTTGTGGAAGTATTTTACATTTTTCTTACTTTAATACTGAATACATTTATTATTTTTTTGTGAGGTGCTGCCTGTGAATAGACAAAGCACAGGCAGGTTACAGTCCAAGCTCCTTATGTAGCTAGCGCCAGCGTGTTGCAACCATGACCTGCAGAGATCACCTCTGGAGGGCATAGAGCAAACTAATTCCCTTGGCTGGTGATTCTGTTTTCTGAGACTCCCAAGGAAAGATGGCTTTGGTGCCATTTGTATTGTTATATGAATGTTTGGTGTCTTTTCTTTGTGGTGTGGAGGTAAGTTCAGCACAGCTAGACTGAAGCCATAACAGTCTCAGGCTGCACATAAACGTTGGTCACTGCTAACTAGAACTAGTGATGTGGATATTAAAAACATTGCTTCTCACCACCAGTTCCACGGAGTCATCTTTGTTCCTTTGTCTGGTTTCTTTAAATACATTTTATAGTTATATTTTTCTGGTGACAAGAATACAAACTTGGGACAAATAAAAGCATTTGCAACAGCTGTCATAGTTTAGGGCAATTGAACCTGTATTCCCCCCTTTGTGGTTCAGCAAGGGCTCCCAACCCCTTGGTCATCAGCTATCTTCGACAGAGACCCTTGTCCCTCTCCCTTCTGACCAGGGTGTTGAGGTTGCTCAGTTCCCTACCAACACTCTGATTCCCAGCAAGTCAGACTTCCTAAATAGGCCAGAGTCCATGCTTTGCTTCCTCTGTAGAAGCCTTCAAGAGTAATTGCCAGGAGTTACAAGCTAGCACACAGCCCTTTCTAAGCAAGCACATTTATTCTTAAAGAGAAAATGTATTAAAACAAAACAAAAAAGGAACCTTTGTGAATGCTAAAAAGCTTACCTGAAGTCACTCCCAGTTCCAACATCAAGCTCAGATAGGTGAGAGTCCAAAATCCACAGCTAGGTTTTCCTGTGATTACACATTCATGACTGTCTCAGATTCAGAACCAGAACACTGGCTGGACAGAGCAGCTATTTCTTTAGAGAGCTTGGGCCTTTGATCTTGGTTGTCATAACAGGTAATCAGCAGAAACTCAACCTTTCCATAGCATGTAGCTTCAGAAGGCTGTGTTTTTGCATAATGAGAGGTAGGAATTAGCATTATTTTCTCCCTAGGTATTCCACCAGGAAATCTACTTACCCCAAAAGTCCAATATTGTCTGTCACACACAGTCTTTTGAATCCCCTGCTATCGCATCACCTCCTCCATGCTTTGCTCCTGGCCTCCCTTCTCTCCCTTCAAAGTTGCATGCAATCCTGTCCCACAGTAATATATACACTTTGCATTTAATTCAATGGACCCTAAAGATATTTAAATTTCAGGTCTCCCAAGGATTTGCATGAAGTTGCTCTATCTGTCATAAAAGCTTCTTTCCATAACTTCGTAAATAACATACAAACACTGTAAAGCCAGTGCAAATTAAGTGGTGAAGTGATAGACTACAGGGAAGTACTTCAAGATAGTGTTGCTCTGTATCGGGGTGGTTTTCAACCTCTTTGGCTCGAGGGCCACATATATAATTTTTATAACCCTGAAGGGCCATCATTCTCTGCCAGCAGGTCACCCCCAACTGCAGCCAGATGATAGGACTTCAGCAAGGAGGCTGCCTCTTTGCTGATCTCCCATCTTCCTGGCTGCCACAGGGAAAACCACATGTGTCCTGTGGTCTTACACCAGCCACCTGGGTCCCTAGGCAGTGGCTTCCTTCTTCAGCCGGGGGGATGGAAGGTCAGTGCTCCTCTCCCTCCAGCAGGGATCCCAGCACCTATGGATTCAGGGACAGAACTTTGCTGTGCTCCCTGCTACAGCCAGGGGTAGGGGAACACTAATCTCCCATTCTCTTTGGCTGCAGCAAGGAACTTGCACCAGTCTTTTACCCCCACGGAAACGCACTCTCCTGGATCCTTAGGTAGTGGTTCCCTTCTGCAGCCAACAGGAGGGGAGCCACTGGCCACTTCTTGCTCCCAGGCCACAGGTTGGGAACCATTACTCTATACCCTCCATAAGGGCAAGGATCTGGTAGCATTAGTTCAGCTTAGTTATGCTTCTCTTATATGTGCTTTGAGCATAGGTGTTTGACTTCATTTCAGTACACGGGGATGATATAAGAACACTGGAAATCCTTCTTTGTGTGGTGTTATAACAAGCTTAGCATTACATTAATACTAAACAGTGTGAAAATGCTGGTTTCAAATACTTGTCTTTTAAAGATTTGTGCTCTAGAAAATATGAGAAAAGCTATAATTGAAAAGATGACCAAGATTTTTTTTCTCATTCCATGGCATTAAGATTGTGTTGTATATGTGGTTGGTGCAGGAAAGGATTTAAAATGAATCATTTTCTAACACTATTGATTAGTATATTGTGTTTTTTAACTCCTTTTAAATGTACAAATAGGAATGATCTGACTTCATAGTCACAGTCAAATATAAAAAAGGGACATATCTTGTGTAACCTTGAAATGTAGTAATAAACATGAACAAAATAGCTTCACCTAATCTCAAACGTTATTTAAAATAGAATAGTTGGTTATGGATAAATCAGTCCATTACATTGTCTTTTTTCTATTCTTTAGTTTAAGGAAGAAATCTCTAAGCGTTTCAAGTCCCACACTGACCAACTTGTATTGATATTTGCTGGAAAAATTTTAAAAGATCAAGATACTCTGACGCAACATGGGATTCACGATGGACTCACTGTTCACCTTGTCATCAAAACACAAAACAGGTAACCTTACAGATAAGTTTGTCTTCTGGTCTTCAGCTATAAGAAACCAAAACCATTCTCATTTCCTAATTAGGAAACTATTGTGCATCAGAACTGGATCTGACTAAAAAACAATATTCTCACTCTTGCTTCTAAGGTCTCTTAAAAAACATGTGGAAATCACCAGATTCTTTGATTCTTTTGTTCTCTAAATGCTGCAATACTGTGTCAGCTTTCTCTTTTGGAAGTCATATGCATCTTCTGAATGTCACCAGTGCACTTAGAACCTTCCAATCAGCTCCTTCTTTACTTCGGTCAGTGAAAACTTCTTACAGGAGCTATTCCTCAACAGTCACAGTATTCTTTCCATAAGTATTGTTTGCTAGGTTACTCCCTTTTAGATAGGCTTATGTTGCCAATAATAATTTTTAAAAATTTCTGTTCTTTGGGCACTCAACTCTGGCACTTGAGTGGTGAACACCAGCACTGTTTGCTACCCTATAGCTTCTTAGATGTTCCAGTTTTCACCTTTCCAAGGTGAAGGCAGCCTGCTCAGCGACTTCAAACCATGCCCAACTGTCAGGAAAAAACCTGCAAAAAAATGAATGTATCAGATGCACGGTGTAGCTTTGTCAGCCACCACATGTAGAGCAGAAGCTCTGTTGGAATTATTTTTATTGCTACTATAGGGAACACCAATACAGTAGTTTAGCCATAAATTCCTTTATTAAATGCAAAGGCTGAATGCTCTTTAAACAGCTGTTCCAGAAGCACCGTAAATACCTAAGCAATCATAAACCCATACAGTATCATGCAGTTATAAGCCGTGATCAGGTACTTAATACTGGATTAGACCATGGATGCTCAAACCCATGTTGCCTGGCTTCAGCTGGACTGCAGGTACTAATAATGAATTTTTTGAGTTTACCTTTTTATGCTGTATATATAAAAATCTAGGACTCCAGTCACTGTATTTCGAATTCCTTTTTTTGGTTAATGCCAAGTAGATCCACCCCTCATGACTCGGGCCTCTTCTTCAGAGTCTTTTCACATGTTTTATTTGTTACCTTCTAAGTCTGGTTTTTCCAGGTAAGCCACATTCCAAGCCCAGGATTTTCATCTACATATACTATTTTTCAAGGCCTTCCCACAACTGCTAAGTACCTACCCTTTGTACAAACTGCAAACCATATATTTTCTTTAGCCAGGACAATTTAATGTTGTCTAATCATACAAACATAGGATTGTTTTCACGGGCTTACGGTGCATCCGGAGACAGTTCCATTGTACCTGGCCAGGGAGCATGTGGAAGTGATCCAGAGATGCACCTTACCTTCTTCAATAGCCAGCTGCACCAGAAGCAGTTGAGAGGGTGTGACCCAGGATTCCCATTCCTGGCCTCACTTGGCTAATTGACAGATTTTCAGAGCTCTATCTCACCTATTGCAAAGACACCCCTGTGTATCTTGTATCAGGCTGGGCTGGAGTGCTTTGAAGAGTAAAAAGTATCAGAGGAAGAGGCCAAATTGGCCAAAGCCAGTGAATGTCAAGACTATATCAGCACCACCTGAGTTGAACACAAACCCACTCTCCTCCAGTGGGGCCCAGTGCAATAGCTTCACCTTTAGAATGTCCTGAGCCATCACTGTTGAAGTTGAGATATCCATCTAGAAATGTGTATGAGGATGTAGACCGGAATGGAGAGCTAATATGGACAGCTTTTGATGGTGGTGAAGCAGCTGCTGGGTTGGACATGCATAAGTCTTTTTCCATGGAGGACTGTGGGTTTTACTGGGCAGTCCATTGAAAGACCAAGGAGACTACTTGTCTTGAAGAAAACCTATTAATGGACTAGGTGGACAGGCAAAGGAAACACAGGCCATATTGAGGTCTTTTTGAGCTGCCCTCAAGTGTGGAAAAGAGAGAATTTGGGAAAAGTTCCCTTCCAGGTTGGTTTTTCACATTGATGTGCTTTACAGGAGATCTGCATACTCTGTATATGGTGCTCAGCTTCAACTGCAGCAGAAGCCAAAGGATCCTAAGCTCCCTCTGAACAATTGTCAAAAAATAAAGGTGTGTAAAGAGGCATCAGTGCATACAGTTAGTGTGCCTCTGGCTTAGCCTAGCTGAGGCTCATACAATAGGTGACCTTTGTCACGTCAGACGGTCCTGAGCTCTGTTTGGGTCTACATGATCAAGCTTTCAAAAAACTCTCCAGGTTACATGTCTACCTCTTTCCCCAGAAAGCACTTGGGCACTGCTTTATTAGGAAGATATACTACAGAAAACACAACCCCCTTTGGCTTGTGAAAAAGAAAGTTTTAATCCAAGTATTTCATGAATCAGAGATAAAAGGAGTCTGGCCTGTGCTGGAACTCAGAACAGAATGAATAACTGGTCAAGGAAGAATTAATTCCTTGTAGTCACCTTGGGAACCATCCTGCCTCCTTTAGAAAAATGCAACTGACTATGCTCTGGATCTTATGGATGAATACATTCATTCATGATTTTTCCCAAACACCTGGAGTAGCTCAGATTGAAGATGGTAGTGGTCTGCCTGGCCCGACATCAGTACTGCATTCTTTTCACTGAATTCTGGGTGGTAGATGAATCCCATTTGCAGAGTTTGGGAGTATGTGTTGCCCTACTTGGATGTCTGATCAAGGATAGACTGCTTTGGAGAATGTCTTCATACTCACCAACAGTATGTTGACACTGCCCTGGTTTATACTAAGCTATTCAAAACTGAGCTTGTCTTTAGTCAGTACTGTTCAACTCCAAGCATTCCTACACCATGATAAGATCCAAGATATTACCACTCTAATGGGTACAGTATGTCAGCCAGAAAATAACTTGATATGAACTGACATGAAAGACGGATTTTATGGATGAAATTGCAATATTCATAGTACAAGACACCCTCAGCACACTCCAAAATGAAGTGTTGGAAGCAAGCGTTGCAGGGACTGTGGAATAACTGCCAACTTCTGAGCCTCTCAGATCAGTCCAGAGACACATCTGCAATTAGGAATTGGCTTTCAAACAAGTGTACGTCCAAATCTTGGGAGTTCCTCCCTCTTCAAACTTGGTTTCTTCAGGAACAACTTCACACAGAGGTTCTGGAACTGAGGTTTGTGCTTTTAGCAATGAAGATTATACAGGTCTAATTTCCTGTGAGTAAGAGAGTGTTCAGTTTTTTGGGGGCTCATCCAGATCATTTCAGCAAAGGATAGATTATCCTGTCTAAAGCTGTGCTGATCCATCATGTTCAGGACTGTTTTCCTGGCACAGAAAATAGGCCATGACTGTTTGGGAACAGAACTGCATAGCATAAGACTTAGCCATAAATCAGTAGCCAGTCTTCCTTCATTGTGCTCCCATTTTCTGAAGAGTTCTAACGCTAACTAGACAGTAGTGTGCAGTACATGTTACAACACTTGCAACCCAAAAAGACCTCGTTTTTGTTTGTATTGACTGAAGACTGTGTACAGCAGTGGGTGTCCAAGTCATTAATGGCCATTTCTGTCAGCAGCTCAGTCTGGTTGGCCACAAAATGATACAAAAAAAAGTAAACCTTACAGCAACTGCTGGTACGCATGGTCTGTAGTCTCTTGACTGTCGGTTGTTGTGGGGAGGGGGGAGAATTACTCTAATGAAATTGGATAAATCTTTATGATATGATCAAATATAACTCATTCTTAAGAGATTTATGTGGGGAAAATCCTGGGCTGGAACAACCTGTGCAGGCCGCAACAGAGCAGATCGGCCCACCGGCCGCATGTTTGACACCTCTGGCATATAGTTCTACCCATAATTTGCCTTCACCAGATGAGGATTGGCACAATGTCCAGAAATGATTATGTAGGACAGGTTTTTACTTTGTTCTTGAGATAATTTGGGTATCTGGATGGACTTGTCTCCCTCAATTTATTTTCAGTGTTTGGGCCAGATAACAATGGGAAGGGAACTGAATGGGCACCTGCCATTGCTCAGAAAGACAACAGCTGAAGTTTGTCGGAAATAATGATTGACATTATGTTCGTTGCTTCAGTGACTAGCTGAAATCCTATTCTCAGTCCCACCTGCAATCAGAACATTGTGGTGAGATTAGGGGTCTCAATGAAAACATCCACATGGAATGATAAAACACGCAAGCAGCATTTTAAGCCTATTTGGGTTTAAATCTTTTTCCTTTTAGAGAGTGTGTGGGAGAATTTAAGATTCTGGTTTTTGTTTGGATGGAGGCCATGAGTTTAATGCCCACTCGTGCAGAAAATAGACATGTCCAAACCATGTCAGTCAGCCAGATTTGGTGTTCCTATATAAATAACAGTATTGACACAATATATGAGAATATTTTAAATTTATATTCTGGTTATTTCATGCTAATCTGTGTCTCTGGATCATTCCAGAAATCTTTTAAATTGCTTCATTAGGGTGGATTATAGTTTAAACTTTATTTTTCAGATCACAAGATCATTCAGTTCAGCAAACGACTACTACAGGGAGTACTTCTACCACATCGACATCAAGCAGTAGTACGTCCGCACCAGCCTCAACAAACAACAGCCCTTTTGGTTTGGGTATGATTCTTTATCCGCTAACTTTGTGGGTTAAGAATGTTGCCCTTCACTTAATCGTAACAGCCCATATGCCAGAATCTTAATCCCAATGTGAACAACACTTAAATAAATTTATTACAGTAATCTGTGAAACTCTGGCACCCAAACATTTAGAGAAAATCAAGGGTTTGAATTGAGCATGTTATCATAGGAATCTTATTTCCTTGAAATTTTCCTGTGTGAAAAATCTTGCATAGTAGAATTTCGCCTATGCCAGCACTTCATATAGAATGTCAGCAATAGCAAGGCACAGATGATGTTTCATTCTGTTGTTAGTGGTAATGTGAAAATTAGAGCTCCCTGTCAGCTGCTCTAAAATATATCTGGTTTGGTTCAAGGAGCAGGGGCACTACAGAAATTGGACCCTTCCCCCCCTCCCCCCCCCCCAGTGTCACCCAGATTATGAACAACAGGAACAAAATTGCTGGCCCACCTGCAAACATACTTCTCTGACCAAATCGGATCACTGAGCCTAATAGCTCTATTTTACCTTCTCTTCCAGAGCACCTATTTCCCAAGTACAAACAGGCTCCTCTTCTGCAACTGAAAAGTGGCTTTCTCTTGCTACTTGCATCAGATTTAGCACTGGTGATTCAGGCCCTCTGTCTCTTGGGGGTTTTCTGAAAATGAATAAACTTTTTTAAAAAATTAACTTATTAAACATTTGCTGTTTTGGGTTTAAAGCAGCTCAGATTTTCACAGGTGATGCTCATTGCCACAATTGTGTGGTCAATTTGACGCTGTATAAGTTAGACCATGTGAAAATCAATGTACCTTATTTTTAGTACCTGGTGCATTAGGAACTGGAAGAATTCTGCTGTTTCACAATAAAAGGCAAATGTACTGTATTTTTATGCTAGGGTCATGGGCATCCACATTATTAGAGTGGTGGTGGCATGTATATAGTATTAGTTATCACCTAAAGGTCTTCATTATTAAACAAATAGTGGAGAAAGGACTCTTTAGTGTCTGGGAAGGATGGAATTCCCACTGTTTTGCATTGTCTGGAAACTTTGGTGATCCATTAAAGATTTTGTATCTCAGAAAAGTTGTTTGGATGCAACTGATTTAGAAATGTACCAAAAGCAGAATATTGAATTAATTTTTTTTTCTCCCCCCTCCAGGTGGCCTTGGAGGACTTGCAGGTCTGAGTAGCCTGGGTCTGAATACATCTAACTTTTCAGAGTTACAGAGTCAGATGCAGCGACAGCTCATGTCCAACCCGGAGATGATGGTTCAGATAATGGAAAATCCCTTTGTTCAGAGCATGCTTTCAAATCCTGATCTGATGAGGCAGTTAATAATGGCCAATCCTCAAATGCAGCAGTTGATACAGAGAAATCCAGAGATCAGTCACATGCTTAATAATCCAGATATAATGAGACAAGTATGTTGAAAGTTCCCTGTAAATTAATAAACATTAAAATTCTTAAATAAGATTAAAAATGCTGACTTGAGTGTTTTGAAGCATTGCTGAAAAGTTTAGGATCATAGAATACTGCTCTAGGCAAACACTGTTGTTTTTCTCCTAGTCACTAATGTCTGAGATAGTTGAATATCTTGTCTTTAAGGTTAAATAATCTATACCATTCCCTGAAGAATATTTCAGGATTACAACTAGTTTTTCTGAAGTTGAACTAGGACAGAATTTGTGTGTACTTCAGAGCTCCGATTTGCATTGAGAAAGGAAGGTTTTACAGACAATAATATACTAGCCAAAAAGGGGAGGCGGGGAGGAGTTAAAACACTGCTTTAATCTAACTTTCAGTATGTTGGTCAGGTCTTAAATGCAGTTGAAAGCTGCTGGTTTATTTCCACATTGTAGTCTTCTAAGATACAAACTAATGGATACTGTGGATTTGAGAAACCAGGTATTTATTTCTAATGGTTCCTATTTGGAAGCAGCCTACTGTAATTCAGAGTTGAAACAGTGTTTAGTAAGATAATTCTGTTTGACATAGCTTTCTGGGTTTTCATTCCTCTCTCCTCCTGCCCAGTACCATGTCTTCATATGGTTTCTGTCAACTGAAGTCAAAATTCAGTTGACTTAATTTTCTAAGGATTCTAACAAAAAAAAATTTTAGTTTAGCTTTAACAACAATTTCAAACTAAACTGTAGCAGGCTAGGTATTCTGTAAATTAGTTGTTATAAATGAGATTCTGCTTCAGATGTTTTCACTTTAGAGTGGATTTCTTACTAATACAGATTAAATGTTCCCCTTTCTTAGACACTAGAACTTGCAAGAAACCCTGCAATGATGCAGGAAATGATGAGAAACCAAGACAGAGCATTGAGCAATCTTGAGAGTATACCAGGTGGCTACAATGCCTTGCGGCGCATGTACACAGATATTCAGGAGCCAATGTTGAATGCAGCACAAGAGCAGGTGAGAAATGGGTACATGCAACCTCAAATTAAATCAGTTTCTCAAGAGTGAAGGAAATCGTGCACTGTTTAAACCAGCATTTGAGAAAATGTAATTTGGTGCTAGAAGTCACTGCATCGTCTGTTCCATTTGTGGAAATAAGGCTGCGGAAACCTTAAGTGCTCAACCTTGAAAGAGTAGTTTTTGTTCCATGGTTTTGTGATGCTATCTAAAGGTCAGTGATTATGGTGTATGTTGTTTCATGAAGTGACACTCTTAACTTAAATTTCAGAAAATTCAAGTCAATTTCTAAAAGTCGTAAAAAAACTTTTACAATAGAATTTCTTGACTCTATCTTAGATTCCTTATGAACAGTTTCAGAAGTCTTTAGAGATTAGTCAGTTTCATGATGAGAAAAGTGTGTTGACAAATGCACCAAATTAACAAAATAGAAAGAAAATATTTTTTTCCTCAACTACTCACTCTGTGTAATCCTAGATGTTACTGCTGTAGTAGGTACCCTTTCAGAGGTGAATTTTTGTGTTTGGTCTAGTCCCTTTTTAAGATTACCATCCCAAAACAACTGATTATTCAATCAAGAAACTGTCTTTAGGGTGGTAAATATAATGAAAGGCTGCTCTCAGAACCAATACTCTTCAAGTTTTTAATTTTGCATACATCTCAAAGCCTGTCACTTCTATCAGAGATAAAATTGATAGTTTTAATAAATGCTCTTCCTTGTTTTGTAGTTTGGAGGTAACCCATTTGCTTCCTTAGTAAGCAATGCATCTTCAGGGGGAGAGAGTCAGCCGTCTCGAACAGAAAACAGAGACCCCTTACCTAATCCTTGGGCTCCTCAGTCCAGTTCTCAGAGTTCCACAACCGGTAGCAGCAACAGTGGCGAAAGTGGGGGCAGTGGTAATGTTGGAAATAGCACCACCAGCAGTACAGGACAAGGCCCAGCCATACCTAATTTGGGACCTGGTGTTGGAGGTACGTTCATTCTGAGAGAGTTGTATTCACTTGCACATATGCAGGAAATGGTTGGAAGAAGTTGTGTTTAAATGACTTGATTTAGAATGACTTATCTTTACTAGTATCAAACTCACGTGTAGGAAAACAAACGTGCAAAAGAAACTTTTCTCAAGAGTACTAAGAATAGCCACCACTCTGCTAAAATAACATTAAAAGTAGAGACTCATTAGACCGTTTAAAAACATTCTGGACGCTAGACAGTGCAAAAGTCCAGCAAGCTAGGTATTGAATGAGAGAGAGCTTCTGTCCACTCCACACTCCCATAACTTGGTTACAAACTGAAGTTTTGCAGGTTAAGGTGGTACTTGTTGGCAGTGAGCTCTTGCACAGCTTTGGAAGCTGACAGCTCTTCAGGACCATTTCCATGCTTACTAATGTCAATAGATTATTCAAGTTACCCAAAAAGCACACCGCATTCTTCCTGTACAGGATATTGGAAGAAGTATGCTGGATCTGACTTTAGAGTGACAGCACATGGTCAGATGATGGATGAATAACTGAAGAGATGTAAATTAACATTTGAAGACAGATCTCCAAAACTATGTGCAGGAGGCCTTATGTAGGAATGGAAGGGTGTGATTGGACACACTTCTAGGAGTTTTGGTACCATTTGTCATGGGTTAATTAGGTTCTCTGAGCTGTTTGAGAGTTATGAGGAGTGAGTACACAGTTCTGAGAAATGCCCTTACTACTTTAACAACCTGTTCTGCCACTATGGAAACCTAATTTTCATTCTGAAACCTTCCTCCTGAATTTGATCATTCTTGAGCTATTTGTTGCAGCTGTGTGCTATGTTCCAGAGGGGTAGCCGTGTTAGACTACTTCAGCAAAACAAAGCACTTTTAAAGACACGAAAGCTCATGCGATAAATAAATCGGTTAGTCTTCAGAAGTGCCACAGGACTCCTTATTAGCTATGTGCTAGTTACTTGTAAAATCTTAAAACACTGGGCATCTTGTTCCGTTTGATTATGGGTTAAAAGTGGTGACGCTTCTTGAGATGAGTGGTGGCTGAAGTCCATTATAAACTGTAATTACTCGTGTTAATTTATGGAAATACGTTATGCACTTATCACCATATTTAATTATAATTAAATGAAAATGCATCTGTCACTATTTTCCTGTTTATGAATTACTAAAGTGGCCATTTTCTGCTTTGCAAGCTGGTATGTTCAACACTCCTGGAATGCAAAGCTTGTTACAGCAGATAACAGAAAATCCACAGCTCATGCAGAATATGTTGTCTGCACCCTATATGCGAAGCATGATGCAATCACTAAGCCAGAACCCTGATCTTGCAGCTCAGGTAAACCTACTATGTATTGTATGTACTGAATGAAAAGAAAGGTATTGCAGATTCATAAAGTAACTACTGTCATAGCAAAGTAAGGATTGAATGTGCTGTCTAAGGCAAACACTTGCAAGCCTACTAATATGCTTCTCCAGTTCCTAGTTAGACATCTTGCCAGTCAGCCTCTTGAGTGTAACGACAGGATAGTGTGTACTGACGTGGGTTTAGGCACGACTGTGAAAGCAAACTGCAACATCACTGGGCTTGGAACCCTAGGTGAACTAAAGGGGCCTAGGAAGTACTAGGTTAGATGGTCAGAATAACCACGGGAGCTGAAAGCCATTGTGTATTCAGTGTGCAACATTTTAAAAGCCATAAATATGTGATCTCCTCTAGGAATCAACGAGAAAAGTTAGCCTCAAACTTATAGTTAGGGCACTGATAAATGTAGCCTCAAACTGATTTTAGGTGTTTAGGGTACCCGTGATTGTGACACCTGTATCTTCATTCTTCAGCTGTGGCCTTTGTGTGGCTTTCATGTGTTGTACAAGTGTAAATACTTACTATTGTAGCAATAGGAATAGTGGCCTAATCTTTTCCTGATACTACTTGTGATGCAAATATGCCTATAGTGGATTCAGCTTCTAAAGAGTGAGCACAGGTTGGATGTGTGCAGTGGAAAGGAAGGTATCTCATGCTTTTAAAAAAAACGTAGCAGGAGAGCTTCACTGGTGTTTTACACCCAGTGAATCTGTGTAGAAGAACAGCCCTCAGCTCTGTAGTATGCAAGCCTTTCCTCTTAATCCTCTTCCGCAAAGGGATCTTTATGCAAAGATCTGGCACTTCCATATGAATAAAAACTTAAACACCCAAAAACCAAGAATTGTTGTCCAGTGTTAGATGACTGGATGCTTCCAGAAATTGGTTTTGGACAGTAAGTGAAGTAAATAGTCATTTACAAGTAAATTAAGTAAGTGGTCATTTAAAAGTTTTCTCTATTTCAGAGAAGATCCTAATTGTCACATAAAATAGTTAACTATAAAGGCACCAAATGTATAAGTTGCACTAAATCACATTTTTCTGGGGTAGAGGCAGTAGCTTTATTTATTGTATTTAGTATTCCAGCTAAAATTGAGCATTTGCCCCATAGATGATGCTGAATAATCCCTTATTTGCTGGAAATCCTCAACTTCAGGAACAAATGAGACAACAACTCCCAACTTTCCTTCAACAAGTGAGTAAAAGAGAGGCTAACTGCCGTCAGCAAATGTCTTGCAGATAGTGTGAGCCAAATTGCATGCACTTGGTCTTATTCTGTTCTGGTTGAAAGCATAGAAAGCCTGATCTGCTATTCTACTGCAAACACTAGCATCAGTCTGGGGATTGGTCTCTTAGTGATTAAATACTCGTAAATGGTTGATTCATCGGGCTCACCTCCCTGCTCCCATCTGTCCCAAAGTTATTGGGCTTTAGCCATCTCATTCTCATCCATGTGTTCAGTTTTACTGAATGGAGGTGGAGATGCAGAGCTACCGGTGAATTCTCTGTATCTTAAGTCCTTAAATCATGATTTAAGGAGGTAAATAACTTAGTCATAGGTTGGTGGCCTATTGCAGGAGTGGGTGGGTGAGGTCTTGAGGCCTGCATTTTGCAGGAGGTCAGACTAGATGATCGTACTGGTCCCTTCTGACCTTAAAGTCTATGAGTCTATGAGATAAAGCACTGCAGTCCGTACCATTGCACTAACTCTTCTACGTCACATGTACACACCCAGTGAGCGAGATGAAACTAAATTCTATGGAAACGGTTGTGACAGTGTCTTTTGGAATAAGGATCAATTGCATAGGAGTGTTTCTGAGAGAGATTCTCATCCATCACTGCAGCTTCTGATCTGTCCTCGGGGGTGTACCAGATTAACAGGGGTAAAGAGAGCGAAGACATCTAGTTGCTCTGAGCAATCTAATCGTAGTCTTCTCTATAATAACAAAACACAGACTACTGAACATTAGCTAAGTTGTCGACATGAAGTGCTTTGTATAGCAGCTTGGTTTCCAGACGCTAGCACTTGGTCCTTCCTCAGAGACATTGACAGGTTTCACCAGCTGCAGATCTAGGTCAGGGGTCGGCAACCTTTGCTGGGGGGTGGGGCCAGGCCTCTGGTTCCTGGTCGGGGCCGGCTCCCACCAGGGCTGTCCCTGGGGTGAGCAGGACCCAGGGCCAATTCACCCGAGCCCACACTGGAGAGGGGAAGGATGGACTGGGCTGGTCCGCTCCGCCCCCGGGCCCAGCAATGCAAGGCCGCCCCGCCAGTGGGAGCCGGCCCTGACCGTGGCCCCGAGGCAGCCATCGGGAGCCGACCCTGGCCAGAAGCCGGCTGAGGCTGCTGCTGCTGGGGATTCCAGGCTGCTTCCTGAAGCCGGGGCTGCTGGCACCCCAGCCATAGCTGGGGACCCAAGGCTGCTGCCGAGGCTCCAAATGGTAAACGAATAGATTGTCTTTGTTGCAAACACAGAGAGTTTGAATCTTAAATCAAATCTTATCTTTCAAAGGTCATTGCAGAATTTCATCTTTGTTTATCCGACTGTTCTAAGCAAAGATGGGCCAAAGCCATGAAGTTCAGTTTCATCTTTGAAACTTCCCTGTGTCTAGAGATTTTCAGATTTCAGGATTTGGCTTGTGTTCATCAGTAGTTGAAGAGGAACTTGAATCAACCACCTTAAACTTATACATCAAATTGTGTAGCTAGTACATCGGTAGACTGGCACTATAGATAATACAGAAAGAGAGGAAGTAATGGGCATACATTTGCAAAGTCTGAAGTTAATAGCAGACTTATTCTATGCATAATCTCCCCGCTCCCCTTACCCCCTCAAAAAAGGATATTTCAACGTATATTCTTAGATTATATATGTCTGTTAGTCGAGTGCCTCTGCACATCCAGCCTGGTTGCATATCAGCCCTATTATATAGTAGGAAACTAATTTAGAAATTAGCTTGGAAACTTACTCTCAGGCTTCTAAAGATCAGGTGTGTCAGATGATACTTTGGTGGGAGAGGAGTGAGAAACAGTGCTTCTAGAGTACTGCTTGTCACAATTCAGGCCAACTGCATCTTTATTCCTCCCACCTCAGGAGTGTGACAAAGGCTTCCAGCTTCTCACCCATCAGCTCTCTCTTCCTCCTGTGCTGGAGTGCTAAGGCTGTACAGCTCCCAGATTAATACTGTGATATTCCTAGCAAGCCAGACAACTTAAAAAGCTAGCAGCTGTGCTGTGCTTTCTCCCTGGAGGCTATGTGCAGTATGTTGGCTGTTGTTACAAATTACCACATGGTTCCTTATAAGCAAGCACCTTTATTCTTAAAGTAAAAGCGTTACAGAGAAAATGTTTTAAAACCATCAAACACATGCATGCTGCAATGTTACCAAAGGTCATCCAGCTCCAGCCTTGTGCTCTGGTAGGTGTCAGTCCTTCAGAACCCACAACTGGGTTTCCCCTTGTACATTTATAACTGTCTCAGAATTAAGACTGGGCAGGTCATCTTGTTTCCTTATGCAGCTCGGGCCACTAACCTGCAGTCCCGAGGAAGAGGTAATCAGAAGACAAGCACCCTCTCACCAGGGTGTGACTTCAAAAGGCTGAGTTTCTGCATCACCAGTAGTGGGTGATTGCCTTCAACCTTTCCTTGGGGATTCCCTGGGTAATTCACTTCACCCTTATTGTCTCACAAAATCCATTCTTGTCTGGCATGATCTCAGTATAGTCCTTTGAATACCCGGGTCTTACATCACTCCCTCCCCCCACCAAGTTGCATGCAATCCCAGCCCACAGTAATACATAAGCTTTGCATTAATACAGTATCATATTTTTTAAGATATTGCCATATCGGACACTCTTCCCCATACTTGAAGGGTGTTGGGGGGCTGCTGTTTCGAAAGACTGAACTGTTATAAGGGTGGTGCAGAGTGGTATTAGAATAAAAAGATGAGCAATAGCAGGTA
Source organism: Pelusios castaneus (assembly GCA_007922175.1). Classification (NCBI taxonomy): domain Eukaryota; kingdom Metazoa; phylum Chordata; order Testudines; family Pelomedusidae; genus Pelusios; species Pelusios castaneus. The sequence continues at coordinate 10,467,733 of ML685776.1, forward strand.
TTGAGAGGGTGTTTACTACAGAAAACAAATAGTGATAAAGATGAATTCAGTGCTTGTTTCAGTTAATAATGAGTTTATTTCCTGTTCTTAGATGCAGAACCCTGACACACTCTCAGCAATGTCAAACCCTAGAGCAATGCAAGCTTTGTTACAGATTCAGCAGGGCTTGCAGACACTAGCAACAGAAGCTCCCGGCCTTATACCAGGGTAAGAGTTGCCCTGACAACTTGTACATTTCTTTACTTATTTATTTTCAATCTGTTTGATATATTTGTCTTTTTTGTCTTGCCTCTTTAAATTTAGAAACTTGTCCAGTTGCACAACTCCATCTTCCTTTTACTAAACATCTTCATTTTAGGCATCTGCTACTTTTTCCCCTTCTGCACATGTTAAAACGTTAATGTTTATAATGGCTCTTACGGTGTTTGGATGCTTTTGTACTTGATTTACTATGTTAAATTTGTATTTTCTATTCCCACTGATATCCATAGGATTCCAAAGTGACAATTTAGGGCAGGAAATTAACAGTATATGACTACTAAGTTTACTCGAATACAAAAGTGAATGTGAGTATTGCTGTTCCTTGTCTCTGCAGATTTAATCCTGGTTTAGGGGGATTAGGAAGCACTGGAGGTCCTACAGGGACAACCGTACCTGCCTCCATTCCCAGTGAAAATACAAGTCCAGTCTCAGGAGTTGCTGAACCTGGTCACCAACAGTTTGTTCAGCAAATGTTGCAGGCACTTGCTGGTGCAAATGCTCAGGTAAGGTAGCAGATGGCTAACCTAGAACCTGAAGATGTTTTAATATTTGACTTTGAATTGTATTGGTCTGAAAGACTGAGTTGTTGGTAAACATTTCTCACAATATACAAAATATCCTCAGGAGTACAAAGAGTAAACTTAGATTGACAAAAGATATAAAATTCTTAATTTGAGTACTGCCTCTTCTCGTGCTATTGCAAACTTGAACTAGATTTTAAAAAGCAGGTTAAGTTGTTTTGGATATGGTACTAGCCCCTAAGATTTCTGCTGTTTCTTTGTACAATAACAATTTATTGTCAAGATATTTGTCAGCCTAGTTGCTCTATTAAGGACCTATATGGACAAAGGACATTCACGATACATCTGCAAAATCCACTCAGTAAACTAAAAATCAGCAAAATGTTTTTGCTTAATCTGTTAAATTGAGAGTTCAAGGTAACGAATAGGTACAAATATTGGATAGGAGAAACATTTTTGATAGCCATTTAATTTTCCTCTCCTACTTAGGCATATAAGGGGATACAGGACAGGCATGCCATCTGTGCTGTAATGTTTGAACGTGGGCATAACAGCTGGAGACAAGATGGAAATGGCAGCCTTAACAATAAACAAAGTTTTTTTTTTTATTTTTATGGGTTGGTCATGAACGCCTGTACCTGTGTTCAGTCTCTAAAATCCTGGTATTTGAAAAACAGTTTCTCCTTTGTTGCTTATCTGCAAAAATCAGAGTTAAAGAACTGTTGGAATGATAACTTTTGAAACAGCAAGAAGTGTAGTTTTCTTTGGGCTTGTTGGTTTAAACATTTTGTTGCTTAAACTAACATGGTTTCAAAGAATGCCTCTAACCGTCATAAATTTGTGAGGGTTCAACCTTGCACAATTGAAGTCAGTAGGCATTCTGCTCCTTATTGTGTGGGAGCAGGATCAGACCAGAAAAACACAGCTCTTCAGTTTCTCATTTAGAAGTTCTAACTGTTGTAAAACTTCTGCTCATTTAAAATATTTCTTGACCTTTTTTGGAGCCTTTAAAAAAATTTTTTAAAAAGTGATATGTCAATAACAGGAATATCTTTACTATGCCGCCTCACATTCAGTAACACTATTCCCAACAGCGAGTTCATCAAAAATTTCCAGTGTAGAGCATTATTGGGTTTAATTCTTCATTTCACTTACAAGAACAATGCATTAATGGCTCTTTGAGAATAGTTTTTTTTAAGATAGTTTTGATCAGGTTATCTTGTTACATCACATTAACATACAGCACTTCCTTGAATGATTTCAGAAACAAGCAACTTTTGGTACAGGTGTTCTTAAGCCATTAGGCAGACTAGCATCAGAAAAAGAGACTATTCAGTTGTAGTTGTTCCGTTTTGCCAGCTGGTTTTGGAAATGTAAAGAAAACAGTAGTTGCAGGAATAAGGCAAGGCAAAATGTGGAATAGAATCAGATGTTTAGTCATCTAATACAGTGTGTTCACAGTATTTGTGTTAAGCCTGTAACCCCAGCTTAAAATAAATTGTCCTATTTTTTAGCAGTTACAAAATCCAGAAGTCAGATTTCAGCAGCAACTGGAACAGCTCAGTGCAATGGGCTTTTTGAACCGTGAAGCAAATTTACAAGCTCTAATAGCAACAGGAGGAGATATCAATGCAGCTATTGAAAGGCTACTGGGCTCCCAACCATCGTAGCAACGTTTCTTCAACTTGAAAAATGTAATTTATTTTTGATAACAGCTCTTAAAACTTTAAAATACCTGCTTCTGACTCTTGGGATTGTCTTGTTATAACTAAAACCCGTCTGATACATTTTAAGGTGGAGTGCGGTAGTTTTCTTTGAACGGTGGGAATCAATGCTTTTTCACTCACAGTTGTTGCATGCATCAAACACTTCTATTCATTCTTCAATTATTGTGATTTTTAAAAAACAAATATATTTCACAGTTGAATGAACAGGATTTGTCCAATTTATTTGCTACTTAAACATTAGCTTTGGGTAGTAATTTATGTAGAGTACAAATTATTAAAAAGGAAACAAATTAAATGAAGCTATAATTTGTGGGTACCAATACTGCTTTTTGTGACTTCAGCATGTATTTTTTGCTAGCAAAATGCTGTAAGATTTATACCATTTGATTTATGTATCCTTTTTACTTTTATTTGTCTAAAATATACACACAATATACACATTGGAAACAACTCACATCTAGGAACTTACATGTTGCAATAGAATGAATATAGGTAACCAAAAAAAGCCAGAACAAATAAAATTAATGACACATTTCTAATGTAGAAACTTCGAGCATCTTTGGTAAACATCTCTCAGCAAAAGTGCTTAGGCAAGTTCATTTAAAATAGGTTAGGAATATTGATCTAATCTCTAAATCTGCATCTAACTGTACAGAAACCTGCATTGTAACATCTTCTCAGTATTCACAAGGATTGACTGGAAACTACCTTAATCTTTGTGTAGATTGAAGGAGCACCATATGCTCTAAAACTGCTTCTAAGGCTTTTTTGCTTCTCCCATTGAGATTCTAACATGCATTATGATTTGTAATTAGAAGCATTACTTTCTGACCATGATGTGATGTTCTAATTACTTTTAACCACCATGTAAAAATACTGTATATCTTTTGAGTTTTTATTGGTAGCTATTTCTCTTGTGCACAGGTAATAAATGAATTAAAAATTCTTTGTGAGCAACTTGTCTCAAGTGTTTTTGCTTAACAACTGATTCTTTGACATTCAGGAAAGCAAAACGTGGATGTTGGGCCTTTAAGGGAGATTTTTGGTGCACGATATACAGACTTTATCTTTTAACTAAGATTAATAAACAATGTTTGGCTTACAGAGGAGAGAGAGGGAGGAGGAATCTAAAGCATAAGGACTACCTTTAAAGTAGACAAAATATAACACTTGATGAGGTAAAGAAGGCTCCACTGCTTATCCTGTTTACCAGACTGGCTCTGGTTTGGATGTGAATCCCTTCTGAGGCCTGTTGTGTCAAATTCTAATGTTGGTAGTTGAGGACCATTCACTTGGGTTACTTATATTTTAATCTCAGAACTGTCTTTTATCATGTCATGTAAACTACTTCATTTGGTGTTGAGTACAAGTGTGATTTAATTTAAAAGGGGATGGGAAACATGTTAAATGTATCCTTCCATCTGTAGTCGATAGATTATATAAAACTTAATTAGTAGTTAAGTTGTTCACCAAACTAGATGAACCAAAAGATTTTTGAAATAGAAGCAAAATGAGATAAGGTATTCTGTATTTAAATTGCTTACATTGGTTATAAAACTGAAACCTGTTAACTTCTGTTAGACCAAATCTCCAGAAAATGTGCTGCTCTGACCTGTACTTTTCCTGGATAGCAAACATTTTAGCTGAACTTTGGCACTTAATAAGTACATTGCTCAATTACAACTAATGCACAGTACTGGGAAGAGTACAAGAAAACCTCTTTGCTCACATCCTCTGCTCAATGTGTGCAGTTAGAGTCAAAAAAGAGCTAACGTTAGGAATCCTTAGGAAAAAGATAGGTAAGAAAAGAAAATATAATGCCACTATATAAATACATAATACACCCACTCCTTGTCTTTCATATATAGTTCTGATTGTCCTATCTTAAAGATATATTTCAGAGTTGGAAAAGGTAGAGAGACAACAAAAATGATTAGAGGTCTGGAAGGGGCTTTCCTATGAAAAGAGATTTAAAAGAACTGGCAGCATTCACCATATAGTAGAGACAATTAAGGGGTTTTCTTCCTGTTCCCAAATATTCAGGTTATGGATATCCATTTTCTTTTATTCAATCTTGTGGAAAAGGCTTTTCTTTGGGTGCAATTCAAAGGGAGTTCATGAACGCAGAGCAAGTTGCCTACACAACCATTCCACTTTATCAATTACTCTTAGCAAGATTTTCACATGACTGGTGATCTTGGGTGCCCAACTTGACATTTTAAAGGGGCCTGAAAGTGTATCAACCAATTGAAGATCAGGCCCCTTTAAATTACCTCAAAATAGGTACCTATAGTCACAAATCCCTATTGAAAATTGTGGCCCTTCTTACAAATTTCAGTCCTTGATTTCAGTGGAAACTGAGGTACAGGTTCAGTCACTGAAAGTTAATGGCAGAGCAATTAAGTGTATTTGTAATTCCAGTTTCTCTCTTAATAAAGGTGACTAAGGTGAATGTCCTTAATCTGACAGGCTTCCTTTAAACTGTATTAAGTTATGTAAATAGTTTAAAGGGAAGCCTCATTTGAATGCAAATATTCTTCTACCGATTTAAAAAAAAATAAAAAATTGGGATTTAGAATTTTCAATGTATACTGCAGCCTTCACCCCCACCAAACAGCTTTGTTATTTTAAATCAGTCCAAGAGACTAATCTAACATATGACCAGAAATCTACAATATAACTAGATGTGGCAGAATTTTTTTATAATTTTGATGAATACATTTATTTAAGCAATTTTTATATTTTTATCTATTTAAATTTTCACAGTTGTGTGAAATAATGGGGGAGCAGCAGGACAATTATTTAATCACTAGTCATTGAGCTATAAAAAAGCTTAAAGCTTTAGAATCAAGTATCATTGCCATAAGTCAAAATATACCAAGTAAATATCCTTCAATTAAATGCTCATAAAGAAAAATGCTGCTTGAGAAATTCTTTGCATTTCACTTAGCAATGAAAATATTTTTCCATTGGTTTGTGTCTGTGTATACAATGAAAATAAACATTTACCATCATTTAGAGATCAAAACCTATATTTAACAGGGAGGGTTCTTCGTGTTTGCTCATGCCTATTCCATTCTAGGTGTGTGTGTGCCTCCATGCACAATTACTGGATTTTTTTGTCCCCTTACAGTATCCATAGGGCCAGCTTTGGTGCCCCCTGGAGTCCTGCACACATGTGGAATATAAGACACCACCAGTCTTACGTCCCCTCAGTTCTTCCTTTCTATAACTGATGGTTACTGGGCTGTCTTGCTTGCTTCCGCAAGTACCTCTTAGCATTTAGTGTTCACTTAAGTCGTCGTAAATTGTAGGAACTAGTGCATTTTGTTGATAGTTTAAATAGTTTAGTGGTTAAGGTTAGTTCCTTCCTGGATATCTGCCCAACAACAGGGCATGCCCCAGTCTCTGGGTTTCAAGTCTTGTGGCATGTCCTTCCTGATTAGCACTCCCTGGATGGTTCCCTGAAATGTCTGGGGAGTCGCACAAGAAGGACAAGTGCTGAATCTGTAAAGTGTTCAGACCAGGGACTCAGAAGGAGCGGGAAATCAGTTTGAAGGCCTTACTGATAGAGGCTGTATTAAGACCAGCCTTGGAGCCATCCTGCTTCCCCTCAGTGCTGAGTACTGTGTCAGTGTGGAGCGTGGCACTGATGATCTCCACTGAAGGAAAAGAAACCAGGAGAGGGGATCGTTCCCCTATGACCAAAAAGATCCAGGACACAGGGTTGAGCATGGGGCCATCACAAATTCAGCAGGCCGAGCAGACGCTGCAGGATCAAGGCTAGATGTTTCCCTGCCTATATTCTTCCCGAAGCCACATACGTCAAAGAAGGAATGGAGATGGCACACACAGTTTGCGAAGAGCCCTGGCATTTTACATCAAAAGAACAAAACTGTTTCTTAAGTCCCTGCAGCTGTTCATGGCGATGGCTGACAGACTAAAGGGCTTACCTATCTCCAGCAGATCTCTTGGATAACCTTCTGCATTAGGTTCTGTTCAAGCAGGCGAAAGTTCCTCTTCTGGGAAGCGTCACAGCCCACTTGACCATGGCGCAGGTCTCATCTGAAGCATTCCTGGTGTCTGTTCAGGACATGCGCAAAGCTGCTACATGGTTGTCTGCACACCTTTACCTCCCACTACATCATTCAGCAAGCAAGAGACAATGCCAGCCTTGGCAGACTGGTGCTGCAGACAACTCATCTGCCAACTCCAGTCACCGAGAATGGAATCAACATGAGCAAGAACTCAAAGAAGAAAAGATTCCATGACCTGCCCCTGGTCCCCACTGCTGGAGTTGATGGCAAGAAAGAACTGAGGGGGAATAGGGCTGGCGGTACCTTATAGCCCTGGCATGAGCATGGGACTCCGGGGGGTGCCGAAGCCAACTGCAGAGATTCTTCTAAGGGGAAGAAAATTATGGTAACCATGCATGGAGGTGTGCATGCACCCAGAATGGAATGGACATGAGCAACGTATCTTGTCGAACAACATTTACAAGGTGAATAGCCATGTTTTCATTTTTAATAAATACATAAAAACAGCAAAACCCTGCAGTGCAAACAAACCAAGGATTATATTTGTGCAAAAGCATCACAGGCTAAATAAATCTGTTTAAATATCCTGGCTAATTCCTGCCCTGAGCCAGCAACCAAATACGGTGTAGTCCCATTGAACTCAATAGAGCTACTCCTGTAAAAGTAATGCAGCTGTTGCAAGATTGGGGCTAAAGGGCTGACCTCTAAACTGAGAGATGTATAAACAGTAATGAAACATTAACAGAGGAAACTGAAATCTTACATCTTTCTGTCTTAACAGTGTAAGAGTGTTCAATAGGGTAGTTTGGCTTCAAATAGATTTTAACCTGACAGCATTCCTTTAGTAGAGGCCGGGGAGGCATCCCTTAGTCTCTCCTGTTGAAGCTGTTCCACTGTGGATAAATAATAGAAGAGTAATGTATCACTTATTGGGGTAATGTATTACTTATCATAGGTTTTTTCAAATTATTCAGCCAGGCTGCACTGATGGGCCTGAGAGTTGTGTCTTGCTTTAAAGTGAAACATTTCTTTTCAGGTTCCCTGCATACATTCCTCTAGTTTTGTTGGCATCTGGCTACTGAGAGCCATTGTCGTACAGTCAGTAGCAGGGTGGAATTGGGATCTGCATGCCTCTGCTTTTATAAGGGGGCATGATAATAAAAGGGTCAGAAATACTGACTTAGAAAACTACACCTGCTTAGTTCTGAAGGCTGGGTCTAGCCTGGGGAAATCCTGTTGCAAAAGATAAATGTTTTCTATGGTCTGTATTATTGGTAAACACAAATTGATGACAAGTTCCAGAGGGATAGCCATGTTTATTTCAGCAAAACAAATGAGGAGCCCTGTGGCACTTATAAAGACTTACAAAGTTATGAAGGCATAAGCTTTTTTAGGCTATAACCCACTTCCTTAGATGCATGAAGTGAAAAACTGCAGTGTTAGCTATAGATAGCTACAGATACATGCACGCGCATGCGCGCACACACACACACACACACACACACATGCAAAGAAGGGTGAGTTGGGCTCAGTTCAAACAGTGTAGATACGGCCCGTTAATAACAATTGATGAGAATGTTCAAAGAGGGAAAATTGCCTTTTGTTGTGAGCTAGCCACTCCCAGTCCCTATTCCGACCCAGTTTGATAGTGTCAAGTTTGCATATGAATTTCAGCTCTGCAGTTTCACGCTGAAGTCTGTTTTTGAAGTCTTTTTGCTGAAGGCTGGTGACATTCAAGTCAGTTACTGAGTGTCCAGGAGACTCATGTGCTCTCCTCCTGGTTTCTGAATGCTATCATTCTTGAGGTCTGATTTGTGTCCATTTATTCTTTTGTGTAGAGACAGTCTGGTTTGGCCAATGTACATGGCAGAGGGGCATTGCTGGCACATGGCATATATCACCCTGGTAGATGTGCAGATGAATGAGCCCCTGATGGAGTGGCTGACCTTGGGTCCCATATTAGTGTCACTTGAGTAGATGTGCGGGCAGAGCTGGGAATGGGATTCGTTGCAGGGATAGGTTCCTAGGTTAGTGTTTCTTTTTGGTGTGTAGTGCTGAGTCACTAATGAAGATGCCTGTTGTTCACTGCTACTCCACAAGAGACTTAAGGTGACTCTATTCACCCATCAAATTTTCAAGACAAGGACAGTTGATGGTGAATAAGGGGACCAGTCGTTGTGTGGTTAAAAAGAGGTAACCTGGCAGGAAACCCATGAACAGACATACATACCTCTTCGTTGCTTTTGCAAATATAAACCCCATCCCATTCCTGCATTAGCACCTGAAAACTGACTTCAGACACCAACAGCCTGAAGAGGATTGGGGAGGGGGGCATTGTGTCTTTTCCAGGAATCATGTAGAGGAAAAAGAGTGGATCGGATCTCCTGAAATAAATTGAAAACTGGAAGGTAGGAGGGACTTAGGGGGAAAGCTCTCCAAGGGAGATGCCTTGGCACAGAGCTCCCTCCTACTCTTCCTTCAGAGGCTGACAGCTTGCTGCTTGTCTCATCATTCCTTGTTACTGCTCATTGCTATACTGGTGGGTGGGTAGCCTGCTGTCTGCTCCCCACACCTGTCTCTCACTTTGCCTGAGGCAATGGGACAGACTTCTCCTTCCTCCTCATCTGACAAACACATGGTGCGGGCTCCCATGCCTGCTGTTGATGCTACAAAGTAACTAAGCATGTTTTTAAAGATCTGACTTAGATCAGCCCTTTATGGAGAACCTCCCTTCTCGGAGTGAGGCTGGGGGGCCCAGCAATGCTTCAAGGTAATTTAACTACCTTGAGCTCTGGGTGGCACCAATGAGCTGTAGCGGGAATTGCTGGCTAGTGGGGAGGAAGGGAACTGGTATAATTAAAGCTATTGAGTTATTTTGTTTTGCTTTAAGTAGGGTAGCTGGGAATTTACATGACCTTCAGCTTGAAGCAAACAGGACCTAATAGACCACAGTACTGAGCACGCCAGTGGCACAATCTGCACTTCTCAGTCACAAAGTTTATTGCAGAATTACGGAAATGGTTGGTTTTGATATTTTCCCTGTGTTAACGGAGCGAAGTGGAAACAAGTCTTGTTTGCTTTAATCTGAAGTAAAGTGACACAGATGCATCCGTGGGGGGAATGGTTCACCCTACTTCCTCTCAGGCAAGTGAGAAACCTGTTAGGATTTAGTTTTGTAAACAGGAACTAAACTATAAATAATTCAAGAACGAGAAGGGGCTGAGCTGTATTGTAATTATACACACAAAAATGTGGGTGCCAAAATATAGCTTTAAATAAAAGAGGTTTTGTTTTCAAAGGTGCTGGGCACCCAGCACTTCAGGGGGATTTGTGTGTGCTCAACATTTCTGTAAATCAAGTCATTTAGTTTAGATGCCTGCCTATAGGCTTAAGAACCTAACTTTGGGCACTCATTTAAAAATCCTAGCCAACAAAATTTTTAGATGGGATTTAGGAAGGACTGAGGGTTAATCTTGACACTTGATCACGTATTATACTATGTGATGTGTTGTAACTTTTTTAAACACTGTTAGAAATAGGTCATGAACTGTTTTATTTGCCCAGACTTGATAAAAATCAAGCACAATTTCAACACAGTGCAGCAGTAGACAGGACTTTTTGCCTGAAGAACCGCATGCTGTTGTTGGTCAATGTAAATCTGAGCTAGTAGAGTCACCAGAAGAGGGTGCCATTTACCTAAATTTAATGTTGGCACGAACCAGACTCTACCTCTGAACAATAAACTGACTCGTGTGTGTGTGTTGGGAATCTGAATGTTGCACTTGGCCTTCATTTCAATATGCTGTGTTGAACATAAACCCTGAAACATAATCCTACAACTGAGGCCCACTTCTAATTTGTCTCATAAGAAATGAGCAGGATGTAGAAAAAGTAATCTGCAATGACTTAGCCATTAGTCTAGGACTCTTTCACACTGAACCAAACAGTTTGAATACAGATTTTGGATTAAATAGGCTTACGGGCATTTTATACAAGACAGCAGTACAGAAAGAAATGGATCGATCTTTTGCAGTCTGATTTCTTTGGCTGTATGTCACTTGTAGGGAAGATACCCACCAGATAAACTCCTCTATACCAGACAGGTCAAAAACTGGTAACTAACACTACTGTCCCCAAAGCTCACTGCCAGAGAGGCAGTGTTGGTATTTCTTTGGTGTGCTAGAAGAAGCTATAAACACCTTTTTAACTTGCTCCAATGGGGTAGCTGTGTTAGTCTAGGTCAGCAAAACAAACAAGGAGTCCTGTGGCACTTTTAAAGACTAACACATTTATTTATTGCATGAGCTTTTGTGGGAGAAAATGAAAATCCCACTTCATCAGATGCTTCTGACAAAGTGGGATTTTCTCCCATGAAAGCTCATGCAATAAATAAATGTGTTAGTCTTTAAAAGTGCCACAGGACTCCTTGTTTGTTTTACCTTTTTAAGTGGTAACCCAGCTAATGATTTCTTTCCCTGAAGATGCCTTTGGACAGCACTATCCCTGCCTGAAAAGGAGTGAGCTTGTTGCATTAATCAAAGTCATAAATTGAGATGAGAGTACCAAGGAAGGCACTTCTCTTGTAGAGCATCTCTCATAATGTATCCTACAATGAGTTACAAAATTAAAACAGAGAGAGACACATGAGGGAAGAGGGCTGGTTTCAGGTAATAGTTGAAGTAAAGACCAGTATTTACTGAGCTGTGGGCAAAGGAGGCTTTAAATGCATATATACAAAATAATTGAACATGCTTTCATCTTTAAATTTCTTGAATTATGTAAGTGACTTTTAATGCAAAAGTTTCTAACATACAGAATTAACGAGGGAAAGTGGACTGTATATTTTATTTCTTTTTACTTATTTTTAATGAGCATTTTTGTTGTTGCTTAATGTACTGAGTTTTGTTTCATAGACTGACCATGAATATACTGGAGTGAGAGAGATGACTGTATGTGGTGCTCCGAGGCCCTTATTGTGCAAACGTATGCATGAGCACATCTTCACACAGAAGTAGTCCATTGTTTTCACTAGGACTACTCATGTGCATAGGTATTTGAGGGATCAAGGCCAAAGTTGTGTCATCTTATCTTTAATAAGGACTTTACATTATAAAATCACAAATGCAACTCCAATTTGTAATGCTTTGTAGAAGAGAGAGTAAACACGTTTTTAAGAACCTTATTTCCCTGGTTCAGTTTGTAAGGGACGCTGAAAACAAGATGCTCAATTGCTGGTGTGTGTGTTGTCCATCTCTGAAATCCATAGACTGTTTGTGTCTGTGGGGAGCAATGTGCGAGACTCCTATCTGAAGTGGGAGTCTCCCTTATTAACAGGGTTTTGCCGTTGCTCTTCCTCATACCAGCTCTGAATTCTCACTACTGTGAAAGTCATGCTTTGTGACACAGGTTGAATATGAGAGGCTGGAGTGAGGTTATCATGGTAGCAAGTGGATGGTGCTAGAAAAAGTCACATTGAACTGCCTACCAGTCAAGGTGAAGGTAGGGAACAGCCTTCAGTTTTGAACTGATGAGCCCAGCGGTACATAAATCTTATCTCAGAGGCTGAGGCATTCTCATTCATGCTTCATCACAGTGTGTATTTTGCATATCAGAGTTAATACAGTGCTAAGTAGTTTATTTTTCAAGATTGAGGCAGAATACTACTTTGCAGTTACATAGCCCTTTCCTTCCCACTGAAGCTCACAGTGTTCAGGTAAATTCAATGAAGTCTCACAACAATCATGTGAGATAGAGAAGTATTTTCACAGATGAGGACACAGAACCTGTGTCAAGATCAGGCATCGAGCTAATGGTAGAATTAGCTCCTGCACTATTAGAGAACTCTGCATCATCCTAAAAGGATCTTTCAGTCCTTTCAACACTTAATGTCAGGTAGTAATGACAGGGGCCGTTTTCTGTGTTTTGACAGGAAAAAAGTGGAAGCTAAATTTGTTGAGATTTTCACGGCCTACTTCCGTTTCTGTCAAAATCCATGCCACATTCCCTATGATTTAAATCAGAGAAGAGTTGAGCCAACACCAGTTATTTTGGAAAATTGTATTAGTGAAAATATCAGTAGTGGTCCAGTCCCTTTTTAGTATATAAAGACAATGAAGTTAATATTGCAAACAGTCCTGGTTAACTTGGGAGAGCAGCTAAAATGCTGTTCCACAAATATGACACAGTTAAGAGAATTAATGTGCATTTAATGCAGAAACTGCTCTGAAAAAGTATTAATCTAAGTGAATAGATTTCTGAATTTCAGATACTATTTCAGACACAGACTTTTCCAGACTCTCAGTAATAAAGTTCTCTGGTGCTGATGGAGCCTCCAGTGTATGAAACTGAGATTGTAGTAATTCGGGTGACATAAAATGTCCTTTCCTCTCCGTTAGGCGGCTGGCAATGAGCTCCATAGGTCCATCCAAATGGATAAAAAGGATCTTCCTTGTTGCAGGGTCTCCTTGTTCCTCTAGGTGATCACTTTTGGAATACACAGCATCCCTTCCACTTACTAATATGTGTCGATACATTTTCTTCAGAGCAGAACAGGCCAGAATCACACTTTGACCAGCGGACTCTTCTCTATCGAGAGAAGAAAATTTCAGTAGCAGTAACTTAATATTTGGTAAAGCAAACAAAGAGACCTGTGGCACTTTTAAAGACTAACGAATTTATTTATCACATGAGCTTTTGTTGGAGAAAATCCCACTTCATCAGACACTTTGAACATGGGGAACTTACAGAAATATAATATACTATTTGGTCTATTCAAGCACTGACTGACCACTCTCAATAGATGGCAAGGGACACAACCCAACACGTCCTTACAAAGAAGAGTTGTAAAGATCCCTCTATTTTTTTCTCTCATTTTAATGGGACTCTGAAGCCAGTCTCTAGCGTAGATAGAACACTTGCTATTTAAAAATATTATTTCAGCCAGACTGTGTCCCTTTAACAGCTCCATCTCCTGGAGCGTTCACTATGGCCACCATCTTTCCAAATATAGACACATAATTAGATTTCAAACAGAGAGCCATAAGCACTGCTCTCTAGTTGCTAAGAAGAATAGTGGTTGGACGGCATCAGGCACTCACATGCCCCATCAACAAGCTGACTGTTAGCATGTGTGCAAGTACAGTGCTACCCTCAACAATACACACCTTTGGTTTCAAAGAGATGCGTGGAGGCAAATTCCTAACCCCTTTCACTTTCAAGTTTTGAAGATTTTGAACTAAATTGTTTGGGTTAGCCATACTGCTACTGTTAACATTAATGGGAACTCTGCATTCATCCTTGTTTTTCCCATAGTTACTTCAAAGGCTCAGACTAAGTGAAATTAACATAAGTACACTTGCATAACTGTTTCATTTTTCATTGGCAAGGGTCCTTTAAGGATTAAAAGCTTCAGGCAATGAGATAACATGGGAGCATGTTGCATCGCAAATCTCAAACCTTGCCTCCCAGTTAGTTTGGGCATTAAACACTGTAAATGAACATACAGGTTTGATGACCGAGATTTGCATTAAAAAAAACCCCACATTCTGCAGTCAATCTGTGTACACATTATACAAATACTAAACTTTCGTCACTGCCCTCTATTATACAAGACCAATAAAGTTGGTATTTAAAAGAAAATAAAAACCTGAAATACTTAACACTCTTCACTTCTGCAAGACTACTCCAGATGTAATTATTTATAAGCAGTTCTCTGAATTAAGCCTGAGTAATAATTTGCTGAACAACCTTTTTTTTTCCCCCAAATCCTGTTAGATTTTTCTGAGCCACACAACAGTCCCAGTTGGAGGCCTTCCAGAGGAAGCAAGCATGGACGATATTTTAAGGCGAAAGGAATCTAGTCAAATTCTAAGATACTTGCAGTGGTCAACTTCTTCATCAAAGCATGGCCAGCTGCTGTTTTCAAGGTAAGTACTCTGACTCTGTGCTATTGGCAGTAAATAAGATTTCTTTGAGGACGGGAGATAGAACCTACCTATCCCAGGACAAAAAATTACCAGAGCAATTCTGACTACTTGCTGTAGGTGGTACAACCCCTGGCCAGTTCCAAAAGGGGAGCCATGTTAGTCTAGGTCAGCCAAACAAACAAGGAGTCCTGTAGCACTTTTAAAGACTAACAAATTTATTTATCGCATGAGTTTTCATGGGAGAAAATCCCACTGCATCAGATGCTTTGAAGGTGGGGAACTTACAGAATGGGAGGAAATTAAATGCAGGGAAATGTATGAGACAGGATCAGGTCAGGCTGTAACAGCAAATCAGAATAGGTGTTGGGATTCTAACACTGGGGAACAGCATATAGAGGAAGGTGAGGTCAAATCACCTGTTGTAATGAGAATAAAATTCGTAGTCCCTGTTTAACCCTAAGGCAACGGAGTCATATTTACATATAAATTCCAATCCTGCAGTTTCTCTTTGAAGCTGTAATTTGTTATTCATTTTTTAATAGCGGTGCTCAAAAAACGGATAACAAATCACAGCTTCAAATAGAAACTGCAGAATTGGAATTTATATTGTAAGTAAATTTATATTGTAAGTAAATTTGACTCTGTTGCCTCAGGGTTACAACAGGGTTATTTGACCTCACCTTCCTTTATATGCTGTTCCCCAGTGTTTGAATCCCAACATCTATTTTGATTTGCTGTTACAGCCTGATCTGATCCTGTGTCATACATTTCCCTGCAATTAATGTCCTCCCATTCTGTAAGTTTCCCAGTGTCAAAGCATCTGAAGAAGCGGGATTTTCTCCCATGAAAGCTCATGTGATAAAAAATTTGTTAGTCTTTAAAAGTGCCACAGGACTCCTTGTTTGTTTGGCAATCCCTGGCCAGTAGATCTGCAAAACCCCTGTCCCCAACTCCTCATTGGGCAAGGATACAGAGAATGCCACCATGGAGCAGTCCACAGAGGAGCAGAATCCTTTTGCACTGTCTTTGTGGAAGTTTCTGTCTTTTGAGGCCTTCTGAGTCCCAGCTGCACCATTTTGTTCCTCAAGTAAAAAGGCAGATATCTTCTGTAGTATGGAGGGGAAGGAGCTGTAACTTAGTCTCAAGAGTTTGATTTTAACTTCATTAACATCAGTTTCCCCGAGGAGAAAGCCATTGGCTTATTAAAAATCTGACTGCAGGCTGCTAGTCGCCTTGGGCAGATATAGTAAACTATAATAGAACATTGGGTTGTTGCCTGAAGAAAGAACTAATTCAACTGGAAAGCTGTGAACCAATAGAAATCCACAGGATCCCAAGAATAAAGGAAATCTTCACAGTATCCCTACTTGTAATGCCATAATATCTGAGCAAACACGACTTATGGAAACCTCGTGCGTAGGATATCTCAAGTGGCCAGCAAAATCACTTTCCTGAATTGCTTCTATTATAAATGCAACGTCTGAGACCTTGTAGGAGCAGCCTGTGTCTAGGGTAATGCGTTTGAAATGACCCACATGGAAGTGAACAATATGAAGAGGGAATTTTGTTTTATTTTTGTACAGGGTTCAAAGTGCCACTGCCTGCTTGGTACCACTGCAGTAGGTAAAAGGGAAGGAGCTGTTGCTCTTTCTGTTCCCCTCCTTCTTTCTTTGCAGTGGGGGTGCAAACAGGTGCAGTGAGCCTCAAAGAAATGTCTTTGTGTCTGGGAAAAAATAGTGGGATGAATCACAGTTGTGGTGACCTCTGCTGATTATACATTTATGACTTACATTCCAGAGGCAAATAACTATTTTGGCCTCAGTTACTTGAATGGTGCTCTAAGAGTCATTGACTCATGGTTTAATTGGGTTCAGCCCTTTCAAGGTTAAATCCCATTATTTTTGAATTCTATATTCTCCCTGGCCCTTCTTAATAGAAGCTACATCCCTTACTTAGCCTCGGGCACTCAGCAGTCTCCTGCCACTCTGAGAAACAGCACATATATGTAAAATGTGAAAGCTCCTTTTTCCTGTTTCTATCACATCCAGATACCTAAATGAATCATCAGGATGGAGACTATTTTGAGGATACAACTACCAAGCAGAGAAGGCGAAAATGCTGCAAAACCCAAATCCAGATTTTGAACACAGCAGAGCTCTTGGGGGTTTGATTAAAACCTATCTTTACTGACAAGGATCATCCAACTTGACACTGTAATACATGTAATTGTTTTGGGGTGAGGGTGAATAAACATATACAAATTAAAAATGTAGAAATTTAAAGCTTTAGGTTTGACTCTTTTCTTCCGCAAGCTTCATTAAATTGCTTTTGCATTATTTTTCCCATTTTTTTTACACAGATCTAAATATTTGAGCTGGGATCACTGTTTAGGAATTGCATATTCTGCAAATTACAATGGTAAGTGAATCAACTGGGATAAGTGACTTAAGTTTATACAATCTATTCTCTGTATGTGCTCTCTAGAGCTAACTGATGTCAAATGTATTACAGAGCTGGATTCTTGAAGTATAACTATCTTCACATAGACAACAGAGAAAATCCAAACACTTCCAGCAAGTGGTATTATTTAGGGGTTAACTTACTGTTTTAAGTATTAAAGCATGTCACAGACTAATGAATATAGAATTCTTTTACTAATTGCAGAATATTTTTTTACAAATACTACCTACCTACCCCCACTAATGCAACTGAAAAAAAATCCTGCTTATTCTTTAGCCAATAATCATTACAGATGTAATCACTCTGCAAGTCAGAAGTTTTCTTACCTCATTAATATATCGTGTAATTTGCAAAGCCATGGAATCCTATCCTAGAAACAAAACAAGTTAGTTGAAGGTATGTATTATGGAGTTTCACTTTAAATTGTCACTCCTAATATCTACATAGCAATTAGTTTGCAATATAAAACTTGGTGAATCTCTAATCAATAGTTTTTCAGTGCAGGCAAGCAAATTAGCAAACTGATCCAAAACTATTTTCTGCATTCAGCACTAACCTATAAAATTTTTCATTTACATTTACAAAAACATAACTACGTTGTGTAATCCCACTATCTGAAAGAATAAAGTACTAGAAGAGAAGAGAATAAAATGTCAACACAGAAAATGAAAATGAATTCTTGACATTTGTTTCCATTAACTGAAAATGCATGTTAAAAATTCAATCAACATTGTTGCACTATAGATCCATGTCTGGCAGTATGGATACATGCTACTGTATATATTACATATACACAAAAAACCTATTTATTATGCTGCAAAGTCAAAGCAACTGAAAGTTAAGAAGCACCAACCTTAATTCTTCCCCTTGTGCCTATGCATTATGGTCCTATTTCTAACAGTATGATCCTGCCTCATTCAGTATATAGTTTATAAATAATGTTATCCTGAACCAAACAAACAGATTTATACCGTCTCCCCTATTCCTTCCCATTCCAGAATTGTTACCACTGCATGAAGGATGGAGAGGGGAGGGTTTTTATTTACAGTGAAAACTTTGTGTTTTAAATTTTATGTACAGGATGGAAAGGAAAAGGAGAATGTATGTAGTTGTATTGTATAGGTTTTATATTTGCTATGGCATCTTGTGAACCTTTTGAAGAACCACATTACCTCTTGTTTTATTTGACAATTTAAACAGCACGACTGTTTGCACATCTAAAATAGCTGGAACAAGGGCCTTGGGGTCCCGGGCTGCCCCTCCACTGTGGGCTCCCTCCTGTCTGCCCTCCCAGCCTGGGGTCCTACCAGCCCCCCACCACAGTGAGGGTCCCTGCCTGAGCCAGACTGGGGAGTGGAGCAAAGGCTGTGCTCCTGCCCTACCCCTGGGCCAGCTGATCCGCCCCTGGGGACAAGGCAGGCCAGCCCTTTTAGCTCCACTCTGGGGCGGGGCCAGGGCCTGCTCCCACACGGTGCAGCTCCAGCGCAGCCTTCCTGGTCCATGGCCCTAGAGGGCCACACTGGAGGCCATACTGAGTGTGAGCTGACCCAGGTCCTATCCCCTCCCCCCAGAGGCAGACCGGCCCCCCCCAGGAGCAGGGTGCGAACAACTACGGCCTATGGCCCCACCCCCTCAGCACCAGCAGGTTAGGGGCTCTCTACCATCTGCCCCCATGGCGCTGTGGGGGCTATGCCAGATGACGAGGGGGCCAGATATGGCGGGGGCCACAGGGACTGGAGCCTGAAGCCCCCTTTCAGGCCGGGGCCCCGAGTTCAAGCCCCTATAGTCCCTTTGTTAATCCAGCCTTGGCAGGAACTGTGATTTCCTCCTTCTCCCGCTCCCCAAAAATCCTATTCCTTTCTTCTCCTAACAGTTTAATATATCTGTATAATGCTTTGGATCAGATACATGTTTACATAAAGCTCTTGGCAACAATCCCGAAGAGACAAAAACAGACCTAAATTCAGTTATCATAAATAAATTAATTACATCATATTTACGTCAGTGGCAATCACAAACACACTCACTCATAACCACATTTATGTAATACCTTTGCTCACTGAAGAAATGCCCTGTGACTCCAGGTTGGTTCAGTTGGCTCAAATACAATAAATACAATTGATCAGCTTTCTTAAAGTAATCCAATTTAAGGGTTAAGATTCCTGCAGCTTCTGTCATAACTGCTTAGTATTAAATGGATGTTCAGGTTTCACCTTTCCACCCAATTCATGCTGGACAAGTTTAATCAAAGAGGAAGCTAATTCATCCATCGTGAAACATTTTTCTGCCTATGTGCTGTCAAGCAGGCCTCCAGTTTCACACCACTGTTATGGTTCAGGAAAGCTACATGCCCCCTGCGTGGCATTATAAGTCAGTGCAGAATGTTCTAACAATCTCTGTCTAGTGCTCCATTGTATAGGTCTTTAAATGGGAAAACTCTAGATACAAGCCTGTGTGAATTTCATAGCATCAACTCAGGTTTTAAAAGAGTGTCTAGAAAAAATTTTCATCCCCCCTGCTTCCTTTGAAGAGTATCACAATTCTGCCTTGTGCAAAAATAATGGTAATGAATTCTGGCTGTTCCATGCAAATAGCCATAAAGAGGTCTGCCTGCAGCAGAGTCAAAAGGACAAGAGGCAGTCTGATGCTGAAACCTCAGTCAAATTAACCTTGATGATTTATGTGTGGTGTGTAGGCAGATCAATGTGAGCGAACATAGTTTTAAGAGGGCATGTATGGAATAAGAGTTTACAGAGCAATTAGCAGATAGTGGACAAGGAACTTCCAAGTGAGAAGAGAAACGATCTCGGTGACGTAATAACTTTTATTGGACCAACTTCTGTTGGTGAAAGAGATGTGCTTTAAAGCCTCTTTTTGCCACAGAAGCAGCTTGAAAGCTTGTCTCCCACCATCAGAAGTTGATCCAATAAAAGATACTATCTCACCGACTTCGTGTCTTTCATATCTTGAGACTGACACAGCTACAATTACACTACATCCATCTGAGAAATCTCTAAGTATGAAGGTATGTAATTGTTTGACCACATCAGATATACACTACTGCCTTGATGGATCCACTAAAGGACTTAAGCATTGCAATGCTGAGCATTGTGGTGAGCAGAAAGTCATAGGAACAGCACTGGGAGCCACAAAGTCTGACTGAGGTGTTTAGTCCCTATACAAAATAAGCGCCTTACAGTCTGAGCCACAAAAGCCATCATGTTAGGTGTGAAGCCTAAGCTAGCCAAGAAGGAGAGAGGCTGATTATATGGGTGCACACATGCTAAGTCTTGCCCCACTCTAATGCAGGCGTCTAAATTCAGGCTGCAGGGGGGGAGACACTCGGCTCTGCTAAATGATCTGTGAATGTTAACCTGCTGTCTGAAGTCAGATGGCTTAGCTCTGTCTACACTACCACTTATGTCTCTCAGAGGTGTGAATATTCCACTCCCCCAAGTGACAAATTACAAGCAACATAAGCAGCAGTGTGAACAATGCTATGTCAGCAGGCACCGTAGCTACTGCTGCTCCTTGGGTGGGTGGACGAATTATGTTAACAGGAGAGCGCTCTCCTATCAGTTCAAAGTGGCTACAAAAGAGATCTTACAGTGGTGCTGCTGCAGACCCAAGTCATTTCTTGTGGGAATGTGTAAGGTGCCTGCCTCAGTCTACACAAAAAGTGAGGCTGGCAAGCAACTTAGGTGGACGAACAGTTATCTTCCCTCAATTTGTGATTCTCCCTGGGATTTAGGCAGGAGACAGGCATCTTGGACTCCTAAAATGAAGCAGCAGTACACATTCCCAGAGGCAGAAACTTGGTATCAATGGAGATTTTACCTTTAAAATGTAGGCGCTGAGTGAGGTTAGGTGCCTGCAAGCTCTGACAGGAGTTATTGATTGCAGTAGAACCCAGACTGGGATTTAGACTCCAAACTATTTTTGTGGATTTGGGCCCAAGGCCCTAATTCTGCAAAGCTCATTTATAGGGGCAGACTCTCCCGTATCTGTGTGTTTGTGCGGGGGTAGAGTGAATTTTTACTGAGCCTGCTTTCCCCTCAGATGGTTCCTATTTGGATGTGTGTCTTGTTTGCATGGAAGAGTGTTTATTTTTCTCTGGGACAAATGTCACAAAATTCCAAAGGGCAAAAGTGGGGGGAGGTGTTGGACAAATAAACCCCCCCTCAAACTTTTTATGCTGGAGATACGGTGTAAATGTTTAAGGAAGTATGGGTTGGACGAGTGGACCGTAAGGTGGATCGAAAACTGGCTAGATCAACGGGCTCAGCGGGTAGGAATCAATGGCTCGATGTCTGGTTGGCAACCGGTAACGAGTGGAGTGCCCATGGGGTCGGTCATGGGGCCAGTTCTATTCAACATCTTCATTAATGATCTTGATGATGGAATAGACTGCGTGCTTAGTAAGTTCGTGGATGACACCAAGTTGGGGGGAATGGTACATACTCTGGAGGGCAGGGTCAGGATCCAAGGAGACTTGGACAAATTGGAACACTGGGCCAAAAGAAACCTCATGAGGTTCAACAAAGACAAGTGCAAAGTCCTGCACTTAGGACGAAAAAATCCCATGCACTGCTACAGGCTGGGGACCAATCGGCTAAGTAGCAGCACTGTAGAAAAGGACCTGGGGGTTATGGTGGACAGGAAGATGAATATGAGCCAGCAGTGTGCCCTTGTTGCCAAAAAGGCCAATGGCATATTAGGCTGCATCAGTAGGAGTATTGCCAGCAGATCGAGGGATGTGATAATTCCCCTCTATTCGATACTGGTCAGGCCGCATCTGGAATACTGTGTCCAGTTTTGGGCACCCCACTACAGAAAGGATGTGGACAAATTAGAAAGAGTCCAGTGGAGGGCAACAAAAATGATTAGGGGGGTGGGGCACATGATTTATGAGGAGAGACTGAAGGAACTAGGCTTATTTAGTCTACAGAAGAGAAGACTGAGGGGAGATTTGATAGCAACCTTCAACTACTTGAAGGGGTGCTCCAAAGAGGAGGGAGCTAGGCTGTTCTCAATGGTAGCAGAGGACAGAACAAGGAGCAATGGTTTCAAATTACAGCTGGGGAGGTCAAGGTTGGATATTAGGAAAAACTTTCTCACTAGGAGGGTGGTGAAGCATTGGAATGGGCTATCTAGGGAGGTGGTAGAATCTCCAACTTTGGAGGTTTTTAAGGCCCAGTTAGACAAAACCCTGGCTGGGGTGATTTAGTAGTCCTGCTTTTTAGCAGAGGGTTGGATTAGATGACCTCGTGAGGTCCCTTCCAACCCTATTGTTCTATGATTCTATGATCACTTAAAGTAGAGATGGAGGAAAAACATTTAGGAACACTGATTTTTCTTAGAAAACATAAAAGGTAATTATAGCAAAATCAACCAGGTAATATTAATTCTGCATTAACCACTGCCAACCTTGCACACTGTACACACCTGGTGTGAAGATGTGGCTGTGTTGAGGAAGGAGATTTTGATACAAAATTTCAGGAGTTCACAAATTACTGTCTCCACCTTAAATCCCCTTTGAGTAGTGTACCTGTGGAGCAACCACCAACCCTTTGTTTTGTAAATGAGGAATGATACCAGCTGTGATAACCTTCTTGTCTCCTCTCACAAGTTTCCAGGCCTTCCTTCATGCTACCTTTTAGGCCCTTCCCCAAATTATTATCCAAGCTCCACCTGCTGCCTCATTCAAATAGCTCCCAGAAGCTCTTGCTATTTCATCTGGGAGAGGAAGGGCAATGGAGGGGTGAGATTGAATTCAATTCCTTGATGAAAAAAAAAAAAAAAAAAAAAAAAAAAATTGGCCAATACTGAGTCTATTTCATAACTCCACCCTGGCCAATAACAGTCATCAAGGCAAGTGCCCCTTATTGAATAATTAATTCTAGGCATGCTTCTTCCTCTGCCCTTCTCTTGATTTTCTGTTTATGACCCTCATTGATCTTGTCAAATAGCAGTTAAGATCAAAGAATACCTGTGCCACAAGGTGTCTGGCCCCTTTAAATGAAGCAGTTCACAGGCCCCAGTGCCAGAACAAGTGCTCCCAGTTTGACCAGTTAGAAGGGCAGGGCAGGGCAACACCTTGGTTTAGGAAGAGCCAAGCTTTCAGTAAAGGGAGTGCAGCAAGAAGAGGAAGAATTTGTTTTCCTCCCAAGGGGAGGCAGTGGAAATATGCTGGAGGGAAAAGGCCTGTTGGAAGAGGGTGCTCAGCATAAAAGGCAAGGAAGAATTCAGCAGAGGGACTGACAGAGGCAAAGAGGAAAATCCCCTGGAAGCTGTAGCCCAGAATTGACTGAGGAATAATTTTTGTTTGTTTGTTTTTTAACCTATGTTTGGGAAATAAAACTGTGCCTAGAAAGAGACTCTGGATGTGACAGAGGGTCCTTTGTAGGCTGGGGACAAACCAGCACCTTACAGTGTTTCTTGTGGTTTTGTGAAGCCCCAAGAATATTTTGGAAGAATCTAAAATAATTTATATAAATTAATAGTTTACAAGTAAAAAAATAAAATAAAATTCCTAACTTAATGCCAGCCCTGCAGACTCAGCCTGGGTTCAGAGTTAAGGGAACAGAAACACTAATCTATATAAAGCACAACTCACTATAAAAATGATATGTCAATGTCCAAAGGGGTAGCCGTGTTAGTCTATTGTAGAAAGACAACAGAGTCCTGTGGCACTTTTAAAGAGTAACAGAGTTATTTATCGCATGAGCTTTCGTGGGAGAAAATCCCACTTCGTCAGACACTTTGAAGATGGGAAAGTTACAGAATGGGAGGAAATTAAATGCAGGGGACTATGGATTTTTCTCTCATTACAACAAGTGATTTGACCTCATCCTCCTCTATGTGCTGTTCTCCAGTGTTTGAATCCTAACACCTATTTTCATTTGCTGTTACAGCCTGACCTGATCCTATGTCATACACTCCCCTGCATTTAATTTCCTCCCATTCTGTAACTTTCCCATCTTCAAAGTGTCTGACGAAGTGGGATTTTCTCCCACGAAAGCTCATGCGATAAATAAATCTGTTAGTCTTTAAAAGTGCCACAGGACTCTGTTGTCTTTCTATGATATGTCAATGGTTAGAAAAATAAACATATGTTGAATTCCCTGAGTTTGGGATTATATATAACTACCTGATCATTTAGTGGTATTCCTTGTGCCATTTTCTTTGTGTTCTCTTCAGGATGATAGTCATCAGCATCATAGAATTTCCATCCCAGCTAAGAAAAAAAATAAATTATGTAAACTTTAGCATAAACAAACTAGCTCATAGTAACTCACTAGTTTATCAAGAATACTTTGGCAAGTTCCGTTGTGGGATGCCTGTAGGCCTTCTGTACCACAGTATGACTCTTACTAGCTATATCATAACATTTTCCAGAAATACATGGTATAATCAAGAGGAAGAAAATAGCAAGTCATTATACAATGTTTGTTTATAAATCAAATTCACACGGCACTATATGATGATATTCATCCATGCCTGACTCAGTCAGGAGACAGATTCAGCTGTTCACAAATGGGTAATTTTTACACATGACATAAATTCTATAATCTAACAAACAATGACTGGTTAAAGAAAATCCTATGGAAAATTACAATAACAGTACAAATTCCAAAGGGGTAGCCATGTTAGTCTATTGTAGAAAGACAACAGAGTCTTGTGGCACTTTTAAAGACTAACAGATTTATTAATCGCATGAGCTTTCGTGGGAGAAAAATCACACTTCGTCAGACGCTTAACAGTAACAGTACAGTTAGAAGATACTATGTAACTGTACCTTGGCTGCCAGATGTGACCCAACAGTAGATCTGTAACAGAGCACAGGAAGAACACTATATAAACGTCACTTCACAATCTTAACTTCCTCTTAAAAAAAAAAAATGAAGTGAGGTGTTATCTTTCCTCCTTGGAATGGAACTAGTCATTAGAACTAGTAATTGCTATAGTATTTCAAACAAATGGTGCATCCAGTCCCTCATCCTGTCTCGAGCCTCAGCCAGCATCAGATGCTTCAGAATGCATAAATCCCCATCTGCCCCAATAGTCCTGAGGTTCCGAAATTATACGTGGTGACAGATAATAATCTCAGCGCACAGTAGATGTTCATGTACACTCAATTATCACATCAACATATTTAAAAATAAGTGTAATCTGTTATGAGGATAAACCCTTAAACATATCAAATCAATCCAGAGATCGTATCAGGACTATAAATTAAAGAGGCAAAAGTTGCCTACATACTTTTTTCCTCCTCATCTCCCAATATGCATGGTTAACTGTACCCACAAAAAGGCTCCAAAACACCTTTGAACTAAAAAAAAGTCCCCAAAACAGTAAAACTTCAGTCACCGTGTGAGGGAGAAGGAAAGAAAGGAAAGGGGAGGAGAAAGGGGAGAATAATTCAACTACAAATGAGGACGGGTTTGTTTACAAATTGCCAGGGATGAAATTAAGTTGGCGAAGGGGAGTAAAGTTGCAGGGACCAACAAAGTTCTTTGAACCATTCTGTCTTTGTACACTCAATGGCCTGATGCACAGTGCCAACGTAAGTCAGCGTTATTTATTACCTCTATTACTGTATCATGTAGGAGACCTAGTCATGGACCAGACCCCAATGGGCTAAGTGCTGAGCAAAGGGAACAAATGACAGATCATCCACAAACAAGCAGTTTACACTATATCCAGTGCTTGATTTTAGTCACTAGGAATGGGTGTGTCAGCCACCTGCCAGTGTCTCCGTGAGGCTGAGAAATGCTACTGAATACATTAGTCATGCCCCTACCTACCACACAATAAAACACTTATGTATGTTGTCTGGCAGATAAGGTTTTGTCTTGATTAGGAAAAATAGCCAAGTTTAGGTAGAGCTTACCTACCATATGCTAGTTAGGCCTGATCTAAACTTGCCCCTTCTCTTAGTGTAGATCCCAGGGAATACCTGTTAGCTCAATTTTAGCTGGCCAGGTTATAACCTACCTAGGTTATAAACTGAATTTTCTTTATATTCTACTTTATAGTCAGAATATAATAATGTGACATTCTAGCTCTTTGGGGCAGGAGCTTGGCCTTTGTTTGTACAGCACCTAGCACAGCGTAGGCTCTACTGGAAACAATATCTGAAACATTAAGTTTTCTAGTTTAACACAACATAGTTATAATTCAAATTAACAAAACTGAAAAGAATTTGATTAACTGTTGCAACTTCTTAAAAGTTATTATAAATTAAGATTTTAGGAACAGCAGGGACCCTAGTAAAACTTGGAAAGTCACAGCCACACTTGTTTTATTTGAAAAGCAACCAGTTGTCTTCTTTGCTTATATCAGCTTTTTATGATTCTAAAAGATGTTACATAGAGGCCCAGGAATACAAATGGTCTAATAATCTCTGGACACTCCATATAGCCCACTTTTCTTTTTTAAAAGTAACTAATGCTTTTTATGGATGTGTTCATGAGAGCTGTTTCTGTTGCTGCTTTACTAGTCCATTCCAAGTATTAATTATCTTCAGCTAGAGACATTTTTTCTCACGTTTCTTCCTCGCCCTTTCTCTGACTTGTTTGATGTTCTTAAATCTCTCATTCTCATTCTGGTTTGTGATAGCCACCTTCTCTGTAGCAGTTTTAATTATATACAGTTTTCCCCTTTTGAGAGTTTTCTGGTGAATATGCACTTAGCTCTTTTTAACCTTTACCTAGAACTAATGAGAATTTATTATGCAAGTTACACTGTTGTTTGTCTCTCTTCCAATTCTTCAGTAGTTCCTAAGATGCCCGGCAGCTACCACCTTCTAACAACACACCTTTTATAAAGCCACCCTTCCATCAGTGCCACCTTGTCACAGAATTAAACTGAACCCCTAAGAGCGCATACAGGGTCTACCCCAGCTTGGAACAGTGGGAAAACTACAGGAAGCTAGTCTGGTTTGCAGGCTCACTGGGGCGATACTAGGAAATGTGTCTTCTCTTCTGCCTGTAATGACACGCGCGAGTCCCCCTCCCTGCTTGTGTGGGTGTGAAACATTAAAGGCTCCTTAGCCAGGCGTGGTGAATTACAACCCAATTGCTGGAGGTGGGCTGTGCTGTGAGCACGTGCAGCTGCCAGGGTCCACGCAGGGCGGCCCTTGGGTGGAGAAGGTCTCGCTTGGCTGTTGTCCCAAAGCCCCAGCACCAGGGGGCAGCAGGCTCCAGAAGAATGTTGCTTTTGAAAGACAGGAACAAATCCCCGCCCCCCCCCAAGCCGAGTGCTGCCAGCGCGAGGAGCCCCACGCTCCCAGTCTTCCCCGTGTTCACCCGCAGCTCGTTCCCCGCCGGCCAGGGCAGCGCAGGCGCGGCTTAGCCAGGCCTAGCGCTCTTCCCCCGCAGGCTCTGCACCAGGCCTAGCAGGCGGCAGCTCAGACCCTGCACTCGGGCTTTCCCCGACCCCAGGCCATGCCCGCAGCGCGGGAGGGCGAAGGGCAGTGGGCCGGGCAGGCGAGCCCGCCCATCGGGAAGGCCACGGAAGGAGCCGTCAGGGGAGCAGCAGCAGCTTCCCCGCATGGGTTCCAGGCCGGGCTTGGGGCGGTCCGCGCGCGTCCCCCGGGATGCACCTACTTCCCCGAGCCGCTCACTCCCATCACCACCAGCAGAACCATGCCGAGCCCTGCAGCCGCTCCCCCGCCGCGCACCTCTCTCCTCTTCCGGGAGTCTGTGACTGCGCCCAATGCCCAGCCCCGACCTGCTCCTCCGCTGCGTGGGGGTTTGTGCTGCTCCGGTGCATCTCAGGGCGGGCTGCACATGCACGCTCCCCTTGGGCTGGGTGCTCTACCCGCGCCTCTGCCCTCGCTTTTCTTTGCCTCCAGAGGGGTTTCTCTTTGGGCGTCTGCCTTAAAGGGTTCTTCAGGCATCGCTTGTGCTCGGTGCTGTGTGAGTAGGCTTGGCGATGCCACTGTTTTCTTTGAATTCTGACAGCTCTCAGCAGTGTTGATCAATGGAAGATCAGTCTGAATGACGCCTCTCACCGGTGGGTATAATTTTTGCTGTTATTTTGTAATCTCACTTCGCTAATTTGTTCTTTCATCCAATCTTAGAAGGGCCATTAAATAAATTCCAACAGTGATTTAGGCTCTGTCTACACTACAAGTACATGACTGATTAGCTCTTCAACTGATGTCAAGGTGTGTGCCTGGCCAGTGCAGTTCTCACATTTTCCCCTCAGAGTACCAGGGTAGTCAAATTCCAAAGGGGTAGCCGTGTTAGTCTATTGTAGAAAGACAACAGAGTCCTGTGGCACTTTTAAAGAGATGTCATCAATATAGCGTAGGTAAAGTAGAGGTGTTTTGGGATCAGACGCGTGCCTGCTACCCGTGCATGCAGCTATGAAGGGCTGCACTGCTCCTGTCCCTCCTCATTTCTTTTGTACCCCCACTGCTGCTGTCAGAGCTCTGATATATCAGAAAGTCTTCCCTCTTTTAGTGTAGTAGCTGTAGAGTTACTTTTTAGTAGTGTAGTGTCTTTGTACATATTTAGGAGTGTCATTTTCCAGAGTAGGGTGCTGGGCTCCATACCAGACTAACGCCTCATTTGCTTGGCTTCATTTAACATTTGCTGGTGCTCATTTAACACTTTGCCAGTGAGTAACCCACACTCCAACTGCCTACAGAATCTGGGAAAGGCACATGAGAGACAAATGCTACATCTGTAGAGAGCTCAAACCCTGATCTAAACATAGCTGCCAGAGTCCAGTACCTGCTTATGAAGTCTGTGCTTTGCCTGGCAACAGAATGGGTACCGAGCATGTCCAAGGAAGTTAAGAATGTTCCCCTGTTCTGAGTCCCTGGGTTGGGTTATTGCAGGGGCTAAAGCCCCAGTCCCTGGCCAAAAAGGGGGCCCCAGGCTCAAGCCCCTAGCCCCCCTGCAATAATCCAGCCCCACTCAGCGCTGGCAGGGCAGGAGCGCAGAGAGTGCACCTGCCTTGACGGTGTTTGGGGATAGAGGGGCCTCGAGCCAGAGGCTGGGCTCTGCCCTGCCCCTGGGTTGGCTGGCCTACCTATGGTGAGCCAGAGGTCACCATGCCACACACCAGCTGGTCCCCCCCATCCCACAGCACACCGGCCAGAGCGGGGCCAGGACAGGAGCACCCTCTGGCTTCAGGGCCCCCTCCCAGTGATGAGGGCCCCTAGGCTGGTTAATCCAGCCCTTGCTGAGTCTGGTTGCCGGTACGTAAGAAGAGACAATATAAGTGTTGCAAAGAGTCAGTACCAGGCCCTTTGAACTATACGGTGAAGAGACTTAGCAAAGGCCAGGATTCAGAGGCACTCACAGACACAGTCCATAAGCTAGGAGAGGTTGCTGATTCTCAACCCCAGGAAGGGTCTGTTGAGACCAATCCGTGAAGGACTGACGTACCTGTCAGTATCTCATAGTCAGGAGCCCTGTCTGCTGTTGTCTACACCCAAGGATTTTGATGAAGCCAAAGAGATGCTTAACCTATAAGTGCCAGATTCCCCTGCTGTTCAGGAACTTTGCCCCATAACGGTATGGTAAGTGCACACTCCCACAGTCCTGGCTCCAGCCCTAGGGCACTGTTCAGTACATTTGTGGCTCCTCTTTACAAGGTTTTATCTTGGGGGAAACCAGAGATGATCTCCCTGGTCCCCCATTTCCAAACTTGGAGCCAATCTCCCTGAGGTTCTGATGGGGCCAGCTCCATCATGGTTTGAGGAAGTGGACTCCTCTTCAGACTCTCAGGTTGGACTATATGGTCTCAATCCATGTGTGCTCAGAAGCCCAGTGGGCTGCCTGCCCACCAGCCACAGCCTCAGCACTCTAAGGTCCAATGACCTTCACATATCTGGGTTCCAGTCCCATATCATTGCCTTTGGACTTCTTGAGGCTTACCTCAACATGCTAGAGACTCTTTGATCCTTTCCTGACCTACATTGGTTGGGCACCAGGAGCATCTGAAGCAAGGTCAGTGTCTTTCCTCATCTGGTACCAATACTGACTGCAGAGGAAACTCTGCAGAGGAAACTGCCATGCTCAGGACTCTCCTGTGGAGGAATTGGAGGAGGCACCTCCTCAACAACATTTTACACTCGTCTTCATTGCCTGATGATGCAGCAGCAATTGAGGGCTTGTCTACTCTTAAAATGCTACAGCAGCACAACTGCATCACTCCCATTGGCATAGATAATCCATTTCCCAATAAGTGGTAGGTAGGTCAATGGAAGAATTCTTCTGTCAGCCTAGCACTGTCTACACTGAGAATTAGGTCAGTTATCTACAACGCTCAAGGGTATGGATTTTTCACATCCCTGAATGACATAGTTAAGCCAACTTATCTTTCTAGTGTAGCTGAGGCCCAAGTTTACTTGTCCCACTCCTAAAGATTTCAGAACTCATCAAGACTTGTTGAGGAGAATGGCTGCAGCTCTTGATATCCAACCAGAAGAGGTACAGGAAAGGTCACACAGGCTCATGGACATTCAAACCACTCCAGGATTTTCTAAGGTAGCTCTCCCTATTAATAAGGATGCCTTGGAATCCGTAAGATATTATGGGAAGCTCCATCTTCCCTGTCTGTGATGGAATACCTCTATATTCTCACCCTACACACTATTGTAATAAACTTTGTACAAAGTATGCCTTGTGAGGTATCCTTTGAAAACAGATAATTTGCTGATTAGTATTGTCCTGATAAAATGTGTGTGGCAACACTATATGGGAAGTCGTAAAGATTTCCCTTTATGATGTTTTTAATAGTTCCAAAGTCTACAAGCATACCCAAACAGAAGACAGATCTGTCCTGTGTATGTGTGCCTTAATTTGAATTTAAGCAGGAAACAAAGTCATCAAGTGGGAAGGGAAAACAAGGGAAATTCAGAGAGGTTAAAAAAAAACAGCAGGGAATAAATATCCTTCCACATAAACTCTTGATCTGGTTCTCAGCTGGAAATGTTTTTCCTAAGGGGGACTGAAATTATTGAAAGGAGGGACAAACATTCAAGGGTCCCCCACCTTCACTGTGTGTCTCTGGCAACACATAAGTAGATAAAGGAAAACAGTCATTGGACTCTGGTAGGGGGAATCCTAACCTGAAGAGTTTGGTCATGCTTGCTGGAAGCATGTAGTGAGAAATTTTGCTTGAATCTGATGTAGTTTAAGTTAGACAGTAGTAAGCATTTTATCTTTATTTTTCTTATGACCACCTCTGACTTTTATGGCCCATTACTTGTACTCACTTAAACTCTCTCTTTTAGTTAATAAACTTGTTTTACCTAATCCAGTGGGTTTAAGGTAAGTGTATGGGATTATACTTGTACTGTTAAGGAGATGGCTGGGTGGTACAGGACATACATTTCTAGGGGAAGATCTGGACCTGAGGTGTGTGGGAATTACGCTGCAGTATAATCAAGGCTGGTGAGAACCAGAGGGTAGCTGGCTGGCTGCAGTTACACACAGACACTCAGGGTGCAGCTTGCATACTGGAAGGCTGTTTGTGAATGGGCAAGGTGAGAGATACTTCAGTAAAGCATTGTAAGGCATCCAAGGTTGCAGGGAGCGGGTAACACAGCCTCCCAGTAGTCTGGATTGTACCCTAGTATATCACAGCCTCCTACTGCTAAAAGGGTGGAGAGACAATATTACGTCATTTCACAGGGATTTGAGCACTTCTATAATCACTCTCCTCCAGGCTCCCTGATAGATCCTGCTGCTAATGAAAAAGAGAGACAAGAACCCCAGGTCTCTATCCTAAAAGGAAAAGAAATGAAAAAGTTGGACTTTTTTTTGGTCAGGAAACATTATTACGCAGGAGATTTACATCTTAAGATCATGAACCAGCAGGTTCTATGGGGTTGATACAATTTCAGTCTATGGGATAATATCCTGAAATTCAAAGATAAGCTTTCTGATTAGGCAAAGCACTCAGTGCTATTGTGGAGGAGGATATGAATGAATGAATGAACAGCATTCACTGCTATTGTGGAGGAGGATATATTAAGTTGCCAAATGAGCATTCCAAGCAAACCATGACTGTAGTAGTGGGATTCCTGTGAAGGTCAGGATTGCATATGTTCGCTTACTGCATGACTGGCTAGTGAGAGGCTGGTCTAGGTCTCAGGTACTCTCCAACATAGCCTCAATTCAGTTCACCTTTGATACATGTTTAAAGTGGCTGATTTTTCACATTAATCAAGCAATTTATTTACCAACTTTTTTTTCAAATCCTCATTTGAGTAAGAGGGGAAAAAAAGCTCCACAGTCTAGATATAAAAGCTTTGGCTTCTTATCTGGATTAGACTAGACCTTTCAGATTGTCATTTCAGCTTTTTGTTGTGGTTTCAGGCACAATAAAGGGCAACGCAATATCCACCCAGAGAATCTCTTCCTGGATTTCTGGCTGTGTTTGTTTATGCTACTGATTGGCTGATACTGCATCTCCAGATGGCATGGTGGCCCAGTCAGCCGGGTCACAGGCAACTCTGCAGCCTTTCTAACTTGTGTACCCATTCTGAATATTTGTAAGGGGGGCAACCTGATCATTGCTCTATATATTTGCATCTCACTATACCATGTGTCATCAGTCTAGAGATAATGCCAGATTTGGATGGTGATCTTACAATCCATGTTCAAGTAGACTCCGAGCCCACTCCAGTTCAAAGTCACATACCGTGGAATGGACATGTGGAATTATTCGAGAAAGAAAAAACAGTGGTAACTGTTGCTCTTCAAGTTGTGTTTCACATGTCTGTTCCACGACTTGTCCTCCTTCTCCTGTTCACTGAAGTCTTTCCAGGAGGAAGGACCTTAGTGGGGTCAGAGGCAGCATGGCCTTTTATACCAGAGGACACTCACACTGCCCCAGTGGGTGCTGCTGAGGGAAAAATCTCAAGAGAACTGTGCCCCAGGAGTGCACACACTTGCTGGGAAATGGACATGTGCAACATGTCTCAAACAACAGTTATGGACAGGTAACTAACCATTTTGTCAGAAAAAGTCTTCTTAGTAATGAAAGAAGAGCAAGATGGCTCTCAAGAAGGATCTCTACTCAACAGATAGGCTTATTTTCCCAGGATCTTATCCTGCAGTTGTTCCATATGCAAAAACTCCCATTAGTAGATGTGGTCTACAGACCATACAAAGATAAAACTCTCATTAATTTTTTTAGCCCCAGAGTGTCTGATTCTCAGATGTGTCTACAGTGCATTTGATGAACTGAGGACAGGAGCTCTGAAGACTTCCTTTACATCCTCTCTGACCCCAGGACAGGTTCTGTACTTGTATAGTCATCATCACATATTAGAACAAACAAGGAGTCTGGTGGCACCTTTAAAGACTAACAAACTTATTTATCATGGGAGCTTTCATGGGAGAAAAATTCCACTTTATCAAATGCTCATGTGATAAATAAATGCGTTAGTCTTTAAAGGTGCCACCAGACTCCTTGTTTTTGTTGCTGAATTTGACTAACATGGCTACCCCTTTGGAACTTACCACACATTAGAGCAACCCTAAAGTTTCTCTAAACTCTGCTGACTGCAAACAGCCTTTAGGGGCTGTTACCAGGACTGCAATCATATGGATACTTCTCCTATGGTTCTTTTCCCTTGGCCATACCCCATGCTCTGGGGGCCTGCAGGGTGATGTCGGAAACTCTATGGCAGCTCTACCCCACTGGAGGATTCCCCTATGCACAGTGGTTAAAGTATAATTTGATGGGCCCTGGAACCCTCCTAATCTCCAGGCCCCCTTCCCATATTGCAGGCCCCAGCCCAGGTAGGCATTTGCAATCACTTCTCAGTACCACATGCATTGGTTATCGCTCCATAAAAATATTTATAATTTTATATGGTGTTTATGTATATAGCAATTATTGTCACAAACTAGCAAACACTGCGTAACACAATAAGTATTGTGATTAACAATGGTGGGGCGTAGGAGCATCCAGCAGCCAGGGCAGGCAGAACATGCGTTCCACCGGATTTTTCTATTTTTAGGGGCCCTGGAACTGTATTCTAGTGCGTTCCCCCTTACTTTAACCCCTGCCTATGCATAGGGAATCTTCCCCCTGCTGGATCTGCCTAGGGCAGCTTTGTGCTAGTAGCTCAAATTAAAGCTGCTCTAACAGATGTGAGATTCACATTTTATATCTTTGTTTTGTTGCCTTAGCCAATTTTTCTTGATGTAGCATATTCTTCCATGGCACAATGTATGTAAAATCCAAACCAAAAAAACCTGAAACATGAGCTGTGAGCCACCTGTTGTCTTTATGCTTTTCCTTTTCCCAGCCCATTATTCACAAAAACAGGAGTGACAACATCACATTGTTTCTTGCTGATGACATAAAGCATAATCTCAGTCTGACCTTGAAGTTTAAGGACTGAAAAGAAAAGTTATATAACCGAATCCCACTAACGATGAAAATTAGTGCATATCTCAGTGGGATCTATAACTAACGTGACAAACTAACATCTATGAATAAGTGGAAGATTACACTACTCTATTTATACAGTGAAACAAACTCAATTCTAAATAGAAAAGCTCTGCAGCTACCAGTATAAGGGCTGTGTGGGGACAGGAGACATGCCTACAATGTGCTGCACTCTATCAACTTGCAAATGGTTCTTTCAGGGTGCCAGTTGTGCAGCAACGTCTGGGCCGCTTTAAAAATATAGCAGGGGCTAACCAGGTCCCATGCTCAGGAAGTTGCAGGCTAATGCCCTGCTCTCAGCTGCATCCAGCAGATACTGAAAGCATCTGAGGTTGTCAATGGGATTATACTGATATAAAACTAATGTACGTGAGACCAGCATCAGCCCCAAAGATGTTACATTTGCACTTTAAAAGTCTTTTGCCTCCATCTGCAATACAGGTTCTACAACAGACTTATTATTTAATCTTCTCTTCTTTTGTTTTCCTCTTAGCAGCCATGCCTTAGAACTTATGCAATGATATATTTCAACATTCCTTAGTATAACAATAGTTTATATTGGTATAGCACCACTCATTCCAAAAGCTTCGTGAAAGCGGACTGGGAACCAGTAACTGAGGCAACACTGTAATCTCTTAAATACTAGTTAATTCCCCCTCCTCTCCCCAGAGCTGACTCTGCCCAATTAGTGGATTTGAATGGGCTGGTAAGGACTGAAGAGCTGATTAGCTAATTAATGTAGAGGGTAGAACATGGCATAGGAAAGAAATGCTAAGGAAGAACCAGACTTGTGCAGCCAGAACCAGGAAGTATTTGGGGGTTGGGAGATCTCTTTCTTCAGTAGAAGTCTGATGCTATAAATCATGTGATGTATGGGGGCAATGGCAATGAAAATAAATTACATGGTGGTGTTTAACAACTGAAAGTCTTTGAACAGTTGATGTAGACAGAGTAGAAGATGGGGCAAGACCTTGCCCTGTCACAGGCTCTCAGAGCCTTAGTGAAATGTAGCTACCTCTGTGATGGAGAGCAGCAATGGGGAGAGGAGATCTTAAAATGTTGGACCTGGAGGTAACACCTAAGATTACTATTATTGAAAAGCTTTCAAAAAAATCTTTATTTTTAAAGTCTGCTTTCCTGTGGCATTTGATAGCATTTTGATTAGTCACATCCTATTTTACCTGCCTACTCGGACCCTGATTCTGCAAACATTTATGCATATGCTTAACTTTTGATTCCAGTTGGGTTATTCACATGCATAAAGTTCAGCAAGAGACAAACTGACTACCGAAGGCCTTAATCCTGCATTTAGCTATGGACAAGCTAAAGAGATGCCCAGTGGTTAAAGTATAGTTTGATAGGCCCTGGAACCCTCCTAATCTCCGGGCCCCCTTCATGCATGTGCGGGCCCCAGCCTGGGTAGGCATTTGCAACCACTTCTCAGTACCATATGCATCCGTTATCACTCCATAAAAATATTGATAATTTTATATGGCATTTATGTCTATAGCAATTATTGTTACAAACTAGCAAACACTGCATAACACAATAAGTATTGTGATCTTTATATTCCCAAAATGCACATTTCACTTCATTAAATGCAATGCCAAACTTGGAACACAAAAATTTTGTCACTTTCACCAAATTCTGGTGACAGCTCTGTAGTGAAATGTGATGGGTCAAGTGCTTCAACAGTATTGCTTAAACATTTTTCTGAGTCTGGCAACAATCTAGCATTCATACAGTCCGCTAAGGCCTGGTAAAACTGTCATTTAGAAATTTCAATTTGCTTGCCAGCATTCACAGACATGTTTACACATACACCTTTAAAGCAATCTGCAGCAATCGCCTAACAAGCCTCTTGGTAGAACTCTGAATCACATTCTCTATGAGCTATAAACACCTGAACTTGTCGACTTATCAATTTACTTGCTGTAGATAACGTTACATCAGATTTTTGCAACACCAAGGACAGGTCTGCAAGTTCCTCCAGAGCACCAAGCATGAGACCCAAGTTTTTAACAAAAACTGGATTCTCCAGTTTTTTTTTCCATGCCAGCAAATTTTGCTTTATCTTTCCCTTCTCGTGAGAAATCAGTTAATTTTTTCAAGAAGTGGCTATGGAGGGCTGCATATGACCACCAGATAGCTCATACAGTGTGGCAGCTAGAGGCAACCTAATGTACATCAAGTACACGTCCAATCCTATTAAGCTGGACTTCCAGATCACTCGCACATGCCCCTCTGCCGTATATATTGGACAAATGGGACTGTCTCTGAAACAGATGAAAAACTAATCACAGCTTCAAAGAGAAACTGCAGAACTCGAATTTATATGCAAATTTGACTCCGTTGCCTTGGGCTTAAACAGGGACTATGGATTTTTCTCTCATTACAACAGGTGATTTGACCTCACCTTCCTCTATGTGCTGTTCCCCAGTGTTTGAATCCTAACATCTGTTTTGATTTTCTGTTACAGCCTGACCCGATCCTATGTCATATCCTGCCCTGCATTTAATTTCCTCCCATTTTGTAAATTTCCCATCTTCAAAGCGTCTGACGAAGTGGGATTTTCTCCCACGAAACTCATGCAATAAATAAGTCTGTTAGTCTTTAAAAGTGCCACTGGACTCTGTTTGACATTCAGCCAACTCTCTCAAGCACTTTGGCGACTGACTGTATAGAGCAGGGGTCGGCAACCTTTGCCGGCCCCTGTGCCAGCCCCGCCCACCGCACCCTCAGCAGGTGCCAGGGGTGGGGCCAAAAGGGGGTGGGGCCAGGCTTCACGTGCCCTGCTTGCCAGGCCCTGGGCTGGCATCAGCCAGCGGGCGGCCTCCGGTTCCCGGCCCCTGGGGCTGTCTCCCGTCCGCAGGGCCTGCACGGGGCTGATGGCCCCTGTTGGCCCGCCCTCTGCTGGACGGCAAGAGGGGAGCGGGTCACATCGCCCCGGCCCACCAAGAGCTGTGCCACTGTCGGCAGGGCAGAGCCGCCCCGGCCATGGCCGGCAAGAGAGCAGTTCAGCTCAGCCCACTCGGAGTTGCCACTGCCGGCAGGAGCCGGGGCCAGGAACTGGAGGCCACCCGCTGGCAGCAGCGGCTCCGGCCGGGTCACACCGACCCACTCCCCTCCTCTCCTGCCGTCCAACAAGGGGCGGGGCTATCAGCCGCGCGCCGCAGCTGCTGGCCGTGCGGTTTGCGGGGCCAGCGGGGGAGTCCAAGTAGTGCTGCGTGCCAGCTGTGGCACGCATGCTGGGGGTTGCCAACCCCTGGAATAGAGCATACAATGAATCCACGAATTATTTAAAGTGATTAATTTCACTGCAGTACTTGATAGCATCAGCCATGGCCAAGTCCAACCTGTGATTAAAACAATGCAAGTTATCAAAAGTGGAAATCGTGTCTTTAATTTTTGTGGCAACAGCAGCCTTACTGCCTAACATGACAGAAGCTCCATCTACACCTAAACCAATCCACTTACCTTTGAGAAATTCATCCGTGAACCCTATATGCTGCCAAACACTACAGCAAAGCTAATACTGCCCCATCAGCATCATTGCTGCCTAGTTCAACCAGATCAATAAAAAATGTAACAGGGCCAATGTTTGCATCCTGTACACCTTCGCCATTGTCCAATAAGAGATGAGCAGTACCAAACGACGTACTTCAACCACTGCGTCAGAGGTAAAGGATACCAAGTGTGACACATTCTAAAGAATGCAGTTAAGTTATATCAGGGGTGAATCTGGCCCAATATGTCCATATCACAAAACCATCACATGACCTGGCATATTTCAACACAACAATAACATTATGTATGTGGCAGTAGGGGAATCATGGCCAATACGCCTAATTGGTGCTATTAATGCTAAAGGTGTTATTTTTGTGGCAGTTTTATATTCTTGTGGCTCTGCATTTTATTTACAAGCAAAAACTGTTCACATTTTTTCCCCTTCTAAGCAATAAATACAGGTCCTGATCGTCAGTCACACTGAAGTCAAAGGAAGTTTTGTCACTGGGTTGAGTGAGCAAATTTAGGCTAGATATGGCATAGAAACTGTGGAGAGGTAGGAAAGGCAGGGGTACCCTGGCAGGGGGTGTAGCAGGGATGGGTGGCAAAGGAGGAATGGCTGGGGAGCTTGGGAGAACAGGGCAGAGGTGGGGTGGGGTACCAGAGGGGTATGGGGAGCACTGGCACTAGGTGGTGTGGGGTGGGGGTGTCAAGTGACAAATCCCCTCACTGGGCCTCCCTGGTGTTGTCCCCCTAAGGGGCCCCTCTGCTGCCCCCCGTTGGTCCCCTGGCCCAGGGATTTCCCTAACACTCCCCTCCCCAGTTGTCAGTGTTATACCAACTGGAAATTGGCCCTCACACTCCCTCCCCTGTAAATTCCAACCCCCCCCCCCCCATTTCAATTCCTGGGGAAAGTTCTGCCCAGCCTCCAAGCCCCGGCCCCACCAGCTCCCTTATCCTCTCATTCCCCCCAGGCCTCTTCCCCACTCCTCTCACCCCCCCACCCCTTCCCCGATCCTCACACCCCTCCTTTTGCCAGCTCCCCAATTGCCCCCGCCCCTTCCCCGATCCTCTCGCCCTCGTGGAACCCCTTCCCTGCTCC
Organism: Pelusios castaneus; assembly: GCA_007922175.1. Taxonomy (NCBI): domain Eukaryota; kingdom Metazoa; phylum Chordata; order Testudines; family Pelomedusidae; genus Pelusios; species Pelusios castaneus. The sequence goes on from ML685776.1 coordinate 10,506,703, forward strand.
ACTCCTTTACCCTCCCAGGCCCCTTCCCCACTCGTCCATTGGCTCCCCAACCGCCCCAGCTCCTTCCCCAATCCTCTTGCCCCCCTTCTGGGCCCCTTCCCCAATTCTCTCGCCCCCCTGGACCTCTTCCCTGATCCTCTCGCCCCCTCAGAATGCTCGCCAGTCAAATTTGTGCTGTTCCGGGGCATTCCGGCATCCTTTAACCTCTGGAGATGCCAGATCTGTAGTAAGGAAGGAATTTCACCTATATCACGTTGGTAGGGATCGTGGGGATTTTTGCCTTCCTCTGCAGCATGGAGTGTGGATTGCATTAGGATCATCTAGGCATATCACACTGAAACAATTTCCTGCCATGGCAGGGGTGTAATGGACTGGTGGCACCTTGGTCTCTTCTGTTTGCCTGTGGCACACGATAGTTTAGCTTTTCTGAGGTCTGAAATACTTTGGTCTAACAAAGTAATTGGGGATCAGCATAGGGTAGCTGGATGACATGTAATGGCCTGTAATAATAACAGGAGGTCAGACTAGATGATATAATGGCGCCTTCTGGCTTTCAGCTGTATGAAAGACCCTGATAAATATCAACATGGGTACAAGAAAAATCCTTATAAATTATTTTAAAAAAATTATCAAAAAATACCATTTAAATGGGGCATACAATTGAAATCTGAAATTGTTTATATATTTAGAATGTATTAAATAAAAAAATTCAGCTTGATAGCAACACTTCAATTAAAATCCTGGGTACAGATCAAACACTGTAAAGAGTTGCAAGCCCAAATTGCCTCTTATGTATTTTTTAATATCTCCTGGCACAAAAATAGCTATCAACTACAAATTGTTGGCTGCAAGAAAGTTAAATCTCAGTTTCTCTGTTTGGTTCTGTTACAATAACAAATGCTAGGTAGCAGGGGCATAGCCATGGGTGGGTCAGGGCCCACCCACTTGGAGATGAGACCTCCCCACACAGTGCCTGGTAGCAGCACAAACTTTGCCGCTACGGATGTGGGGTCAACCAGCAGCTGTGGCCAATGGCTGTGGCTGGCCCCACAGCTGCAGTGCAGAAGTTGAGTTGCTGTTGAGTACTGCAGTGCTTGGGCCTCTTCCTCTCTTTCCTCCGCACAGAGCTCCACTTGCTACATAGCAACTGGAGCATCTCGGGCAGCATGTGGTCATGTGACCGGAAGCTGTCCATGGCCGGCCCACCCTTCATACTCAGGGGCCTGGCCAGAAAATGGGGGCTGGCTATGCACCTGCTAGTTTTTCCCCCTGGCAGATTTGTTTTTGTTTGTGGACATCGACTTGACAGGAGTGGGACTCAAATGACAAAGGTTGCTCAAGGGGAATATCCCTTTTTCTCCTCTCCCCAGGCTCTTGAATCATGTTTTTCTGAATAAGGGTCTTATTAAAGAACTCCATTTATGTTAAGATTTAAATAAAAAGAGCTGTGTTTGTCAGATTTTGAGCTCTTCTTCCAGGCATGCACCACCAGGCCATCAACTTTACTCCACCTGCCATTTATGTGACCAGGCAAATATTCTGTCAGTCCAGAATAATGGAATTGACAGAGCAGATGCAGTGTAATGTGCTCCATGCTCATATTCCAGGTATGCATGCACTCTGAAAAGTAAGAAGAGGAATTTTGGGTCTGAATTTTAGGCAAAACTCTGAGTGATGGTATTTAGTGAGAAGATTTTAGCTCTCTCTATAAGGATATCAGTGGGTCAAATATAGCCTGAGGTAACTCCACTGGTTTCAGTGGAATTACAGCAAGAATGTATTTGGCTCAGTAAAACTGCACTTGATTAGAAACATGGAGATTGTGTGTAACTTTTGTGTTATATGTTGCATTATTGTTGAGTCATATAATACTTTACAGACTTTTGTTTATTCTTTGTTGCATTCACCTTAAATGCAATGAATCTCTAATTTCAGAAAAGGATAAAAGATTTCAAGAAAAAAAAACTTCCGAAAGCACAAACATTCATATAGCTGATTCAGGATATGAACTAAAACACAGTTTCAAAGTACTCAGTGTTGGCCCAAATCTGCTCTTATTGAAGACAATAGCAGTTTTACCACTTGAATTAAATTATGTATCTTTAGTTCTGTGAGATTTTCAGTTACTACTTCCATCAGTACTATGAAAGCACTCACAAATACATATTAATGTTTTATACACAATATTTGAAATACTGATGGAGATCTCAATTCCGAGTGAGGGAGAACTTCTCATTTCAGGATGTATGAAGGCAGTTTCTTTATAGTTATTCCTTATATAAAGTGAAATAAGTATATTCTCGTCTTCTTCAAGTGCTTATTTAAGATAATAGCAGAGGTCTGTAATGAGTCTAAGACCAGTTTGCAATAGATGAGATTTGGAGGGTTTCTTTACTTTACAAATGTGCTTCTGCCACCACAGCTCAAGACAGTTACAATTTTTCAGGGCAAAATAGAATTCTCTGATACACTTTTCTTTTACATGAAGCATATTCCAAGGGTGAACCCCAAATGATACTATTTTTACAAGTAAAACTCTATTTAGCTAATAAACTATAGAAAGATGAATATGAAACAAGTGTAGCAGAAATAAGAAACCCAGTAAACAAGGTTAGATCAACAATTAGGTAAAATGTATCCTAATGCTAATGTAGGCCTTGATCCTCTTTACACTTATATTTGTCTGTAACTTTATTGTAAGTAGGTCCATAGACTTGGGACTACTCAAGTGAGTAAAAATACACACTTGTTTGCAAGATCAGGGCCTTAGTATGAGAGAAACTCATGTGTTTGGTAAATTGGGTCTTTCAGGAATTACCTAAACCTTCAATGAGTCCTTTTTCTATATAATTTCACCTCAGTGGGGCTCTGCAGAAACCATGAAATAACCAGATAGGGAATTCCTTTTTTCAGAGTTCTTTCTCTTGGTACATCTACACTGCAGCAGATAGTGTGCTTCTGAGATTGGGTAAACAGACAAGCTAGGGGCAGCTTCGGCTAGCCACCTGAGTATATAGTCAGGGTGGTTGAATTGGTTTGTACTTCAAAGCTCACATCTTCCTCTTCCTCATGCTTCAGAAATCTCCACTCTTTTATTCCAGGGTTTATTTTGGTCTACTGTATTGGTCACGGATTCCTTTCCCAGATCATAGAAATGTAGGGCTGAAAGGGACCTCGAGAAGTCATCATGTCCAGCCCCCTGTGCGGAAGTAAGACAGATAAACAGATTATTCCTGACAGCTGTTTGTCCAACCTGATCTTAAAGGCCTCCAATGTCAGGAATTCCACAACCTCCCTTGGAAGCCTATTCCAGAGCTTAACTACCTATATAGTAAAAAAGTTTTTCTTAATATCGAACCTAAACCTCCCTCGTTGCAGATTAAACCCGTTATTTCTTTTCCTACCTTCAATGGACATTGGGAACTATTGATCATGGTCGTCTTTGTAACAGCCCTTCATATAGTAGAGTGTTATCAGGTCCCTTTCAATCTTGTTTCCTCAAGACTAAAAAAGGCTGGGTTTTTTTCTTTTTTAACCTTTCTTCATAGGTCACATTTTCTAAATCTTTTATCATTTTTGCCACAATCCTCTCTCCAATTTGTCCATCTTTTCAAAAGAGTGGTGCCCAGAATTGGACACAGCACTGAGGCCTCACCAGTGCTAAGTGGAGTGGAACAGTTACCGCCCATGTCTTACATACAATTCTGTTGATAAAAATCACAGAATATTAGCCTTTTTCAAAACTGCATCACACTGCCAACTCATATTCCATTTGTGCTCCACTATAATCCCCAGATCCTTTGTAGCAGTGCTACCACCTCGTCAGTATTCCCCATTTTGTAGTTGTTCATTTGATTTTTTCCCTCCTAAGTAAGTATTTTGCATTTTGTCCTTGTTGAATTCAATCTTGTTGATTTTGGACCAATTCTCCAATTTGTCAATCTTATTTTTAATACTAATCCTGTCCTTGAAGGTGCTTGCAATCCCTCCCTTCTTGATGTCACCTGCAGATTTCATTAGTGTACTCTCCACATCAGTATCCAAGTCATTAATGAACATATTGAATAGAACCTGATCCAGTACTAACTCCTATAGGCTCCCAATAGATACACCTGGCCAATTTGACAGTGAACTATCGAGAACTACTGTTTTGAGTATTGTCTTTCAATCAGTTGTACTCCTACTTTACAGTAATGTAATCTAGATCAGATTTCCCTAGTTTAGTTATGAGAATGCATTGTGGGACTGTGTTAAAAGCTCTATGAAGGCCTTTAGTCTATATACTATGCATGTTTTAGTGCTCACACTACATGCCACAGTCTTGTAGCTCTGTGCTACTCTGAGTTTCACCCTGGTTGGTACTGCAGCATCCGAGACAATAACTTCATTATGATCTGATGTTTTTAATTTTCTCTCCTAGAGTGGAATCATAGAAAGGTAGGGACCTGTGATTAGAACATATTATGTATAATGGAGTAGTTGTCTCTGGAGTCCTGTGGCTTCACTTAAATAGGATATAGTGAGAGCAAGTTTTAATTATAGTGTTGTATACCTGTTCATCATCTTACTCCAGCCATATCCATCACAAGCAACTAGTTGTTTTTGTTCTAATCAGGGCCCAGCTTCTGGAAACACAGAAGTGAGTTACTTGTGTGCACAAGTGCTTCAAGAGGGGCTTTGTACTGTAGACTGTTTAGGTCAAGGAGCTTCTGATTTTCTTTTCTTTTTTTTGCCAAATAATAAACAGCATTTGTGCCTTGAAAAGCGCTTTCATTATTTTCCTTTCCAAGGTGGAAAGTGCTGCCTTTTCCAAATCTGCAGCAATGATGCTCGGGGGGGGGGGGGGCCCCCTGGGGGAGTCAACAACAGCACCAGGAACCACAGTCACCACGCTTGACATCCTCCTGGCAAAGCAAGACATTTTGGGGACCATGCAAAGGCCAGGCAAGGCTGCTGGAACAATTTGTATAGGGAGAACACTGAGAGCCATGGAACCAAACTTGTATATTCTATATAGTGGAATCTGCTTCCAGCACCCGCGAGGCAGCCAGGCCTACACCTGCCAGCCCTTAGTTGAAGAGTCCACCTGTGCCCCAGCACAAACAGTGCACCGGGGGGTGAGAAAATGGGAGAGGAGGCAAGGTGGGCAGGGAAGAGAACAAGAGAGGAAATGGAGGGAGAAGAGAAAATGCGGGGAAGGAAAGAAGTGGAGGAGGGAGGAAGAGAAAGAAACAAGGAGCCCAGAGGTGAGCCCGAGAAAGGGGGCGGGGAGGAGGCGTAGGGAGGGGCTGGAGGAGGGATGCTGCTGCTCTGAGGCTGGGCTGGAGAGAGGCAAGCGGATCCTGACGCAGCGGCGGCGGCGCTCCGGGTCCCAGCCCCAGCCCCTGGCGCAGACCCCGGGCTCCCAGGCTCTCCGCGCGCCGGCTGGGTTTGTGACAGCGGCGCGCGGCCCCGGCTGCGGGGAAGAGCCCGGCTTGGGCAGCGGCAGCGGCATGGTGTCCGCCCCGTGGCTGGAGCCGCCGCCTCGAGGCTGAGGGAGCGGCCGCCGAGCTCCCCTGCCAGGCCCGGGGCGGGTGGCTCCAGGTGCCCGGGCGGCCGGGCCGGGCTGCGGTGCATGTTCGCCCCCTGCGAGTGCATGAGGGGAGGCGGCGGGAGGACCATGAAAATGATCCGGTTCCGGAGCTCGAGCATCAGGTCCCTGAGCCAGGAGATGAAATGCACCATCCGGCTGCTGGACGACTCCGAGATCTCCTGCCACATCCAGGTGCCTGCGGGGGCTGGGGGCAGCGTTCCCCGGGGCTAGGGGTGTGGGGAGGAACATATGCAGCCTGCTGTAAAACACGATGTTCAGCCCTCTGGCCGTTCAGGTCCCCCTGCAGGATCAACCACGTCAGGGGGCACTTGGAGGTCTGGCCCCCTTGAATAGCCTCTATGCTGTGCCTGTCCCCTCTTTCCGTGGGCTCCTAGGCACTAATCGTGCGCTGATATTTAAAGGGTGCCTGTCATTCCGTGAGCCGGTTCGGCTCCTCTCTCACACCCTCTGCCTGGTGCCTTCCCTAGGTGCATTGAGAAGTTGTACGTGGAGAGAATCAAGCGGGGAAAGCAAAGGCCGAATGAGCAGAGCGGTTTAGGGGTGATTTTGGGTGGAAAACTGCCACCAGAAAAATGGTTGGAGAATCTCTGTGGAAGGACAGTGCTGCACCGCAAACGAACAAACTTCACTGGAAGAAGTGTAACAGAAATGTTGGCTGTAGTCCTAGTTCTCCTGTAGCTCCATTGACTTAGCAGGAATGACAGAGCTGGTCCATTGTGTCTAAATAGCTGGATGTGTGTAATGTTTGTTTGTCTCCATGGCAGGTTGGAAAATATGTAGTTATTTCCTTGTAAAACATTATAATGGAAAGAAAGAAACAAAGTATAACGAGGCTTACAGTGGTTACTGCAATGCTAAATCAGTCTGAGAGCAATTAGCTATTGATTCTGATTGTACCATTGCATTTCTGTTTTCTGGTAGTGGTGGATCCTGGAGTTTCTTTTCTGTGTTCTGTCTTTCTCACACTGAAAAATCTGTGGGTTGTTTTGGCAGCAACAAAGTCCATGAGGTTGGCATGTGTGTGTTCTGTAACTTGTATGTTGCAGGCTTTTGAAACAGCAGATCTCGCCTTGCTGTTTGGAACAGGTGAGCTGCTGCCCTGTTGTACAGAAAAGGGAAGGAAGGTACTCCTCTTCAAAGCATCTGATGAAGTGGGATTTTCTCCCACGAAAGCTCATGCGATAATAAATCTGTTAGTCTTTAAAAGTGCCACAGGATTCTGTTTCTCTGCAATAGACTAACACAGCTACCCCTTTGGATCTGATCTGTGCAGGTAGTGTGGGCACAGCCAGCCCACCTTTTACTTCCAAAGGGCCTACTTATTGTTAGGCTCTACATTTTTTGTTAGTGGCGAAGTAGCAGACAATTCCTGTGGGTACCCTTTGCACCTATCCTTTATTTTTCTTATCTAGGACCTCAACACCTTCTATTATGTGAATGAGTGGATAGCGTGCCTTCTGGCAGCCTTGCTTCTTCTCCTGCTGTGTACAATGAATGAAATAGATCCAGGATGTATTTTACAAAGGAGCAAGTATGCTAATTTGCACCTGAAATATATGCGTGAACTGACACACTGTGCTTTAAAAAAAAAAAAAAATTCAACACTGTCCTGGCAAAGTGAACAATAACAATTTGAGAATTTATTAACAGGTTTGCCCTCTTTTATTTTGAAGTGGCAGGAATCTGTTCTGTTCAATATTCTTATAAAATAATCTTGATTACCTGTTGAGGATGATGTGAGAAGCTTCATGACTATAAAGTTTGATGGTTCTGTTGGACAAAAAAATATTGTTTGTATAAAGAAAAGGGGTCAAACAAATTCCTAGCATGTGATGTTTCCTAGGATGAAAGAAGTTGCAGCATAACAGCATGCACTAATGAAGTATTCAAGTTCTTCATTTTAAGGGTCTGATGGATGGACTGTCAGAAGACCATTATTTTGAAAGCAGGAGCCAAAAGTGTTAAGAAAGCACTGTGAAAGTTTATCGCTTTCAAAGTGAACCGTATCTGAAGAATGAGCTGAACTTTCTTGATACTTTTGCATGATTATGGTAGAAAACAGTTCCTCACATGAGGATTTTTAATCTTACTTACAGCCAAATAGTTAAAATCAGGGATTCTCCTCACCTTTTCTTATTCTTACCACCCTGAAAAAAGACTTGTTTGAGGCAACTGCACAATGTAAAAAGCCTGTGAAACTTCTAAAGGAGCAGAGTTTATGTTGTCTGCATGTGATAATATTTTTGACAGACAGGTTTGGGTGGAACAGGAAGATTCCTAAGAAACAAAACCCATACTCTTGTGTTTTTCTGATGTGAGTACTGCGGAGAATTCTGTAAGCATTTAATGCCAAATTCTTCCCTTTGTAAGTGTACTGACTTAATTGAAGTTACACTAGAGATTAATTTGGCCTTTCATGTCACAAGACAGCATTTCCTTTGCTTTAGGAGGCCATAGCTCTCCATAGATCTCATTTCCAGAGACACTGTGCATCCGCAACTTGAATTGTCATCAGTGGGATCTGTGAATACACAACACCTCTGAAAATTGGGTCCAGTGAATTTTGCAACTTGTTTTTTCTTGAGCCAAATTTTGTTCTAATTTACATCCTATGCAGCTACATTGACTGTCACATAATGGGATTGTTCAAGGTGCGAATCAGTGTACAATTGATCCATGGTCTTGTAAAATGCCTAGAAGTAGCAAATTCCAAAGGGGTAGCCATGTTAGTCTATTGTAGAAAGACAACAGAGTAAATCTGTTAGTCTTTAAAAGTGCCACAGAACTCTGTTGTCTTTCTAGAAGTAGCAAGGAATTATTGACATCAAATACCTACAGTACTGTAATTCTTTCCTAAATGAACAGGGTCGTTTTGAGATCATAGATTTAAGGAATGTGTAAACCTGAACGTCCGACAGAATGGCACTTGTGTAAGCTTAATGCTGCAAAAAGCTGCACGTCTCTGACATCAGTGAAGAAATGAGTATTTCTATATAACAAAGAACTTGGGGTGAGATTTTAGCTGCTGTAAATCAGAGTAGTTCAATAGACGTAATGTAGCTACAGTTATAATAGTTGAGAATCTTTAATGTCTGGGAAGGCTGAACAAGACACAATAATCTAGGGATTCTACAGAGTGAATGGTAGATGATTAGCTTATTATGTATGGTTATGGAAGCAGGTTGGTTATGCTTTAAATACATTGCTTAGGCATGTGTGGTATTAAAAATTATATATGTAGAAAAATTGCTACGTTTTAAAGTGTTTTTAGCTCTCCTAGTTGTGAATATAACACTGAAAACTAAAAAACATTATTAACAATGTGGTGCTGTCTTCCTGAATCTGCAGACACCCTAAAATAATAGATCTAAGAGGTGTGAACATCTTCATTTTTCTCTGTGGGTTGTTGACTCTGAAACATAAGGAAGATTGTGTAAATGTCAACATTGTTTATTATTTCACTGCTGAGCACTCTGGAAGAAAAATGCAGCTAATGTACATGTTACACAGTCCCAACCTGCCTTTCATTCTTTCCCATCTACCAAAAGCCCAAACTGTGTTGCTTAGCTGGCAAAGCTTTCATCTTTCCCCCAATAACTTATACAGTGCAGTTATACTTTGTCAGTGCAAAAATCTTGATTGTATAAAAAAAGAATGTTTGCAGACAATATAAAAGAATTTGAATTATTATAATATAGCTATTTTACTGATTGTTAGTTTAAATTGAATACTAAAATAAATACCTTTATTTAAAATTGAAATGAATCTGCCATACAATTTCCAGGCTGCCAAAAATCCATGGACTTTACCATGGAATAAACAGAGCCTTGCTTAAAACATACTTCCCTTGTTAGGCCTTTCTTAGCTTAACTCCGTTATTGAGCATGCTGAAATGAAAGGCACATTCTTTCATACACACGAATAATATCCAGGTTTCACCACAAGAGGCATCTGTCTTCAGCGTCTGCATCGTGTGTGTGGACTAAATTGGCTGGACAGAATTCTTCAGGGACCTACATGATGCTCTTTGAATGCAAGATGAATAGAAAGTAGGTATAGAAAGTAAAGTAAGCTGACTTGTCCTGTTAGGGCATTTAGTGGATATGCAGAACAGGTGCAACTTCACTTGCAAGGAGAGGGCAAAAAGACATGTTTGTAGCAGGAGAACAAAATGTAGTTTGCCAAAAAGGAGGGCATGTGAAAAGGAAAATCCAACTGAGTCTGTTCTTCACTGGTGCACACAAACGTGAACACCAACACTTTGAAATTTCCATGCATCCTAGTAGACACCCTTACAATTCCACACAGCTCCTGCATGCGTTCCCAGAATCATAGAAAAATTGGCTCTTTGGACAAAAAAATGTGGCAGGGTAGCTATGCTATCCAACCACTACATATTCATAAGGGAGGGAGCAGCCCAGGTCGTGTGCTGTGGGTTAAGGATAACAACGCCAGACTTGTGACAGCTGGAAAATACGGGATAGCAATGTTTTGATCATTAACAGAATAGCAGAGCCTAATTTCTCAAGTAGTTAGAATTGTCATCTGAGCACTGAAGGCAGTACGGTTGGAGTAAGAAATAAACAGGAGCTCAGGTTCTGTCTTGTGCTTTTTTTTGGAGAGGTGGGTAAGAAATGCAGCTTATGTGTAGTTTGTAACGTGTGGATATAACTATGTGTATCTGCGTCTGCAAGAAGTGGTCTGTGGGTATCTGCAGATTTGGAGGGCTCCAAACTTGCTATGACTCAAAACTTTTACACTGCCAATTCCCATTTGAATATATACCTTGACCCAAATGCCCCTCAGATGTGGAGTTATTTTAGAGCTCACAATAGGCACTTCAACATAAGGCTAAACAAACGTACTTTATTGCAGAATTTGGCCCAACAAAAGATGCAACCAAAATTGTGCATCCTTCAGACAAAACATGTATGAAAAGGGCACTTTAGGTTAACTGGATTTTTTTTTAACTGTGGCCTGCTTTTCTTTGTCTAAATTTCATGGGATTCAAGAAAAAATAAAACTAGCATTTGCTTTTTAGTGTTAAGGTTCTTTTAAGTGGCACATAAGCCACTCAAGAAGCTAGTAGAAATTATTTTTCTTTGTGAAATATCAAATTGTGGAGTAGGTTATGGAGAGACTAATGTGAATCATGTAGTTGCGGATATTAGCTAACTGGTTATTGGGCTGTAGAAGTGTGATGTAGGTCATCAAATTACTCATGGCTAGGCTTGTAGCTCAAAGGTCAGAATTCAATATGTTGTTTTCCTTATCTGTGAGACTTAATGACTGCAAATTAGATAAAGTGTGGAGTGACATAGGACAAGGTGGGGGCTAAGAGGGGCTTAACTAATTCTTCAGTGACATTCATTTCCCACATTATTATTTTCATAACCTTTCCAGGACCCGTATGTCTGGCAGTCTTACAACACTGTTGGGGTAAAGCTGTAGTTGCATAGCTAAAAGGTACACATCTTGGAAAATAACCTAAAGGCACATTGGTCTCTGTCTGTTTCCTTTTGCAAAAGACAGTTGACCTGCCTGCCTGAGCACAATACTAAAGGGATTTCAGTAAAGGTTTAGAGGAGGATAGCGGCACAAATAGGATTTAGAACCTTTTGCTCCAATCACATTCAGAACAGTCAGAGTTTTTTTTTGAGGAACTGTGCAATCTAGAAAAGAGTCATGCAAAGGAAACAGGGATTCTGTTCTTGTTTTGCAGGTATTAGTGAAAATTAGTGACCATATATATAAATATAGGCAACTGTCAATCAGATCATAGTGTATGTGTAAGAGGTCTAGTCAGGTGCCTGATAAATTTACTTATGGCTGAGCAGTCCATAACCTAAATACCTTACTGAAAGGTGGAAGGATACTTTATGTCTCACACGTTCTTAGAAGGTATGGATTTTAAATACTGGTGGGTCTATTCTATAATATTTGTTGTTATGATTATTGATATTGCAGTCTTGCCAGCTGTGTATTAACCCACTGTGCTAGGTGCTGTATAAACATACAATAGGAAGAAGTCGTTGACTTCAAAGGGACTAACACACATGCTTAAAATTAGGTGTGGGTTTATGTGCACCTTGTTGAATTGGAATGTTAATTACTCCAGTGTTACACTAATCCTGATATATATATGCTAATTTCAGTGTCTGATCTTTCTTGAGTTGAGATGTTGATTATGTTAGACTACCAAATTATATAGTGATTTTCTTTTTTATGTGAACAAATGCCTATCACGAATCATTATGAAACCATTATATTAATTTTCACAAATGGCCTGAGGCAGAATTTTAACCCTGATATCAAGAAAAGCTGTAAATGTAACAAATTTCTAATTTAAATAACATTGCAATCTGAAAGCCTTTAGCAGCTTCTTGCATTTCTGTCCTGTCAACTCGAGTCATTTTGACTCTGCTCAGAAGACCCTTTAAAGTTGATGTGAAAGAGCGCCCCACTTTCAGGTCATAGTCTGTTATTGAGATATTAAAGCTGGCAGTGAACTTTATTTTCTTTGTGGCTATTTGTAAAAATAGTGAATGAGCTGGGCAAATTACTGAATCTCTTTATTCTTCAGTCAGCTGAGCTGTAAAACTCAAACAGGACCTCTCTTAACAAAAGATGCTGCATTTGAGTTGGGGTTTCCTGAATAGAATTGTGTGTGTGTGTGTCATTATATTATGATTTCACTACATACTTTAGTGATGATTTGATTATTATGAAAAACTTCATTTCTTGGTGGATTAGGGTGTCCAGGGGTCAAATAAGAGAGGTAAAAAAGTAGTAGAAAAAAATTGAGTTCAGAAAAGGAAATAAACTTTCCTCTGCTTTGGTTGTGATCTGCTGGTAGGTTTTACATCTCTTACTGCATGTCTAAAAAAAGGATGGGGAAGACCAATCTGATAATAGTCGTTATAATCTGTTGTGAACACTCCATCAATTTTACATTGACCTTCCATTAAAACTTCCTACAGTCCTGTGCAGAAAATGTTTCTGACCTATTTTAGATTCTGAAACTGATCATTTATTTATAAACAGTTTTTCTTTTATCTTTTCTCTTGAGCACACATTTTTATCGCTGTAGTTTAAGTAATTGATTCATATGTTGGTATTTATTTCTTGTCTGCTTTTAATATGAGATTCACAGTCTTCTGTATCTTTCCATTAATAATAATAACCTGCCTTCTTGAATAAACTTAATATATTCTGCTGGTCCTTGTGTCTCACAAAGATACCAATTAAAAAAAATTAGCCAAAAGGCTCTCTCTAAAATTCCCATCTCTCAGTGAAGTGTGAAGAACAATACAGTATGCTGAAGCAAACCTTTGAGATGAAGGACCAATGTCCATTGGGAAATGAACCCCGCTTTGAAGACATGTGAGATGTTGACAGCTTGGAAAATAAATAGGAAGGCGAGAGCAACAAGGAAGATGAAGGGAAAGCAAAGAAGGCAGAGATGAGGGTGATGAAATGAACCTTGGCTGTGGAAAGGGAAAGGTTAAGGGATTATGTAGACAGCAGGCAGGAGATTTAGTGAATTTATAATTATCCTGTAAGTGATGTCAACCATAACCAGCAAGCGCCCGGAGTTGCTTGATGATGCTGTAACAATTCAATTATTATGAAATGGAGTTAGGGGATGCAAATTAGGATGAGTTTCATGTCACAGTTTGTTGATGTATTTAAAGATGTGATACAGCGGCCTGTATTTTCAACTCCACGTGTGAGTTGGTTGCTGTGTAATTATTAGTAGTGCACTTATCAGAGGTTCAATGTCAAAAGCCCCATTGATCAATATGAGACTATGTCAGAAGGTATTAAACTAAATTTCTGTTGTCCTTTCATACAATTGAGCAAACTTACAATGATTTATTTTTGTATGTGAAACGCTTGTAGACGTATGGGGTGACCTTTTAAGAACTGAATAATCCCATTACGAAAAACAAACCCCAGAAACTGTTATTAGCTAGATACATAAACCAAACCCCATAGATTAGCAGTTCCTATTTATAAAAATCTTGAGTTGGGATTTGAAGATATTTATTAATAAACAGAGCTATATTGTTATTCAATACCAGTCTCTCTCTCTCTGGTGTGAAATTTAGAATAAATGTGCCCCCCTGAATAGAATTCATCTCTGTTCATGCTGTTAGATTCACATAACCTCTTGGGCCTCCCCTCACCCACATCGTCCGTCTCGTTGAAATAAACTTGTATAGTAAAATTTTTGAATTATCATTGTTATGAGATATAGGAAGAAGGAAGGAGATAAAAATGCACTTGTCACTACTCAAAATTAGCCAGTTAATAATTACCAGTTAGAGTGGAAGTTGGGAGCAGTGATACTAATTTAAAATAATTATATATATGGTAGTGAATACTAATGTTTTTATTTTTACCCATCCTACATTTGTTGCTTGTCTTCCAATAACATAAGCTTTTTGAGGTGTGTGCTGTGTCGTCTTATGTTTGGACAATGACTAGCATTTATGGGTACTGTTTATTGTAATACAAACAATAATAAAATATTATTCAGCGCCAATGGAGGAAAAAAAACCAAGCAAAAGAAATAAGACACAATCCAATATAACTGAAATTTTCCCAAGCTGTGAATAATGGGTTTGATCGAGTTGGGTGCTGAGTGCCTCCTGGGAAGTGCAGAACAGCTTCTGCTCCCAATGACTTCATGGATTCCTATGTATTGCAAGAGACCGGAAGGTACTCTGTACTTCACAGAATTGGGGCTTCTGGCAATTTGAAATGATAAGTTTAGTCTAGATATGATCATCGACTTGATGTAACTGAGAGATCTTTTAACAGCAATAATCCATTCAAGTGTAGGGCCAAAACAAATCAGCTGTGTGGAAACATCCTATTTAGGTGTTGTGGTATTTTTTGTTTGTTTGTTTTGTTTTGTTTTGCATTCACTTGAATCCAAGGTTTTATATTTCTCTGAAATTATACTTCCATAACTTACTTGACCTCCATGAAATTACCTTTCACAAAAAATGGGGATGGAGTTGTCCCTCAGAAGAGGGAATAAGATCTCTATTGACTTCTCACTTTACAGATATGGATTGTCAGCGTGTGACTGTACAAAACTGATGGCTCAACCACTCAGGTTGGATAATGAGTGAAGTTAGTATCTGATATATTCTTTTCTAGGGTGACTCCTGCTAATGTAGCAATATAGTTATACTTAATGTAGTAATATAGTTGTACTTTCATAGAGTTGATATCTCTTGGATATGCCGATTTGTCATTTTAAACATACTGTAGATAAATTTTATCTTATCTTTCCTTCTAAGTCCTTTCCTCTCCTCTCTTGTGGTATAGATCATTATTGCCATCCTTTCTGTTTCCTAGGTTTATAACTTCGATGTCATCTTGGCCTCCTTTCTCTCTTTTTCCTGTCACATTCAAGCTGTTGCCAAATGAACTCTGCTGTTCCTTTCTCTTCTCTTCTACCACGTAGTGAAAATACATCACTTCCTGCTAATCCCCTCCATTTACACTGCATGTCTATAGTAAGACTGCAGGTCTATGATTTGATTATTTGATGTCTTAAATATTACAACTCATTTCTCTATGGCCTCCTTGTTTCCCATTGATTCTCTTTAGTCCATTCTGAATCAAGGAGCCAATATAATTTTCCTTTCCCACATTTTAGGCCACATTGTACTCCTATTCTAATCCCATTCTTATTAACATTTAATATTCTTCTCCTTTCCTTGAAGTCTTTACATAATCTATTCCTGCTACATTCCCACTTGTTTATTATATCTGATCTTGCCCCATTCTCTTGCCCATGGAAGTCTTGCTGTTCCCTTAGTTTCCTTCCTTGTGAGTTTTAAACTTCATTTTTATTTTTTATAAATATCAACTAATAATAAAATCTTGGTGTTTCTGTCTGCTGTTAAACAGCTGTAGCATTCCAACCCCAGAGTTGGCTGCATTTCAGTAGTGGGTGAAATGATGCTTGTAAATATGCATAATTGTTAACTGACCTCACAGAGTATTGTGCAATTTACTTAAGGAAGATCTACAGATAAAGACACTAGAAATACAAAGTATTATTTTATTGTTATGAGGAAACCCATATTCTAGTAACATTTACTTTCAAGGAAAAGGGAGACGAGCTATATTACTGAAAGTAACCCTGGAAACTTTAGATAAAACAGAACACTTAATGGGCCTTTTTAAACTCGCTACTTACCCTGGAAACAGTGCAAAATGGCCACACAACAAAAGTGAATGATTTCTGTAGAAGAGCTAATGATCAGTTGCATAAAAAATATAAACCTTCATTTCTCCCTTTGCTTATTTATGCATCTGTTTTAGAGCTGAAAATCTGTTAGCATTGTTCTAAAAGAGACTTAAACTCTTGAAGGTAGGATAGTAAAATAACTTAATTCTAGCATTGTGTGGTATTATTCAAAATAATCTTTTTACGCAGTTAGGAATTAATCCTTTTACATAGAACTGCTGTTGGTATAACAGAAATAGTGTGTTTGTATGTTAGTATGCTGGAGCCTCTTAACCAATCAGAATGTCAGAGTAGGAGCAGCATAGCCTAGTATTTAAAGCACAGCAGGAGGAATCTGGGTTTGGCTACAGTTGTCAGCTATGCCACTGATTTGCTATGTGGCCTTGGTCAAATTGCTTAGTCTCGCTTCACCTCAATTTCTACCTCTGTAAAAAGGGGCAAATAATACCACACCTGTAAATTATTTTGAGAACTTATAATTGAAATGTCTACATAATCACAAAGCATTGTACTAATAGTTTTCTTTTTATTTCTTGGTATTTCTTACACGAGGCAGGAGTGAGGCTTGACGCACCAGGGCTTGAACATTCTTCACAGAACTGTTAAGTTCTGACTTCAGTCTTGATTACCAGTGATAGCGGTCAGTAACCTCTGCCGACGCCCATGCCAGCCCCTCCTCCCCGACGCTCAGCTGATCCTGGTGGCCCCTTGTGTGCCAGGCACACTCCCAGAGCAGCTTCTTTTGGCGGCGGGTGGGGGAGTGCCCTAGGCAGTGGGGGTCTCCAGGCACACTGCTGAAAGCTGTCTGGGTGGCTTCTGTCGGTGACAGCTGGGGGCGGAGGGGCACGCAGCCAGGCATGCCACCAGAAGCTATCTGGAATGTCTTCTTTTGGTAGCATGCCTGGGAATCCACTCCAGGCGACATGTCTGGGAACCACCCCCCAGCCATTGCTGAAAGAAGCTAGTCTGGGTGGCTTTCGGCAGCAGGAGCAGCAGTTTTGGTGGCACCGCAGAGGGCACCCTGTGCTGCTCCCGTTCGGCTTGCATGCCGCTCTTGGCACACGTGCTGGGGGTTGTTAACCCCTTATAGGGCTCTCAGTAGTTTGCAGTATTGTAATAAGAAATTGAATTTTTTTTCTTGTAAACATAGTATATTTGATATGGAAGTCATATAATACACCTGGAATGGCCAACCTTGATTAGTCTTACATGTTTAGTGATGTCACCCGGTTGAAGGTATGTCTTCACTTTCTTTTTTGTACTGCACCTTTAACTTCGGAGGTCTGTCTTCAGGCAGCTGTGAAGTGGCTGGTGTTTTGAGTGTCACCGTGGATGAGAATGCTGAAATGAGTCAGTGTATCTTTTTTGTTGTTGTTCTTTAGACTTTATTTGTTCCTTGTTTATTGATTTCCCTAATTTAAACTAAAAGCAATCTAGTCTGAGGCTATGTACACACGATCACTTTATTGCGCGGTAAGGCTCCTTACCACGCAATAAAGCCAATAGCATCCACACGATCAATTTGTCTGTTGCGCGGCAACACCCTCTTGCCCCGCAATAGTTAAACCACTCAAAACGAGAGTGGTAGCATTATCGTGGAACAGCTGTTCCGCGGTAATGCTCGTGTGTACTCATTTTGCGCAATAGACAGCCTCCGGAAATGTCCCAGAGTGCCAATCCAGGCCTCTCTGGGACATTGGAGCTGTCAAATATGTCAATTTCACTGCTCTAGCAGAGCAGTGAAATTGAGTATTTTTGGGAGCTGCCTGGTTTGGCAGCTCCCCTGGACTGAGCTGCCCACGCCGGTTCGAGCCAGCCCCCCAGCTCAGCTCCTGGGCTTCGGGTGCCGGCAGGCACTCTGGCGCTTAAGCGCCGCAGCGCCTGCTGACACCCGAACCAGCTCGGGGTTCGGGTGGCAGCAGAAGCTCTGGCCGCAGCGCCTGCTGACACCCAAAGCCCGGGAGCTGAGCTGGGGGGCTGGCTCGAACCCTCGCCGGTTTGGGCCAGCCCCCAGCTCAGCCTCGGGGCTTCGGATGACAGCGGGGGCTGGCAACGCAGCCCCCGCTGCCACCGGAAGTCCTGCAGCTGGGCTAGGGGGCTGGCTGTTGGCAGTGCATGGTGGGACAGGTGCCCACCATGCACTGCTCTTCTTTTGCAAAGGAGCATTCACACGGTGAATGCTCCTTTGTGAAAGAAACAGCACGTGTGTACATGAGACAGCGCTATATTTATAGCGCTTTCCTTGTCCCGCAATAACTTATTGCGGGACAAGTTTCTCGTGTGTACATAGCCTGAGAAGCAAATGTTTGGCTTTCTGTATATTGGAAAGCATAACACCCCACTATGCCGTTTTTCTACAGTTACTCTTCAGAATAAAATTGCATTTCAAAGGCAAAAAGCAACTCTTATCTGGAAATTTTGGGGCTGTTTTTGTAACACCTAAGGTTACTGTGAGAGAGTAAAAGAAGAATTATTTTTTTCATTTCTTTCCCCATCTTATTTACCTTGTCTTTTTGACAGCATTTTGTACATAGTTTATGGTTTCCTCTATAAAAATATGCCTATATGCACAGTTGTCTCTGTGGGCCTTTCACACAAAGGGTGGGGAAGAAATATCAAAACAACAAAAAGCCACCAAACACTTCTCCCTCCTGCTTCTCTACAACAACAACAGAGGAGAATGGTAAAATAAAAATGAGTGAGGTGTGTACCACCAACCTAATATATAAATAATTTCAGGTGGTTTCAACTTTTTCCACCTGATTGTAATTCTTTAGGAAAACTAGTACACGTGAGTTAGGCTGTGTTCATGGAGTGTGTATATGTATAAAGATGCAGTCCTAATAGTCTTGCAAGAAAGATTCATGACATGTACTTGTGGCACTTTAAAATTAAGGAAGTATAAAATGACAGAAGCTTTAGGAGCATAAAATGATTGTTATCCTTTTCAATGGAAAATGTGGGAGTGTGGGTAATATTGTAAACCTTTGCAGCTAATTTGAACTAGTGGAATTACTGATTTCATTGGGACGTCTTGTATGCATAAGATGTTCACAGAATCCAGGCCTTAATTTACACTTAGACATGATGGCGCAGTCTGTTCCATGTGAGTAGACAGACACCTGCGTTTTGTGGAGCCACATTGGTTTCTGTGGGATCAGTTCACAGGAACAGGCGACAGGTTTTCTCTTTATTGACACCATGGAGTTTTTTTGTTTTAACAGCAACATAACAAGTGAAGGAGAGTTATTTTGCTGTAAAATCCAAATCCCAGCCAAGGCACTTAGGTTATGAACACACTTATAACGGCAGAAGCTTGCCATTGTACAGCCAATGCTATAATTATAGCATTGGGTAGTGTACACACAGCCATCCTTTGGCTGTTGGAGTGTGTCCACAGTAGGACCACTTCCAATGGCAAAAGAGGCTTGGGGGGGAGCTGAGAGCTCAGCCTCTCAGCTCAGAGCGTCCCACACGGCTGCCTACCCTGCTGCTGAGGACTCAGGTCCCCACTAGGGACCCAGGAGCCCCGGCGGGTGTCTTCCTTCCCCCGCAGCAGAAGAGGCAGCTGCTGGGGCTCCTGGGTCCCCTGCAGCTACAGCATGACTGCAGCCGTTGGGCTTCTAGGGTCCCCGGAGGCTGCAGCGGATCTCCAGCTGCTGGGGTTCCCAGGTCCCTGGCCACCTGCTGGGGTGAACCCTCGTGGCTGGAGCGGCACATACCCGCTGCAGCTGCCGGGGACCCAGGAACCCTGGCAGCTCGAGTCTTGCTGCTGCAAGGGATGGGTAGCCTGGGCAGCTGCCTCCGGTGCCCTGTGGCAAGAGGGGCAGCCACCGGGGCTTCCTGGTCTCTGGTGGTGGGGGTTGAAGCTGCCAGAGACAGAAGGCAGCCTCCTGTGTGAATTTCACTGCTCTAACAGAGCAGTGGAATTGACATATACCATTGCTTGTCAATTTCCCTGCTCCTTTAGAGCAGGGAAATTGACAAGTTTGACAGTTCTGGTGTCCCTGAGTGGCACTCTGGGACATTTCCGGAGGCTACTTAAAATGGAATAAAAATGACTCACAGTACACACAGCCTCTTTTGCGTAAAGGATGCTATGACTCTTGTTTAGGTGGTATTATTGTTGCGGCAGAACAGGCCAGTTCTGCTGCAACAAGGAGCCTTCAGGTGTGTACATTGAGCTTGTTTTTGCAGAAAAACTCCCTAGTGTGTACAAGGCCTTCGAGTGTTTTTCATCAGCTGAGTACTATACACCACCCACCTGTGATTGACCATGCCTACTTTACCTTACAGTGAATCTAAAGTGCCTTTCTTGTCTCCACGTTTTTACTGAGAGATAGCTAGCACGCAGTAGACCCCACACCGTGAAAGCACACCTCTTTTGTTAGTGAAAGCAGTGTTTGCTTATAAGCATCTCTCATCATGAATTTCATCATTGTTTTCTTTCACAAAGCTAAACACACATTTAGCAGACAATTCTAACTGGTGCAGCCCTTGCATTGAAAAATGAGGAGACCCTGCTGCTAGTTGTCTCCTTAAGCTTTTCTGCGTAAATTAATTTAATGGACAATTGTGCCTGTTTGTTTAATGAAGTAAATGGCAGCTTGAAATGAAATGATCTGCTTCCTGCCATGTGTAGTTAAACAGAAAGCATACATTACAAATATGGCACATTTCTGACACTCACTGCAATACTTGTATATTGTTTTATACTGACAGATATTTTGCATCAGAGAATCGTTATCCTTCACCCATTCTTTAGAACCCAGATGAGATAGTGAATCAGACCTATGATGTGATCTGAAATTATATAGTACTGTTCTGAACATGAACCAACTCTGGGACTTGTGCTGAAAAATGAAGTGAGCCAATCTGGGATATGCCACCAAAAATTCTGATGCCAGTTTTTCCTTCTCAGTCTGTCTGAGAAAATTTTCTTTAGCTCCATCCTGAAAAATGAACAGAAATCAGAGACCATGACAGAGAGTGCTTGATGTGTCAGTATGCAGATTCAGCCATTAACATAAAGCTAATGAAACAGCCAAGAATACTTCAGTCACTCACTAGAGAAATCCTATTTTGTTTTGACTGGAGAAACCATGTGCGTTGCTAGGATCCTTGAATTCATTTTCTTACATTGTCTGACAGTCTATACCTCAGAAGACAGCTGTGGGAACTGGGGAAGTTTAAAGGATGGATGCAATCAGTTTAAAGGAAAAAAAATCCTACCAACTGAGCTTTAAAAATAATAATGGGACAGCTAAGTGAAATGTGAGCAGTAATCTACACAGTCTCAAGACATTCTGGTTCTGTGTTTAGCTGGCTAACCAGAGAAACATAACAAAAGTGGGATTTTCTCCCATGAAAGCTCATGTGATAAATAAATCTATTAGTCTTTAAAAGTGCCACAGGACTCTGTTGTTTTTCTACAATAGACTAACACGGCTACCCCTTTGGAATTTGACTACAGAGAAACATAGAAATTGTAGACTGAGGAAAACCCTAAAATCTTACACTTCTTTCATAGTCCTTAAACTTGTTCCACTTAAGGTGCAGGTTTGTTGCCTATAGTGTATTTTTCAGTGCCGTACCTGCTTCAGGTGTGAAATAATCTCTACTAATAATGATGATGAAACATAGTGTTTTTATTGAAAGTGTGTGCTACTGTTGAATATTTCTCAGTGTACAAATGCACAGGTACACATGGTTCCTGCCCAGGAGAGTTGGATTTAATCTGAAAAAAAGATACAAGGGAATAGAAGAGACAATAGGAGGCCAGGGCAGGAGGAGAAGGGAAATGATGTTAAGATTATGTGGCTCTACAGATTAGCTGTGTGTACAAATCAATGGCTCCACATAATCTAATTTAAAAATAAATAATATCCTCTATCCCGGCCTGCTGCTCAGCCTCGCTGTCGTTTGTTGGCATATCCTGTAGGTTTGCAGCAGAAATGGTCGTTTTTTGTTTCTTTTTAAATGTTTGTTTTGTTTACAAAATGTGTGTATTTCAGCATAGCTCAGAGCATGCTTTGATAGAAGTAACTGGTTTCTGTAAAGCAAAGCAGACTCAACCTGGAGGAATCTGAAGGGAGTGAGTAGACTTCTGGGTTAATTTGGGGTGTGTTTTCTGTGTGCAATGTAAAAAAGCATGAAGACAGTTGTGGGAGAAGCAGACAAACAAAGGGCTTAAGATTGACAGAGCAGGATGGTGATGTGATTTTTAAAAAATAGTAGTTTAATAGGGAGGGACACAGTTGTGAAGGGTCTGAAAGGTGAGGACAAGAAGGTTAAAGCTGATGCTGTGGAAAGGGGAAGAATCAATGTATACCAACAGGGGAGTATATTTGTGCATTCATGGGGGGGGAGGGGCATGCATCTAGCAACAGACAAGGAAGATGACTGTAGCAGCTGCATTTTGTGTGGGCTGAAGAGGGCCAATGTGGATATCAAAAAGCAAGATAGGGAGAGGGTTATGGTAATGGAGATGTAACTAAGGGTGTGGAAAAGAGTATTCTGTATGAGTGGACAGAGAGAAATATAAATGCTATGGAGGGAGAAGAGGCAAGAATTGGACGCAGCTTGTGTGAGGTTGTGAGAGAGATGGAAATGTCAACAATGATTCCAAGGTTATTGGAATTGACTATCCTTCAAATGTCTGTAACTGGTTATCTTGTACTTCACTTTTGCTTAGTGGTCCTCAAACCATTTTTGGTCATGCTCCGCCCATCCCCTCTTCCTGGTAATGCAGTCTGTCCACCTGCCCCCCTCTCTCCCTGGGAGCCGTAGTTGGGAGCCAAGAAAAAGGCTGGAGCTGGGGCTGGGCATGGAGCCATGGCCAGAGCTGCAGCTGGGATTGGGGGTGGAAGTGGGGAAGGGTGGGGCCAGAGCTGGAGACAGAGCGGGGATGGGTGGTGCTTCCTGGATTGGACCCTCTGCACCACAGTTGGAGGCACATCAGCCACTTAGTAACATCTGTTACTGTAACCTGAGTTCCTTCCAATATAGTGACACATTTTCGGTATTGTTATCCAAAAATAAAATCAGTATTTTGGGTAGAATCTTGTCAGTGCTGCATATAGAGGGGTTCCTGCCTGCCTGGGCCATGGCATAATAATGTTCTGCACTGATAGCCAAAAAGAACAACTGCTTTTTTTTAATGATCCTGCACTGCAGATACATTTGCTTTGTTTTCCACCATTCCACTATTGTCTCCGCTAGCACTGCTCATTTCAATATATTAGATGATGAGGATAACCCCAGGCCTACTGCTAATTCTTGCAACGGTTGTCATCTGATCTAATGCACTGCTGTTTCTTGTTGCCCTTTGTCTTCTGACCTTCAGCCAGTTAATGGTCCTTGTGACAATACTTGTGCACAAATCAATTCTGAAATGTTCTTCACATGTGATTTTTGTGCGACACTGTGTTAAATGCGTTTACAAAAGTCTATGTATATTACAGGCATAGTATTCCCTGGGTCCACCATCACATTTGTTTTTATAAACCAATGCCAATCATTACTTAAGTTATGCTTCTATTATTCTCTTATTTGCAGTTTTTTTTTTTAAACCTTTAAGGAAAAATTATCATAAAACTTAAACATGTTACATCATATAGTACTCAGGATCAGGTTAATATTCAAAGAACCTGGCTAAAGATGCTGGCTGGCTGGCAAAATATACTAAGAAAGGTCACAAAATATCTAAATACCTAGCCTCTTTTTGCACTTCTCTTGTGTATGTGCTTGTTGTGAAAGATTTTTAATTACAACAATACTCAATATTTTACTCTACCACTGTCCTGTAAGGGGTGAAGTCACATTTTTCCTGTAATGTGCAGTACAAAGACTTGCTACTAACAATAAAAATGAAACAAATTTTTCATTCTGTTTAAAATGTGGATCCTTTACTGGAACATTAAATGAGCAGGTCAGAGGATCTCTAGGATGCCAGCATTTTGTTCATAATGAATCTCTTTAATAATTTCCTTTCCAAACTTTCTAATTTCTGGACACAACCACCACATGTGCAAATATGTTCTCGTTTCCTGCAAGTTCCCTAACAGATGGCTTCCCAAGTAACAAAAATATGATGAATCTTAACTGGAATCAAATGCCAACTTTATGAAAGTTTTCCTTATGAGCTACACAGATGAAAGATGTATTCCGCCTTTCCAATATAGAAGCCCACTCTCTTCAAATGCTTGTTCTGTTCCTTCATTTTATGAGATACTGAAGGTATGTTGTAGGTATGTTGCTTTTTGGGGGGAAGTTTTGTACTGTATTTTGTCCCCTTAACCCCAGTCTTCTGGTGGCTCTCTGAGTTTTGCAAATTATCTGTTGTTTTGTTAATTTAAATTCCATTGGTGGTATATCATCTGGATGTGCTAATATGTATATATTCAATTTTTCTAAAAATCTCTTTCCTGCATTTTAGTAATAGGTATATTTGTAAGGCTCTAATTATTTCTCATTCTTTTTCTTATTTTGTGTTAATCATGATTTTAAATAGCAGTTCATGTTATTGGCTGTTTTAGAATATTTTCATTTAGTTATCATTAAGAATAGTACTTTCTCTCTCTTGCATATTTCTTCTTATCATATGGAAAAATCTCCTTTTATTTCCAGGGCCTATTTGGCTATTCTCCTTTATTAACTTATTCTGCATTTTTGGGCATCTTTTCCCCAAACACCGTTAAGAGTCTAAATATCTTTTAATTAGTGCCCTGAACATTCTGCCTTTCTGGTGCAGGTTCTTGTTCATTGTTTACCATTTGCACCATTACATCAACATTGAATGATTCCTTAAATGCTGGAGAAGGAATCAAAGATCCTGGAGAAGTTTCTGTGACCTGCAAACTCTTCGGAAGACATCTATTTTTTCTTCATTTTATAAATAACATTTTAAAAATTATTTGTTTTCAGGGGAATTTAACATTAAAACTGTTCTAAATACTTCCTTTTTTTTTTTTTTTTTGAGACTTGTGTTCTGTGTGCCTGTTAGACTTTCCATTTTTGTTTACATGCTGCTATTTACAGTATGTTGTAAAAGAGCATGTTACCTTGTCTATAGGAAAATTAGAGGTACATATCATTTTTTGGTTAAGGTGCCGAGGGTCTCCGGTCTTCATTTATGGACTCCCATACAGTTTTCATCTGATAAATTGTGATATGGAAAAATAAATATAATCTTGGATTTACAGCCTCGATACCTATGCTCTGGAGTGTGTTGCTTTTGCTGGCTGATTAGAATTTTCTTTTTCAAATGGACATCTAAAAGAATAGTTAGGGAGTTGGATTTCCTCTTCCTTCCAGTCACCACTCCCCTCCTCCACAATTAACCAGCATGTTGACTATTGGAGGGTGTTGTTGCATATTATAGCTTTTCAGCTGATAACTCTGGCAAGCATTTGAGATGTGGAATAATATTATTGGAAGACTTCCTCTACTCCACAACTGCAGAAATAACTCATGTCTACTGTGGAATTAATTCCCCCCCCCCCCCCAGCACCTTCCATCACATCTAATATTGGCAGTGCAATTGCCTCCATTTGTAGAGGTAAATAAAATATTTTGCTTCTGTTCACTGGGCCAGAAGTTTATTTTCTCTTTCCTAGTCTCTTTTCATTGTGTGATCAACACACTGTTAACAATAATTTAAAATACTAATTTGATGACTTGACAGAACCTGCAGAAGGCAAGAAGAATCTTGATAATCACAAACCTGCAGAGCTGGTTTTTGTCTTAAATAATATTTGGTATCTTTCTATGTGAGGTACAGAAGGAATTACATTTCCTAACTCCTCCTGCTTGCTGAGGATTTATTGCTCATGCAGAACATGAACTATTTGCAAGGAGAAAATTCTTAGTGTGCTTTATCCCCTCTGGCTGTAGGATGGAGAGAGGTTAGGAATCGAGAGAAGAGGAGACTCTCATAAATTCTCTTCTCATGTTTTCATGTTGCTTTGTAATGAAAACTTGATCAGCTTCTACAAAATACTCTCTTCCTTCATTTTGAACACTGTAGCCCCACCTCCTCCCCCTTCACCATACTCCCAAAGTTAAATAGCTAAACATCTGCTAAACAAAGTACTTAGATAAAAAGATTTTGTGCATCCGGATACACACTGTGTTGGTACCTGAGGATTTCTGTGCAAAAGTATCTCAGAAAAAGATCATGGCTTGCCCAGCGTGAAAAAGTTTCTGCTTTATGAACCAATTAATTGTACACTCCTGTTTAAAACAAGTATCACTCTGACACATGACTGCAAGATACTCACTGAAATAAATAGCATGTGGGGGCTGCCTCAGAAGCCTAGTAGTCAATGGAGAGTGCTGTGCTTGGTTTTACACATCTTTCAGTTAATCAGAGATCAAAAACAAATGCCTGCACTTGAGGGCAGCTTGAGGATTTGCAACATGCTGGAGGAAAAGTGAGTCTATGAAGCATTAATGTTTACTCTTCTGTATATGTAGATTCGGTTTAATTGGTGACAGTTCTGCTGTGATGATCTTTATTTAATCATTCAAGTATGAGTCAGTACAGTTAGTACGGTAATGTTATGTTCTTTTATGTAGGAAGAGCACAAACAGAATTGTTTATAAAAACATGAGTGGGGATTTCAACATGAATTCTTAATATATTTCTCAGTTAAGAGAAATGTATGTTACAATCTGGTTTGTCCACTGAGGTGTTGAGGTGGAATCTGGCAAGCTGGATTCTGAAATGTCTTTCCCACAAAGAAGCAACTCACACAATTTTGCATTACCTCCTGATAAGGCGTATTACTTTCCTGAGCAGTTTCCAGTTTGTGAGTGTAGCTGTCCTAACAATACAAGAAACGGTAGTGGCAAACATCAGGCATGTGATTTCCATTGCTTTCTGAGCATTGACTAAACAGGTTGGAGTTTGTAGTTTCAGCCAAAGATTTTCTATTTGTCACATATCAGGTGTTACTGTGGTCAATTTTTTCTATATAGTAAAGAGGGGCTAAGACTCATGTTTTGTTTTAGCTAAACAGAATTAAACACATGGGATCAAAACGTTGCAGTAGTAATCCAGTTCTGGACATATGTTATGCACTGTCACCAGATTTGATAGAAGCAGGGGTATAGAAAACCCAGTCACAGTCAGAATCACATACAAAAGAGTGGAGCCAGCTGATGTGATGTGATCTTGCCAGAGAATAAATAGTTCATGCTTCCAAAACACTTAGTTCTGCCCTTGTATGTTTCATGACTACGTCATGTGCTTAACCAGTCATATTTACAAATCTGTTTACAGTGCTTTCTATGGGGTTTCCTGTATGTGGCAAGGATGGGGTTGAAGATACATGGCAGGGCAGGTTTTCAAGTTAGAAGCTCACTATCCAGAACTTTGAAGCTCTTCTGGCCTGCAAATATTTTTGGCAAAAGCTTCAGTAATTTCATCATGTGGAAGAACTATTTGGTCTGATACAGGAATGCTCTGCCCTGTTCACCTTCAGAGATCCGTGAGAGAACGTCTGTCCTGAGAACCTTAGGAGATGTGTTGCTCTACAGATCCAACTGCATGAGTGTTCTCATTCACATTACAGAGGGCCCAATTAGAGCTCTGCTGTGAACTCTCTGGGATAGTGCGTCGTCATGCTATCTAGGAGGAACCCAGGAAACAGATTGTGATTTTGGGTTGCAATCTGCTTCCCTGCTTCTCAGGGGGATGGGAGTGCTGTAAAAATATAGGTACTGTTTCTTCCCATTCTGCTGCTCCTCGGCCTGTGGTTCGCTGGCCTGGCGCAGGGGAGAAAATACCCTTACTTCTCAGCACAGGACAGGCCATGATTTCTATCTAGGCGTGTAAGAACTCTCAGTTCGTTCATATGTTTCATGGCGTTCAGGACCCGAGGCAAGGACTTCTGTCACAGCAACATCTTTTCCTTCAGCCTCAAGAAGTCCTACCAGATCAAAGCAACATATTTGACTATGCTTCTCACAAGTTAACCCTGTGTGCATATGCACTAATCCCTCCTGAGCTGTGCACTTTTTGTGGAGCAAAACAAAAAAATATCTACTCCAGATATTTAGTGTGTGACTTTCAAAAGCTCATAATTTGCTCAAATCCAAACCAGTTTTCTCTGAGTTACCCAAAGCCATTGCTCTTCAATATTTTTAGCTATGCTAATATATCTCTTCACACTGAACTTCCATGTTGTCTAGGATAGATCTGTTGAGAGGAAATTTGCTATTAAATATTCTTCAGTGATAGCAGTGTCTTTCTGGTTTTCTTTGTCATGTTATTTATTTTTTTTAATTTTTACCCATTTGTAATTTTATATGATAGACTATATTTCTGGGTTTTTTGAAGATAAAATTGTTTTTTCTAGGCTGTGCCATCTGATGTGCATAATTTCATTTCTATGTTAAATATCTCAGTTGCTCCAACCATTTAGGCGTATCAAATTAACACAAGCAGTTTAAGGCAAAATGTAAATTGAAACTACGCAGAGAACTGAAGATACAGATTTACTTGTTTCCATAGATGTGTTAATGTCTTGGTATTTTTTAAAATTTTTGTTTACTTGGGAGAAAGGCAGCAGAAAAGCTCTTGTTTTTAAAATCATATTTGTAATGCACGGGGTGCAGTATACGTTAAAGGAATATCAGGTCTAATGTATTTAAAAATGTTGATTGATGACACAGGAGCTTTAAAACTCCCTCTTTGAGAGGCCAACAGTGGGGTTGGTTGTGGGGTGCTGGGTACTACTAGAATACCCCATGAAGGTGGGTGGCCTTGCGTAGCTGTCTGTTCTGAATGTGAGCCAACCACCTAATAGTCCGTTGCTGCTAGCTCTGCCATCCTGTGCCCCACTGAAGATGTGCAAATGTGGTAGGAAAGGAGTTACATTGCCAGAGATGTCCTAAATGTTCAGTTCTTGCTTGCAGAGCTTCTAAGCTCACTGCAAGCAGTTCCTTGATTCCACTGAGCTTAAAGTCTAATGGATAAGTTGCCTTTTCTTTCTCACAAAAGTGCTGGTATATAAAACTGTATATTCCGTAGTTTGGATGTGTACAGTGTTACACTTCGGGTATCTCTCCACTGCAGTCATAGGTGTGGTTACAGCACAGGCTGGCGTTCCAGAGCTAGCTTCAGTCTATCTACGATAGCGAAAACTAGCTGTGAAGACACAGTGACACAAGCATCAGGGAGGACTACACTGGACTAGGTACACAGATCCCGTGTCTGCCTGCACAGCCTCCCCCCCACCGCTTTTAAGCTCGTGCTGCTATGTCTTCATTGCTATTTTTAGCAGTTCTAGCTAGAGTAAAACTAGCACTGCTGTGCCAGCCTGTGCTGCAGTCATACTTTCAATTGGATTGCAAACAAATTCTTTGGTATTGGGCAAAATGTTTAGATCTGTCATTTTTGTATGTGCTGAAAAATATTGCAAGTGACTTCTTTTTTTGTTTTAAAACCAGCCTCTGTTTTTTATTTTTATTTTTATTTTATTTTATGAGCTCTAAATCTGCCTGACATTAGAAATGTTAAAACAAAGCCATCTGTAGCTTAGAGGAACCTGAACAAGTTGGACCCTAGCTATAAGGTTTCATAAAGGACCAGTTTTTATTTCTTTTGAGGTCCTAAATGGACTTGTAACTTTCCAGAAAATAGCCTGTAACCTGTGAGTGAATGGTGCAACTTTATGATCAGCGTTTTTTTATGCTTAACAAAGGCCTTGTGAAGTATGCTTTACATTATATTTTTCAGGTAACTCTAACTATAGAAATTCTACTGCTCCCCCTCCTGTTATATTAAATTGTAGGAAGGGGAGAGCTCAAATATCTTACATGTAAAGGTCACAACATGATTCTTAATGTTAGGAATGGACAATATTCATGGTTTATGGATGCCTAGGGCAAGAAAATTGTTGTGCATATTTGCTTCTGGGGAAGAATGCAGACGTGCAGAATGGCAGCTATTTAGGTTGATCAGCTGTGTGGTGGATTGGAAGGCTGTAGGGAACATTGCAGCAGGATGTCAATACTAATGATTGTTGCCCTTGATTACGGAGTCTGCAGATGTATTCTGAAGAGGGAAAAGAGGAGGGGATGTGTGGAGAGAAAGAATAGAAAAAATTAAAATTTATTTTATAAACAACTTTTCCAAATACAACTGCTAATTTGCATCAGGAGTTGCCAAAATTAGACCAGGTAACAAGTTCCTGGGGTGAGGGAACCACTGACGGGTTGGGATCTACAAGAGAAATTAATACTTTAGATATAATTCGGAAAGTGTCTGTTGTTAGAAACGTAATGAGCTGAAGAACTTAAATACTTTTTAATGAATTTTTCACAGTTGGCTTTTAAAGGATTGTTTAGTGTGATTAAAGACTGTGGGAAGGAGGCGAGTGCTTCTAGATTGAAAGGATTCTGAATTTCTGGAGACCAAAAATGTAAAAGAGAATTGGTTGCATGCTTGTTCCATTATTCATATTATTCTGTGATATTCTGCAATGACCTAAAATGTCAGAAGGAGTGGAAAGTGTATGTCGTTCTTTTTTTTTAGTGCAACCCCACAGTACCAGGGTTGGAAAATGTAAATACAGTTCTTTAGTTGTATTTTATTTTTAAAATAATTTCAGTATGTTTTCATGTACGTGCGTAGGTCATGTAAGAGAGTGTGGCTAGGTCAGAGTGCAGCATATCGACTAAAATAATGTCCAACTAAAATACAGCAAGCTTGATTCTCAGATATGCTACGGTTTTAAAGTTAGTGAAAACAATCCCTGGAGAATAGTCCTTGCTCAAGGGGCCTTCCTGTTCGGTGTAGAACTGGTGTAATGGCTCTGTATTGGCTTTGCCCCCAGCAGTGTACATTTGGAGGCATGTCAGGGGCATGGCCAAAGTGCACTACTCTGAAATTCATCTCTGGCCTTGTACATACTACAGCCGTGTGGCGTGGTAAGGAGCTTTACCGTGCAATAAGGCTGTGAGCGTACACACTACAATGTTGCCTATTGCTTGGCAACAGCCCTCTTGCCACGCAACAGGTAAACCACCCAGATGATCGTGGCAATGCTTACCACGGATTGTCTGTCTTGCAATAGAGTGTGTTTGTACACTCATTGTGGGTTAGACAGCCTCCGGAAATGTCCCAGAGTGCCAGTGGAGGCCACACAGGGACACCGGAGCTGTCATACTTGTCAATTTCACTGCTCTAGCAGAGCAGTGAAATTGACAAGTAGGAGCAGCATTCCAGCTGCTGTGAGTGCACTGTTACAGGGCGTCCCTCAAGCTGCTCGCTTTCCCACCTCTCTGCTGGGAATCCGAGCAGCTTGAGGGACTCCCTGTAGCAGCGGGGCTCTAGCTGCCGGCACTCCTGGTGGCTAGAACCCCACTGCCTCTGGGGTCTCCAGTGCTAGGGCTCCTCTGCTGCCGAGAAGCCAGCAATCTTGGTGGCAAGAGAGCCCCGCTGCCAGCCTAAAGGCTGGCTGGACAGTGAATGGTGGGATAGGTGCCCATCGTGCACTGCTCCTTCTAACGAAAATGCGAAGGAGCGTGTGAACGCTTCTTTGCGTTAGAAGGATTAATGTGTGGATGGGGGAAAGTGTTACAGTTAAAACGCTTTGCTTGTCCCGCAACAATTTATTGCAGGACAAGTCTGTAGTGTGTACATAGTCTTTGTTTCCTAAAAGGATAACAGAAAGCAGAGCATAAGTTGAATCAGTCTTGGGGGGTCAGACAATAAATAATAGGAAAAAACTGACACTAAGGAGTTAGATTCAGATGTTTGCACTGTCTGTTAGTCTATTAGTGAATAGTGATTGCTGTAGCTATGTCAGTCTCATGGTATTAGAGAGACAAGTTGGGTGAGGTAATACCTTTTATTAGACCAACTTCTGTTGTTGCTCTCCTCCCAACTGCTTTGTCTCCCTAATATATTAGTGATGGCATGTGGGATTTCCTGATATTAATCTGTAATGCAAAATACTTTATCAGCAGAAGAACCCATAACAAAGTGCTACATGTTTGAAAAGCTCAAGGATGCTTTCTATTAATTTACAGATATCATGGAAAATACTCTTCTTTTTTTTTTTTTTTTAAAGGGCCTAATCCAAAGCCCAGCATGGTCAATGAGATACTAAGAAATACAAATTCAGCCCCTTTCTCAATGGGAGCATAAATCAGTGTCATTCAGAATACATGAAAGACATTTTGATTAGACATAATGTTCTCACTTTATTTCTTAAATTTTACTTGAATTAATCACAAAATCACAGATATAAAATAATAAATAAAACAAAACACGCCCTCCCTGAAAGGTCCTTAATTTTGTTTTTCTTTGCAATACACCAAATTTAAACTAAGGCAATGATCTGTTCTTGTAGAAACTGCTCTCTATGTATTTTAAGTTTCAAAGGGTAGCCGTGTTAGTCTATTGTAGAAAAACAACAGAGACCTACTTTACTTACACTATATTGATGACATCTTCATCATCTTCAGCAATAGGTTGGTGGCCTGTTGCTGGAGTGGGTGGGTGAGGTCTTGAGGTCAGACTAGGTGATCATACTGGTCCCTTCTGACCTTAAAGTCTATGAATCTGGACCCACGGTAAGGATGCCCTTGAAGATTTCCATAGAGATTTCAACAGTTGCCACTCCACAATCAAACTTAGCCTGGAACGCTCCACACAGGAGATCCACTTTCTGAACACTAAAGTGCAAATTAGTGATGGACACATAAAGACCACCCTATACTACAAACCTACTGATCACTGTAGTTACCTACATCCCTCGAGCTTTCATCCTAGACACACCACATGATCCATTGTCAACAGTCACGCCGTAAGATGTAGCCGCGTTTGCTCTGATCCTTTAGACGGCGACAGACACCTTCAGGATCTCTATCAAGCATTCTTAAAACTACATTACCCACCCACAGAAGTGAAGAAACAAATTGACAGAGCCAGACAGGTACCCAGAAGTCAACCACTACAGGAGAAGCCCAAGGAAAAAAAAAAAAAAAACAGAACGCTATTGGTCGCCACCTACAACCCCCAAGTCAGGCCTCTTCTACACATCATCAAAGATCTAGAGCCTATTCTACAAGATGATCCCTCACTCTCTCAAGCCTTGGGAGACAGACCTCCCCTTGCTTACAGACAGCCCCTCCAGCCTTAAACAGATACTTACCAGCAACTACAGATAAAACAACAGAAACACTAAAGCAGGAACATATCCCTGCAGCAGACCACGCTGCCAACTTTGCCCTCATATCTACACTGAAGGCACCATCACAGGACCAAATCAAGCCACCTGCTCCCTCAAGGGCTCATTCACCTGCTCATCCACCAATGTGATTTATGCCATCATGTGCCGGAAATGCCCCTCTGTCTTATATATTGGACAAACAGGACAGTCTCTGTGCAAAAGAATAAATGCACACAAATCTGACATCAGAAATTGCAACACTAAAAAAACCAATAGGGGAACAGTTGTGTCTCTGCTCACTCCCTTGACGACTTGTTAATAGCTGTGTTGAAACAGATGAATAACAAATCACAGCTTCAAAGAGAAACTGCAGAACTCGAATATGCAAATTTGATTCAGTTGTCTTGGGGTTAAACAGGGACTATGGATTTTTCTCTCATTACAACAGATGATTTGACCTAACCTTCCTCTATGTGCTGTTCCCCAGTGTTTGAATCCTAACACCTATTTTGATTTGCTGTTACAGCCTGACCTGATCCTATGTCACACACTCCCCTGCATTTAATTTCCTCCCATTCCGTAAATTTCCCATCTTCAAAGCATCTGACGAAGTGGGATTTTCTCCCACGAAAGCTCATGTGATAAATAAATCTGTTAGTCTTTAAAAGTGCCACAGGACTCTGTTGTCTTTCTGTGTATTTTAATTACTCTGTAAATTGCTTCTCAGCTTATGTTGTACAATGAAGAAGCACAAATAAATTTTGGAAGCTTGGAATATTCTGCCCAGTTCTGTTAGTGTAGACATCCCTGAACTGTACTGATAATGTTTTAGAAGAGCTTAGGCAAGAATGCTGTTAGCAGTGGTTGTTACATCTGTGATCACCTCCCACATAGTTTTCCTAAGAGACTGAGCCCACCTAGCTTCATTATAAAGAAATCCTTTGAATGTATCGATCAATTCTGAAATTTAGTTTTTAGCAAGTATATGTATATGACGTCCAGTATGACTAAATACATTACCTGTGTGATGTGATGTGGTGAAGTGAATTTTTTATGAATTGTATATGTGCCTCAGTTTCCCCCTGACTGCATTGCTACCTGGTGGGAAGAAGTTTGTTGTTAAAGCAGACTGAGATTGTGTGTTTGTGTCTGTTGACTGTCTGAGTGGACTGAATAGGTCTTTTATAAAGACTGGCTGAGGCTGACCCATATCAATGGATAATCCAAGATGATGGGACATGAACACTTTGGAACCAAGGACCCAGTGGGAGGAGGATTTCCCCACCTCTCAGCAGGAAAGCTGAGTAGAGACCCCACCTAAGGAGCAAAAGAGAGTTAGTTAGGGGAGTAAATGGTGGCTTTGGAAAAAGCTTGCAGCTGTCCCTTTGGACTGATTTAGGCTTGGTCTGCACTACCACCTTATGTTGGTATAACTATACAGGGCTTTTTTTGTGCCAGCATGAACCGGTATGGTGTACCGGCACCTATTTTTCCCTGGCCGGTCCCGCTGCCCAGCTGGGGGCTCGGGTCAGCAGGGGAAAGAAATGGGTCTCCTTTCCCCTGCTGACCCTGGCCCCCAACTGGGGAGGGGGGCTGGCAGGGGATAGGAGCAGCCTGCTCCCAAGCTTGTCCAGCCTGCGGCCTGGGGATCAGAATCTGGCCTGCTAGGGGCTGGAATCTGGCCTGGGGATGCCTGGGAGCTGCGGCCAGGCAGGGGCCTTTACAAATTTCCCGCCCAAATGCAAGGCTCAGATGCATGGCTCAGGGCAGGAGCAGCCTGGCCAGGGAGCGACTCTGGCCACTCCTGCAGCTCCGGCCAGGTAAGAGGGGACAGGGGCGGGAGGGTTGGGGAGCCGGCTGGCGAGTGGGGAAAGGGCCGGGGGGGGAGCTGGCGGTGGTGGAGGGTCCTATCCCCTGCTGGCCCCACTGCCAGCTGGGTGGGCAGGGTCAGCAGCGGAAAGGAGCGGGTCTCCTTTCCCCTCCTCCACCGCTCCTGCTGGCTGAGTACTGGCACCTTTTTTTTTTTTTTTTTTTTTTAAAAGGGACTGTAACTATGACACTTAGTTGAGTGATGCACTTATACTGACCTAACCCTTGGTGTAAGCAGCACTAGGTTGATGTGAAGGCTTCTCCTGCTGACATAGCTGCCATCTCTTGGAGAGGGAGAGTATCTACACTGATGGTAGAGGCTCTCCCATTGGCATAGATAGCATTGTCACTGAAGCGCTACAGTGGGGCATTTACAGCGCTATCAGCGTATACCTGTGCCAAGGAGGCCAGAGAGAGACAGTGTCTGAAAATGGAAGACAACAGAGTCCTGT
>ML685776.1:10542475-10572140 GCA_007922175.1 Pelusios castaneus
CATGAGCTTTCGTGGGAGAAAATCCCACTTCGTCAGACGCTTTGAAGCGTCTTCAAAGCGTCTGATGAAGTGGGATTTTCTCCCACGAAAGCTCATGCGATAAATAAATCTGTTAGTCTTTAAAAGTGCTACAGGACTCTGTTGTCTTTCTACAATAGACTAACACGGCTACCCCTTTGGAATCTGAAAATGGAGTTCACTACAGTTTGCCTGATAAATTGCTCTGGCTTGACCAGAATGGACTACACTTTAACCTTTATTTCTGTATGCTGACCTAAGGCAGGGGTTCTCAAACCTTTTCTTGCTGGGACCCCCTTTGAAAATATTTCAGTCTGTGCTGATGCACCTGTGCCATGCCATACCACCCTTACATCTGCCTTGCTGCGGTCTGGGACAGTGCTTCCTTCAGAGTTAGACACCCAGCCAGCAGCCACTGCTGTCCAGTCACCCAACCCTGCAGATGGCTGACAGCTGGAGCCACAGCATGGGGGCTGATGGCTCGTGACACGCCCGATAATAACCTCATGATCCTCTGGGAGGGGGAGGGGGTCGTGTCCTCCAGTTTGAGAACCCCTGACCTAAGGATTTCCAGTGCTGTGTTCCAGTTGACTAATAAACACCATGAGGTTGAGGTGCCACTGTAAATATTTGCTAGGCTGTGTTAGCCTCTGAAGAGTGTGCAATTTTCTGTCAGGAATCTGTTTTAGTTCAACTTGCTGTGTAGAGTTCACATTGTGAAACAGGATTGCTGAAACCCAGGGCAGGTCTACACACCGCTGTTTTCGGTGGCATTCAAAGAGAGATATGCAAGTTACATAAAATACTTGCATATCTTCCTGCAACTTCTCTACTCCTCGAATGTTCACCATGGTGAGTTGAAGAAAGCTATAGCAAAGCTGCCTTTGTACCTCATGCACACAAATAAAGATTGCAGGAACTTGTAGGTTGTGGCTCTGACTTCTTTTGCTTCACAGGAACTCCAAGGACAATAATAAGATGTACAGGTATCATAGCAAGCTGAATATCCGTATTTTGCATTATTTTCTGAGCACAGTATTTGCTCACTTATTTGCTCTCTCACATTGTCTGGTATAGACACTCTTGTATTGT
This sequence comes from Pelusios castaneus, assembly GCA_007922175.1. Lineage (NCBI taxonomy): Eukaryota > Metazoa > Chordata > Testudines > Pelomedusidae > Pelusios > Pelusios castaneus. The sequence continues at coordinate 10,543,586 of ML685776.1, forward strand.
ATAACATTTATTCATGTTGGCAGATAAATAGGTATGCCAAAAATCTGCATCTCTTAAAGTCCTCCATCTTTGAATTCTTTTTTTTCTTTTTCTTTTTTGTAAAAACAGCTCAAATCATTACTCTGGCACATGAGTATTGGTATCAGTACTATAGTGGATTGAAAAATGCCATTGCCTTTAAAAAAAAATTATGGAAACTTCTAAATAAAATATTTAATTTCCTTCAAAAATGTTTTTTTTAAATTAAAAAAACCCAAAAAAACAAAACCTGAAAACTTCTCAGTTTTCAAAAAAATATTTGATGAAAATGTTGGGTTTGGTTACAATTTTTGGGCGTAAGAGAAAACAATTCCTGGCAATTTTTACTGAAAATCAAACTCCAATTTTTTAAACCATTTTTTCCTTCCAGTTTCCAGTTTTTCATTGGAACACTAGATTTCTTTTTTTTAACCCAAATTAACACTTTGATTTTGGTTGAAAAACCATTTTGTCATAAAATGTGACACCACTCTTATCAGCATCTTAACAGTTAACCTTGTTGGCCAAATTCTGTCTTTCTATGCACTGCACAATGATTTCATGATGGAGTTTGCATGAGATGTACGTCAGGGCCAGATTTGATCCTGCATCTTTGTTAAAATGAGGCTTTCTGTTGTGCTGTCACCAACACAAGATTACAGATTATTTTCTGTTCAAGAGCCATTCTAAAGATCTCCCAAAAATCTTATTTTTGTTTCCTAGAGACAAATAGCTGCTTTCTCGAAGATGCTGTTTCTCACAATGAGCTCACTCTTACACATGACTGTTTTATAAAGCAATGCAGTTTAGTGGATTGAACGCAAGGCTGAGAGACAGGAACTCCTGAATTTTTATACTAGCTACCACTGACTCTGTACATGGTCTTGGGCTAGTCCCTTCACCCCTCTGTTTTTTCTGTCCCTTTTTATGAAATGAAGCACATGACCCATTCACCATGAGTATTTATTAGATTATAAAACTTGTATAGCCCTCTAAGTATTATTATGATTGATTTTCTACAAATGGTTTTGAAAATGCAGTTTTCTTCACTGTACAAAGCTCACAAAAGTGTGACGGTCTTCATTTTTACTAGTTTCTTGTATGTGCATACACGCTTTGGCAAGAGTGATATTTGGAAGTGTTCTAAAGGGCAAACTGGCATTAGACACAGAGACGTCTTTGGGAAACTGCTTGCATTCTAAAAAAAACAATGATAAGAGGCTAGAGGATGGCCCATATTGTAGGCTAGGGGAAAAGTATCAAACCCGTCTGTTGAAACGCATTCTTGTAATTATTTTAAGAGTGGGCAAATAGCTTCCTTATTTCTTTTGTCATAGAAGTTTGATTCACGCCGTATAAAACAATTAATTAAAAACTAACTGTTCTAGCAGGACGTCACAGATAGCAATATTCTCATTAAAGTAAAGGGAAACCATTACCTATGCAAATCTGTCCTGAAAATGCATTTTATAAGAGAGTTTCATTACTAAGGCTTTTGTAATTCATTATTCCTGGCTGCAGGATCACAAGATATTAGATTAATATAGCAAGAGTTAGAGAAATTGAAGTGGTAATGGCAGAAATCCTCAGGTGTGAACATGCATGGTTGTTTTTTTTTCCTCCACAGTATGGTCAAAATACTGTGAAGAAATATTTTTGTGTGCACATGTGTTTGTTTTATCTTTTTATTTTCAATGGCAAACATTAAAGCTGTTTGAAAAATTATGCTGAGCAGAAGGAAGCACTATAGCTGGTTCTTGCTATTATAGAGGTCACAGACTGAGGAGATGAAAAGAATTCTTTTAATGGGAGGAAGAAAGGTGGAGGTGACTGACTTACAGTGTGGGGAGATCCATTCCTGTTGCTGTAGTGAGTGTCTACTTACTACACTGAAGTGCTGAAATACTCTAGCATTTTAAGGGGGGGCATGGACTAAGAAATGAAGAAGGGTTTGATTAAATTTTGTGTAATAGTGTTTGTGTTATTGCTGATTAGGTTACGCCATTAAAATACAGACAAATAAATATTTTGCTCAGACCTCCTAAGAAAGAGGTTGGGTGTAAAGAGATTCCTGTGGGGTGTGCAGGCAAAACAAATTCCTCCACAGTCTGTGCATCCCTTCTCCATGAGTCTGGAACACAGGGTGTCAGAAAGAGAATGGCTCTGCTGCATCCAGGACCCTCCATGCACATGGATGTGTATATGCAGGATTTTCCTTCAAAGTGTATCTATTCCTTGTTTGATGATCTTTAGTTCAAAGTGCACCAGATCTTTGGCCCAAGGTTAATCATACATTTGCAGCATTGGAGCAACACTAGGGTCTCCAGCTGCTCTATTAGGGCATCCTTGAGAAGTCCTCATTAGTTGGGAAATACCCCACTTGTGTTGTGGTTGGCCTTACACTATGGAGAATGTGTATGATTGAGTTGGGAGGAGGCAGGGCTGAAATGCACTGTATTCCTTTAATCCTAGGCCAGCAGAATAGTTTCCAGGGGACCATTTCTGTTGTGGCTGTGGCTGTTTTTAAAATTCAGTTGGCCATCCCAGCATCACAGAGGGGTTTAGGGCCAACTTTGCCTCCCTATCCTGAAGCTGCACCAAGCTTAAGCTCAGCACAGTTGACAATTCAGCCTGCTGTGCTTTTTCTTAGTTGGCTGACTGCATGTCTGTTTTCATATCCCTACCCAACACCACCAGCACAATCCATTTATTGATAATGATGCAAATAATTGTTTCTGTAATTGAAGTGGACAAAAAAGATCTTAAGCAGGTCCCTTCAGTATAAAATATTGGGGCATTTCACTCCTTTATTCCTTGGTCACTCCCACTGAAATCAGTGGGTTTGCTATCTGAAAGAGTAGCATCTGACCCACTTCCTTCAAGGCTATTCTGTTGGGTCTTAAATTCATGATAGTTCATGATGATCATAGGGGACCAAAGCACTAGTGGAGATGAGTTTGTGGACAGGAGGAGGGATTCAGATTCCAGTGTTTGGTGCTGACTCTGTGCTTTCTCTATCGCTGCAGTTGGTCTTTTATTTCCTACTATATGCATATGATTGCAAGTTAACCTTCTGTATAATGTGAGGACCTCATGCTGACTTTCATGGAATACAATTTTCTTACTCTTGAGGGAACACTCTGTAGCAATCGATGCATGCCCAGTGATAAACTTCATTTCTTTTTAATTAACATATTTTGACTTTTGAATGCAAAAGATTATGTTGCAAAGCACCAGTGATAACTTCTTCAGATACTACTGACTTATTCAGAAAGGCCCAGGTGAAATCATTTACATCATCCATCTGTTTTTATCATGTGTTTGAAGACAAATGAATTTACAGGCAAAAGGAGACCAATTGGTTTTAATCACCCAATTTAACAATTGGGATATTCAGGGATGGTGAGATAAGTATCTGTCAAACTTAATTGAGGCATTTGCTATTTATAAGTAGGGTATCCTATCAGGCAAATGTTATGTATGTCAGCCCCACACTGTGTATTTCACTGAACTCAGAAGTGTGATTCTTTTTTTCTTAAGAGGTTAACCACCAGACTATCAAAATAATTTTATAAAAGTGAAAGGAGGAAGATTGATTGATTGTCTGATAATTGTTAATTTAAGCTACTAGTTTTCTTACCTTTCATTTCTGCAGGATTTTGTCTGTCTTCTGTTTCTGATGGAACATCTGCAGAAACTGTTCTGGGGTTTGCAGGGCATTGGAAGCATCCTTTTGTAAGGTTTTGGAATATATAGGGATGCCTAGATAAATATCTGTCAGAACTAATTTAGGCATTTGCTGTTTATAAGTAGGATACACTACTCATTTTTTTCTTTAATAGTCAGTGTAATTGGTACAATACTTTGTAACAAAGATGTGTGGAGTTTTCATGAACTTCATTGGCATAGAGGTGAAGACAACCATTGAAGTCTTTATGAGAGGTCCAACTCTCTGCTATTGACACTTGGAAGCTTCAGTGACCCTTATTCTCAGGTAAGTCAGTAGCAGGTCACTTCTTAACGTATGTGTATGGAGATGGGTGCATACTAAAGCCCCAAACTTTGGGGAATGTTTGAGACTTGAATCCAGATCTTAGTCGGACTCTACATAGATGGAACCCTTTGAAGGATCAGGATCAGCTGATAGTGGTATTGTGGGTGATACATTCATGGCTCTGAATTCTTTCTCTCGTGTAAACTTTGAGTTCCTAGTTTAAAAGCATGGTTAATTGCTTTGGTATATAATACTGGGCCTCTTTAAGATAGATTTTTTTTTTTAGTTAATGATCAAAATATTTACTTTGGTATTTTAGAGCTCTGATATTTCTGACTACAACAAGGAACAGTCTGTAATGACTTAAGTGTTTCTTTTTAAAAGGCTTTTACATAGTTCATCAGATTTTATAATGTAATGATTAGTTTGAGTTACATATTAAATTTCTCAGTGCTCCCTTCCTTCTGCACTGCTTTCAGGAGGAACACTCAGAACTTGACGAATGAAATAATCTTAGGAGTAAGTAAATAATGTCACTCGATATAAACATATGGGCAAACTGGTAGTTCATCTTTGCCTATTTTTGACTTAACTCAGATGGTGTTTGTTTACTCCGAGACAGATTTTCCTCAACCGTGCTAATATACATTCCTATAGCATTTTGTAATGAAAATCTACTCATAGGAATTTCTCAGGTTCTGGATCTGTACAGTGTTCTATAAGCACATATTCCATATGCATTCAAGTATACCCAATACAAGTCTAGGGCCTGGTCTATATTGCAGGGCTAAGTTGATGGGAGATGAGCAATCTATGTGCAGCAGAATGTGTATCTCCCTTCGACTTAGTTACTCTCACCTATCTTCAGGTCTTCACTTGGCTGCATCGACCGGCAATGCTCTCCCGTTAACACAGCCTTACTTCACTTGGAGGGGTGGAGTTATTGTGTCGATACAAGAGCATTTCTGGGATCAATTGAGCTGGTCTATACTGGCTGCTCAGTCGATCCTGCTGCATCGATCTGTGAGGATTGATGCAGAATTTGAATGTAGATATGGCCTGAGTCTCTTATGCGTTGTGTATGTATGCATAACTGTGCTCCCTGCATGTGTACATTGATTTTCACAGTGTTACCCTGGTCCTTCCAGTAGATTTTCCTCATGTTTCCTCTCAAGAAAGATACATATGGTCCAGATTGACCAGAAATGTGGAGCTCTTGAAGAAAAATTTGGTCCCCTATTGGAGTAGATCAGATAATCTGATTCCACTGTAGCTCTGTGCGTTTCCGTGGTTTATATTGACATTTTCTTCTAGATTTAAATTGGCCTGTGCTTCTGGATCTATCTGAAAGGTGAACACATTTAGTTAATACTAATATCTAGATTTGCATACCAGGAATTGTTTATAGTCAGTTGTCTCACTAGCCCCAACAGAGTCTTGTTTTCATTGTCAATAAATCCTTCAGTATATTTGTCCCTCCTTACACATTTGTGTGTGAAATGGCTCTTATGGTGACAATTCTTTCATGTTCTAAGTTCCACAAGCCTTACTTTACCTTTTAGCACACTTTCCTCCACAGTACCTGTTTTAAATGTAATTGCATGAAGTGTTACAATGTCTGGCTCAGTTTCAGAATCCAAGAAGAGACACGGCTCAGGTTCAGAACTTGATCTGAACCTAGTCAGACAATTCTGACTTTTTATAAATACAAATATGCCTCTTTTTTATTTTATTTTTTTTTGCTTGCTTAGAGTAGTTAAAGAGTTTTCTTTGCTTACTTAAAGGAGAACTGACACAGTATGTTCAAACATGAGATTTTTATTAGGAGTACAGTCATTCACAGACCCTTTAATCAAAACAATTCAATATGTTCTTTCAAACTGGAACTGGTCTGTAATTTATTGATACTATATGTTGACTTGGGTATGGGGATGTTTACTATATTGGTTTAATTTAACATTGGACTGTAAGGTAAAACAAGTTAGAAGAAAAGTAGAATGGCTCAAGATAAGTCACTTCTGAGCAAACAGGAGAAGGTTGTTAAGAAACAGTGCTGTTACAGGACAAGACCTGCAGACATGAGAGATCAAAAGGACTAAGCAGTTTAAAAAGGGACTATAACTTAAGAGGGGTGAGTTTTCAAGGAGGTTCTCTGAAGCAACCACGCTGAGCTGCAGGCACTCATAGGGGATGTCTGGAAAAGTGAGATCTGCCTAGCTCACCTAGGTAAGATAGACATCTGTAGATGGTGTTGTTTTAAGGTCCCTTTATCTCTAAATGTGTTATTCCTATAGTTTAAAATAAACAGTACTTTGGTTTAAGAAGACTGTTTGGTCACTGAATACTGCTGGTCAGAGATTCCTGTCACGGAAATCAAGGCATTTCTTGGAAAAAAATTGCAATCTCCCAGTGTTTTCATGGTCCTTGGCTTTTCTTTCTTTCCTCTTCTCTCTCTCTTTTTTCACTTCTTTACGCTCCCCTTTTATTTTATTAATGTGATGCTTATTCATACACATGAATGAGCAAAAAATCAAGTACCTTCAAATGATTCCCCCCCTGCCCCCAGAAAAAAAAAGAGGGAGAGGGAAAGGGGAAAAATAGGGAGGCTAAGAGAGGAGGAAGTGTAAACAAGGAAGCAGCAAAGGAGAAGAATGAAGAGGATGATATGAGGCACTGGGACAGGATGCAAAATTAACTATTTTTAAAGTTCTAAGGAAATAGGGTAGTCGGAGTACGTCAGCTTGTTTCTTTATTTATTTGGTTTATTTAAATTGCTTATTTGGGAGCCTTTAAAAGCTGTCACAATAAAGCCAGTTAACGAAGTAATCAATAGCAAGCATGAGTAACCCAATTACCACTTTACTGAGCCAATTAATTTTATTAAAAACAATGGAGGATGAGATATTTCAACCTTATGTTGACATGGTATCAATGAAGTATGACTTTCAAATTTAGAGTTTAGCTAGGTGGGTCTAGGGGGGGGATTGGCTGTCCTCAGCATGCGTGCCAAAGCTGGCATGTGCGCATAGTCACAGAAGCATGCAGGGTGCTCCCCCAGCAGGGCCTAGGGCCAAGAGCTGCGTGTGTGCTGGTGCTCCTGTCACCTGCTGGCCCCGTCCTTGGCACCTGTTGAGGGTTGGGGGGGCGGGGCTGGCACGGGGGTGGGCAGATGTTGCCAACCCCTGGTCTAGGGAAATACCATAAATTGAGGCATAGAATGTATATATTACATGCAAAAAGCCTTAGCATAAATGCAGCATTAAAATTCATAAATCAAACACCCAATAAACACGAAATGCATAGCTGAGATCTAAGATCAAACTTAATTTGTGCTTAGTCCTTGAAATATAGTTTATTTATATCGTATAATAATGGTCAACTACTACAATATATAATTAAAAGAATTGGATACAGTCCAGTCCATACAGTACAGTCTTAGGACTTTTATATTTCAAGACTCAAATAGAGCTGCAAAGTGTCAGCTCAGTGCTTTTATAAAGTCAGAACGTTCATTATCAAGCCACTTTAGAAAGCTTTGCAGGCTGTGGATTTGGTTTATCTTTTAATCGTTCATCATTATGGGTATCGGGTACTTCAGAGACTAGGAAGTTCATAACTGTTCATAAATTTTCATGTTCTTCCAAGAGTTAGGTTACATTTTCATTATAAAGCTATGTTTTGCATTTCCAAAAGACCCCCAACCAAACCCCAGTCTAACTAGAACAAAACAATACCACCCAAGAACCCACCCTCTTCCTCCCCCCCAAAAACCTAATTATTAGAGCCACTTTAACACTAACCCAAAGGAAATCTAAGACTTCCAAATCCTGAAAGAATTATATGACTGTGACAGATGTTACAATTATAAAGAACTTATAAGGTAACTGATTTCCAGTTTGCAAAATGGTCCTTAGTGTGCACAAACACTGGAATTTAGCTTTGATAGTGAATTTCCTTGTTTTTTATTAGTGTCAGTCATCACCGTAGGTTTTTTTTTTTTATTGGATATCATACACATGAACAATGAATTTTATTCTCTTAACAGACTTCCTAAGAGGGCACCATTAGTGACAGCTCTTGCATTTGTTTTGACATAATTTAAATACCTTGCAAGGGAAGTATGCAACTTTTCTAGTATGTTCTTCCATATCCTTTTTCAACCAGCTTTCTGTTGACAGAGCTTTCCCTTTTTGTGTCCTCAAGATTCTTAGCATTGGATAGATTGAGGATCATGACTGTTATGATAAGAATGGATACAGGAATGTCTTGATGTTCATTTGTTATTAGTGTAAGGACTACTTTCTGCCTGGGAGGGACTTTTCTCTTATTTCAGTAATTTATTTTCTGCTGACTGACAGAGTGTGAGTCAAATGAACAGCAAGTCTGGCCCATTAGTCTTGAAATGTTTTGTTTATGTGCTTCTAACGCTTTTTGAGATCTTTAGGTGAGCCATCCATCTCTATGGGCCAATTCCTGACTGGTGCTGAGCATCCATACACTCATGAGAGTTGATGCAAGTTCTGGGTGTCAGCAGCTCGTAGGAGTAGATCTTGCAAAAGGAATGTTTTCCTATTAATTTTTCTCTGCCAACTCTGACATAACATTTAAAAAAGAAACAGGGATATGGTTACTGTGAATGTTGATGCAAAGGAACTGACTACTCTGTTTTCTTATACTCCTCTGGGGTGATCTTATTATTCATATATAGTCATCTCTGGTCTACAGTTTTGAAATGTATTAGTCAGACTATAATAAAATACAGCATATGGGGAATGAGAGCTAGGACTAGCTGAATTGCACCCAAGTCACATGTTAGCAGATGACAGCATCTGCTATATAATTATTTTCTAAAGAATGTACTAATCTCACTGAACCTTTATTCCTCTTAAAGCATTTTTTACTTTCTCCGTAGATAATACTGCTTGCTACACAGCGTGCATATTATAGGGATTGAACTTCAGAGCGTTGGGTGGTGACTCTTTTTATCTATGGGGAAGTTAGTACCACGGAGATAGTTATTACACTTCTTCTGAATTAGTTTACTTAAGAGGTTGGGACACTTTCTAAATAAATGTTTCTTTTGTCACAAACAGTAAGGAGGCACTTGAGCCATCTGACTGCAGGATGAATTAACTTTTTATAGAGAAGCAAGAAAAAACAAATATTAACCATACAAATAATTGTATGTGCAGTATACGTGTGTGTTTGTGTGTGTGTGTGTGTGTGTGTGTGTGTGTGTGTGTGTGTGTAAGTAAACATGTATATACTGTATATATGAATGAGAAATGAACCTGACTAGATGAGGGGTGCAGAGGACCATATTATGTGGAGTCAAAGGCTAGTATTAATTGTTAAGTGTACATATACTATAAAATGGTACCTATATATTGTGGTGATAGATGCATTCAAAATGTTAGGTATATAAAACAAAAAATACATTCATACTACATTATTATCTTCTTTGATAGATAGATAGCAATTTTCAATTGAGTTAACCAGCAATTAAAAACATGAAGATGATCCAAGCAGCCCTCCCATTTGACCCGTCTCTGTGATTCCATCTCTCAACAAGGTCTGTGAAACAGTTTGAGTCCCATGTTGCTGCCAAAATCATAGGCACTTTCCATTTCCATAATCAAGGGGAGCTATAACTGTCCAGAAAATGTCAGGGGAGAGAATCTCTGATTTAATTTTCTCCATATAATTCCCCTAGGTAGTTATTGTTGTTTTCAGTTGGGGGAGTAGGGCATGCTTACGTTGCTGGAAGCAGCAGCATGGGACTGAAATGGGTTTTCAGAATGTTCTGTGAGACAGAATTGCACCTAAGACCAATATTATCAATTCACTGCATACCCGAAAACGGCTACGGAGATTTACATAGTTAACATTCAGTAGCAAAAGTACGGAGAAAAGTTGTGCAATAAATTAGATGACATCCATATTTTAAAATCAGTTAATTTGATTGTCTTTCATTTTCCCTACTGCTGCTATTCCTAGATCATTTTAGCTGATATTATCATGAACTCCTAGAGCTGGAGATTAATAGGGAGTGTTGTTCGAAAGCTTACAGTTGGCATACAGCATTGGCTTGAGCTCTAGCAGCTCTTCTTAGAGCAGGCAGATAAATCAAGTCAGAACTGAAGGTGGAGGTGTGAGGAGAAGAAAATGAGATGGAATAAGAATTATATTTTAAGGTCCAATGGCTTGTGAAACAACAAAATGAGGAAAATTGGAGGTCACAAGTCACTTGCATTAGGTAAAAATAAAAGCCTTTTACCAGACAAGCCAGGCTACCAAGCAGCATGGACCAGGATGCTTTAACAAGATATCGGGTAAAAACTCTTTCCAGGTCTAGTCTTGAAGCCTTATTTGGGTTTTGTTCAGTCCTTCTACAAGCAAAACTCCCAATCATTTCAATTAGAGTTTTACCTCTAATTCTCTCTCTGGAACTTATCACAGAAGTGTTGATCATCTGCAGTGAAGAGGTTGGCCACTTTCTTATTAGTGATTTTTTCAAAGAAAGGTGTGGAAGATGAGAGCGGGAAAATGAAATGTCAAGGGGCAGGAAAAAACATTTTCTTAAGGGGGGTGTTTCATAGAGAAATCCCTTTTTGAGGGAAGATATATGCTGTCTAAGAGGATGAGAAAGAGAGACATAGTTTCCATCACAGTTAAGATTTCTGAATCCCTTAGATCACTAGTTTTCAATTTGTGGTGCATGCCCCCATTGCTGCTTTCTGCAAGATTAAACACTAAGAATCAAGCAGAGAGCAGTGTGGGTTTTGAAAAGGGAGGTTGTCTGTGATAAGACCTTTCTATGATGAAGTGGTCTTTGCGTTGAAATAGTTGGGTGAACCATTGCCTTAGACTTTGGTTTTTTAACTCAGCTGTGAGGTATTGTGGGCTAGTGGGTAGATCGCTGGGTCTCAGGAGACCTGAGTTTTGTTCCAAGCTATGCTACTGGCCTTCTTGATGATCTTTGGCAGGTCACTTACCTGCTCTGTCCCTCAGTGTCTCCATCTGTAAAATGGGGGTAATGATACTTTGTTCCTTTGCAAAACACCTTGAAAGATACGGATGAAAAGTACTAAATGAAATGGGTATTATTTTTCTTTTTGTCTCTCTGCTTTTCCTTTTATTTTCTCTGCTGAACTGTATCATATACACCTCATCTGAACTGAATCAGGATGTTAAGTTTTCTTAAAGAGTGCATTGCCTATCCGTCTTCAGTTTTGAAAGACAGTAATAAAGAAAAGGAATTAATTGTTGAGTTGCTGGTCTGATGAAGAGGGAGTCAGAGAAAATCAGTGCCAGTTATATTGTCCTTGCACGGCCTGATGACACGCTGAGAACTAAAAGAGGAACAGAGGAAGGGGACAAAATATGCTCATCCTTTTATAGGGTTTAGTTTGGCTGAATACTTGTCCTATAAATAAAAAGTCTTTCTGGGGACTACATAAGCATACGGATTTCCTCAGAGCATTGTAACATGGTGTGCAGTCATTTCTGTTAACAGTCAAAAGCTATGAATAGGGTAATATCTTATAAAGGGCTTTCTGACAGGAGAGACAGAATGGAAAAATGGTAAATATATTGTTTGAAGAATACAGTCTTGGCATGTAAAAGTGTGACTTCTGGTGTACCTACCAGAAAAATCCTTGTGATCCCAAAGTTGCTGCTATTTTTAGTTAATTTTCATGATCTAAAAAAGATGTTTAATTTAAAAAAAAAGCAATAACACTAGCTATCAATAGATGGAACAGCCTACTATGTGTTACTACACTGTAACAATCAAAACCTTTTATGTGAGCAATGGATAATACTAAAAAATCTTGTTAAAATGTTGTTCCTGCTGTTTTACTTTTTCTCAGAGAGGCTGTGGGGAGGAAAAAAAATATCTTATTTGAGAAGTTATCACCGTGGCATTTCACAGTCATGTTTTGTTTACCATGTGACATGGAACTGCTTTATACTTCAGCTCCCAGCACTCTCCCATTCCCCTTCCCAGCTGTGGTGTGTGCAGGGGAGGAATGATGGAGAGACAATGTGGGCAAGATAATATCTTTTATTGGATCAACTTCTATTTGTGAAAGAGACAAGCTTTTGAGCTACACAGAGCTCTTCCTCTGGTGACATTCCGTAGTATGAGGTTGGGTTGAACATCCTTTCCAAGTTGCACTCAGCTCAGGACTGCACAAGCACATAGACAGTAACTGCACAAGCATATAGACATTGTTGTGGTATTTTATCTATGGCTCTTCGTTAGATTTTATAGTTTTAGACAAAACCAGGACAGTCTGCCTTCTACAGGCAGGCCCACCGACGGGATGTGCTAAATAACCCCTTAACTCACGTAGGCTGCGTCTACATTTGTAAATGAAGTCGACTTAATTTACCCTGCGTCTACACTACAGTTTCCTTAAGTCGACTTAAGGAAAATAAAGTTGACTTAATGAAAATTAAGTTGACTTTATAAAACATCCTTTAAATTCAACTTAAGGCTTAAGTCGACTCCCTAGAGTCGACTTAAGCCAGTGTAGACCTGGAGTAGCCCTAAGTCAACTTAGGGCTACTCCAGGACTCCACCACTGCCCTCCCTGCTGGGGGGGCACTGGGGAAGCCTGGCATGCCCCCCCCACAGGGCAGGGCAAGAGCCCTGCCCACCCTGCCCCTATGCCCTGCCAGGGTCTGTGTCCCCCTTTGCCCCATTGTACCCATGTACAATGGGGCAAAGCCTGAGCCCCCTGGCAGTGGGCAAGGGGTGCCTCCCTGCCACCGTGGACCTGCCCTAGGTCCTCCTAGCCCCTAGAAGACGACCTAGGCATCCAGTGTGGACGCTGTAGGTCGACTCTGTAAGTTCCCCCCAAAGTCGTCTTTAATTTTAAGTGTAGACTCACTAAGTTGACTTAACTAATTCGACTTAAAGTCGACTTAGTTAAAGTCGACTTAAAATTACAAGTGTAGACATAGCCCTAGTCCTTTTCTCCTTCTTTCTGTGGCCAGCCACTCATTCCTTCGTAGTATTCTTGACTAATAATAAAAACACACTAGTGAAAGAGTTCAAATAGTAGATTGGAGTTACCCAGGAATACAGCAAACTCTCTGTCCTCTCTTTTTCTGTGTGCTATGCTGGTGTAACTTTCAAGCAGCACACTTTGCTAATGGATTCAGCCTCCAAACAGGGCCTGAACAGTCTAGTGAGCCATCCAGTAAAATACATCCTGAAGCATTGAAGTGTAAGTTAGATTAATTTGGCTTTTTGAAGCCACACAAATCATCCTTTTAAACAACATTCACAGTGTATGCTCCAAGCGTCAGAGTTGGAACAAAGAAGCACTTGCCTCTGTAAAAGGGCACTGTCTCTGTTTCTGGAAGCAGTTCCTGTAACTCGCATTGAAACGACCAATTGACATGTAAAATACACACATTTGTACATGAGGAATTATGTACAGAGAACTCTGAAAATTTAGACTTACATTGCAACTGAGTTCATCCATTGCAACTCAAGATGGCAAACCGACAGAAATTATCCACACGGGAGCCTGTTTAATTGAAAACAATATTTTTTGTTGACATTTGACCCAACAGGAAACACTTTTTAAGGGGATAAGTTAACATTTTTATCTTCTAAGGCTATTCTGACCTACCTTAGGAGTCGGAAAACACGTTATCTCCACATTCCAGATGTCATTAGTTTTGGTATAGTATGGAAGAGGCAAATGGAGCCCCTTTTCTGACTTGATTTATGAGGCAATATCAGCGGTATAATCTGGGTGGAAGTGGTCATTAGGGGTTCTGTGTAAAACTCTACCTATGACATAATAACTAGATGGTTCCACTATTTGATCTGCTCTGAAATAGTTAATAATATTGCTATTTAGGGTGACATTTTCAAAATGTAGCTCGTGCCCTTATGCTAAAGTGTGCCTACGTTTGCAGGTATCATTGCTGCATTTAGGCACTGGCACGATCTAAGCACTTTACTTGCACAGTTTCTAGATTTGCCAGCACAACTGATACAATGACACATGCAAATATAAGTGCATATTTGCACAGACATGTTGTGAATGGACCTGAGGCCTCCCTTTTGGAAAACATGGTTGCTAGATTGTTTTTAATCTTTGGAAGTAAGATGGTTGAGATGAGTGGGGCCATCAGGCCTCTCAGAGTTTTGGTCTGAAGGCTCAGAAAGTATCCATGTCAGATCATATTTTGAAAGGTATCTGGGCAAGGATAAGGCTAGGAACTTTTTAAAATAAATTTTGTAGTAATAAATGGGTCCCCTGAGAAGTGCTGGGAGAATGAACTGGCCAGTACAGACCAAATCTAATTCCTGATGTGTTGAACCAGTCAGCAATACAGCAGTGTTTCAAGCTCCTCTTAGGATGGAATTCCTCCTAGGGATTGATTTGTAAGTAATTAATGGGTTACAGTGAACCACTGTTTTTTTTTATTTGCTTGCAGGGTTCTCCTTAGAGAATTCAAACAAACAATGGTTCATCAGTGTTATAGGTAAATAGAGCTGTAACTTAACTAAAAAGATGCATCATCAGTTTATGTTCTCTGGTTTGTCGCTACTTTTACAGATTTTAGTCATGTTCTCTTGTGCTATCTAGCTGTCTGTAGCTTTTCGGTTTGTAAAATGTCCTGTGACTCTGGTATCATGCACAATGACCCATTTCCTCAAATCCAGTTTTTAGTAATGGCTTAGTCTACATTACAAAGTTTTGGCCAGCATAGCTATGGTGATTGAGTGTGAAAAAAGTGATCCCCCTTGGGTGACATATCTAAACCCTAGTATAAATGCAGTTATACCAGGAGAAGAGCCCTTTTGCTGGTAATACTTATGTTCTTTGAGAGTGTGATTTTGCATCTAAAAGAATCCTTTTGTTGGTATAATCTTCTCCTCCACTAGAGCAGTGGTTTTCAAACTTTTTTTAACGGGTCGGGACCCAGTTGAAAAAAAAATGTATGCACGTGACCCAACAATTACATCTTTCAGCAATGCATGCCAGACTTTCGGTGGGGCAGCAGGGTGCGCTGCGACCCAGCACCTGAGGGTCTGTGATGGGTCCCCACCCGTAGTTTGAAAACCACTGCCCGAGGGGACTTTAGTTAGGATGACCAGATAGCAAATGTAAAAAATCAGGACAGTGGGTGAGAGGTAATAGACACCAATATAAGAGAGAACTCCGAATATTGGAACTGTCCCTATAAAATAGGACAGCTGTCACCCTAGACTTACTGATATAGTTATGCCGACAAAGCATTTGAAGTGTAGAGAAGCCCTAAGTGTCTTCTAGAAAATTATTCCTATCTCATGACCTTTATTTGTTCATGCTTTGTTGAAGGTTAATATAGTAGTTTTTGAAAGCAGTCCAGCAGGCTAAACAGTAGGCTATAATTTTGAGGGGTTAAAGTAGCATGAGAGGAGAGCTTTCCCTAAATGCTGCTGGCTGTGGTTCTAATTATTTAATTAAAACACAAAAACTGGCTGAGCTCAGGTTCATCCTTTTTGGCTTGTGTAGTGGCTCCAGCAGGCCAAGCAAGAAAGTCTCTAATCTTTTAATGCTAGGAAAACAATGCAACACAAATCCAAATCTAACCCCAACCAGTTGTCTGTCATTCGTATGTTTTAAACTCTTTCAGCTGGGAGGTTTCACGATTTATATGTTTAATCCCAGGGGTCTTGGCTACTCCTATTTAATAATATGGTGATCTAACGATGGCTTTTCTCTCAGGGGTTAGATAACTCCCATGGTGATAATGGTTGGAAAAAGTGAGACTTTACTGTTGGCTCCTTTGTGCCACGAAATAACTTCTCCTATGAAAGGTGATGCAATAAATACATTTGTTTGTCTTTAAAAGTGCCACAGGATTCCTTGTTTGTTTTACTGACCTAGACTAACAGCTGCCTTTTGAGAATAACTTCTGTTGCTAAGAAAGGCCATAAAATAGTCAGCTGTTAGGCATTTGTAGGAACAGTGGGAAAACAAGGAGAGGAGAAAGCAGAAAAAGAGTAAAACAGAATTACCCTTAAGGTAGTAATGTAAAAATGAATGTAGTGACTTCATAGTATTCTGTTTGTCTGAGTAAGAACTGCAGACACGAAGGGCTCCCTGGATTCTAATGATTTCCCTGTGTTCTAACTTCCTACTCTTTCCTCATTGCACATTCTTTATTTTAGGAATAAAATATTCTAATTAAAAGTACTTACTGTGCCGTACAGTAGCTATGATAGATACTATCTGTGTAGTACATGATATGATGCTCCATCACATTAAACTTGTCCTGACCTTGAGTACAGTCACTATGTGCTTGGCTTTTATCAGAAAGTGTGAGAGCAAGAAGCATATGGTGATTTTCTACTTCGTGCTAAATTTCTTTATTGAGAATCACCAGTGATAAAGATTGACTTCTTTCCAACCTAAATAAGATTCTGCACTCCAGTTTTTCATAGCAAATAATGTTAGCGTTGCTTTTTCATGGCTAGACTCATCCAGTCTGTTGGAAGTTGCTGTATTTTTAGTGTGTAGAATGTGTGATACAGTCATACATACTTCTGCTTCTCTGTGAATCTGTTAAATGCGCACATCAGGGAACTCTGGAGCGATAGTGCTTCTCAGAGGTTTTGTTTATGCCTTAGGGTTTATATACGTGCAGGCTTCATGTTCATGTTCACAAGAAATAAATATTCATTACCTCCATACTTATAGAGGGCTCTTTATATTCTACTTATCTGGAACACCCTCTGTGACTAAAGGAAAACAAGAAGATGACTCTTTGATCTAATTATATTTTCAGTTTTTGTTTTGATGTATTTTTAATCTTATCAGTTGATCTGGTATACTAGTTTTGACACTTGCAATGTATTTCTTCAAAGATATTTCCACAGATGAACCAGTGAAGTCGGACAGCTTGTTTACAATGAGTTTCTCCCTGCCCAGGGATCGTTTCAACCACATCTTGTATTATACTGGTATAATGCAGCAATAGAGGTGTACAGGCCCCCGCCCCCACACACACACAAACAATTGGGCATAAGGTACTATCGTGTAAAATGCATTTCTTTCATCAAAGAATCTAATAACAGGATTTAATTCTTTGTTTAATAGAGTAGGGAGCTCAAAAATGGAAGGGAAGTCTGCTAATGTGGATTCTGCTACTCTCTTCTGATCAGAGATTTGTTGGAAAAAACAAATAATGTAAATCAAACATTAAAATGAGGGCAAGGGCTTCTTATAGCATTAGTGGTAGTTGGCTTCAGATTGGTTAATGCGGTTCTGCTTAGTGCAGAGGATTTTCTGGCAGTGAAACTGCAACAGCAGTCTGTGATGGATGGAAACCTTTTTTAAATTTAATGTAATCAGTTTAATGTATTAAAAATAGTCTCTCATTTTTGTTTATGCTCCCCTGTGCCTTTAAAGACGCGTTACGTTGTTTTTCTCAATCAGCTGGTGTTTTGAGTCTCCAAGGTTTTATTTACTCATTTGAAAACTATGATAATGTTGAGCTATTTATTATGAGTTTTCATATCCAGTCCATTCCACTTGTAAAGGGTGCAAACTGTGCACAGAGGAGAGAGTTTCACACACTGCTTGTGTAATAATGCAGCAGATTTACAGCTGCATTCATCCTTCAGTTCAGAGGCGTATTTGGAGGCTAACAGTGGTCCCAATGAGCAATACTCCATCTTGATCTGAGCGGATAGACGATAGTTTGGGAAAAATATCAGATTACAAAAAATACCTTTTATTGGTGTTCTGTGTACAAAGAGCAAGCCACATAAAGCACAGATTGGCATAAAGTTGAATTTAAAGTGAATTTAATAGATTAAGCCATTTGACTTTAAACTAGATTTACCCTGATTGTACACCCCATAGAGACTCTTGAGGCTGTGAACAGGTGATAAATATTCAGTCTTATGACTGGAGGCACATAACAATAACTTCTCCCCAGTGTGTGGATTTTTCCTCTTTTTAACTTACAGTCTTGTTGAGGGACGGAGTTTTAATTCTTTGAACCTCATCATTGTTACCATATAGTATAATATGACATGCTTAATTATACATTGGAAATTTATTGGCCAAGTGTGACTCCAGTTGGTTTTTCTATGGTAATAGGTAGCTATCCTGAGGTCAATTCCATTTCTGTTTTGGGCATGAATCTAAGAATAGGACCTTCTAGAGACATTGCAGGAATGGCCAGTGTTCTCATTTGGCACAATTCTGTAATCAAAGGTACATTCTTCCACTACAGGAGAAGAAGATATGTAGTCCCATCAGTCAAATATAGATGGAGTAGATATAAGGATCGATCTTGTGATTTATTAAGAAATACTTCTGGAGTTACAAAATACTTTTGAAGGAATACTTTTGAAGTTGCAAAAAAAGACTTGGATACCTTGGTTTTTATGGATGCCATATTGAAGATAGACAACTTACTGATCTGTTTCTCAATCGGTATGTAACTCACTCTTCAAAAATATTGATTAAAGAAAGTTAGTCTTCATCTACAACATTTTCAGGAAGTATGTAAATATCATTGAGTCCTTAAAGGGACCAATTAACTTTCACCAATCTTGTTTCATTCACGATGCATTGGAAAAAGCATGTTGTTTAAAAGGTGGTGGTCCAGTATCCTTGAGTTCTTCTGATCTATTCTCCCAGTGTTAGTAAATAAAAGCCACATGCCAATTTTATTCAGCCTGAATACTAGAGAGGAAATATCTCTTTTTCCATTATCAAATATTCCTTAGTGTACTATGCAGCGTGAACTACCTGATTTGGAGAAAAACTGCAATTAATAGATCGTTACATTTTAAGGGCAGAAAGAACCATTATGTTCATCTGGCCTGATCTACATAACACACGCCAAAAAACCTCACCCTCTAATATCTGCACCAATCTCTTAACATCTGGTTCAACAAGAGCATACTTTAGGAAAAGTATTGGCTCTTGATTTAAGGACTTCATTTGAAGGAAAAAGTACCATGTCCTTAGGTAAGTTGTTCAGTGGTTAACCACTTTTATCATTAAAAATGTGCATCTTTCTTTCTAGTCTGAATGTTGGATTTGCTTTTCTGATAGATTAAAGAAGTGTCTGTCAGAAATCTCTTTCCCATTTAGATACTTGTAGGCTGTCATCAAGTTATCTCAACTTTTTCCTGTATAAATCTTAAGATCAGATCTTGTTCCCAACAAAACTCCAGGCAACCTCTTTTTTTTTTTAGTGTTATTTTTGATTTAAATGCATTTTCACCCGCTCTATGGCTATAGAGACTGTGGCATTGGAATTTTCAAAGATGCAAGGTGTAGCAATCAGAATTGCAAAGCTGGGAGAATGGAAGTCAGGTATAATTCTAACTCTGCTACTGATATTTTGCCATGTGCTTCATTTCCTCCTCCATCCCACAGCCAGTAAAGAGGGAGAACAGATGACCCGTTACCATCTAAGGCTAGAAGTTTTCAAGGAGTCTTAAGAATTAGACAACTTCGCAAGTAGCTCCTTTGAAGGGAAACATGCAAGTGCTATCTTTGATAAGAGAATCATACTAATCTGCAGACACACAAGCAGCTATCTCTCCTTTCTTTTATGTAATGATTTTAACAGTTTAGGCAGCATTTGGACAAGATCTCGCAGCACCGGAACCACATATGCCTCTATAAGCCCTTCAGGAGAGTGACTGTCTTCATACAGACAACAGAGTCCTGTGGCACTTTTAAAGACTAACAGATTTATTTATCGCATGAGCTTTCGTGGGAGAAAATGCGTCTGACGAAGTGGGATTTTCTCCCACGAAAGCTCATGCGATAAATAAATCTGTTAGTCTTTAAAAGTGCCACAGGACTCTGTTGTCTTTCTACAATAGACTAACACGGCTACCCCTTCGGAATTTGTCTTCATACAGGTTTATAGAGGAACCAGCACAAAATAGGCAGTGTTGTTTTGTGACCAGAGCACTGAATTGAGAGTCTGAATGGCAAGATGCCCACCGTGCCACTGGCTTACTGCGTGACAATGGACAAGTCACTTTCCCTCTCTCTGTCTGTCCCATTATCTCCTTTCATCCTTTATCCATCTAGATTGCCTATGGCAGTGGCTGTCTCCCGGCACGTCTATACACAAAGGGAAAAAAGACAATGTCCTGCTTTGGGCGTGTGGTGTTATTCGGTAATGCATTTTTCTACTTGATTAACAAACTCATGTTTGCTGGTCAGTTACAAGTTCCGGGGGGGGGGGGGGGGGGGGTGGGGTTGTTGTTTATTGCAGAAAAACAAACAGAGTCCTGTGGCACTTTTAAAAACTAACAGACTTATTTATCGCATGAGCTTTTGTGGGAGAAAATCCCACTTCGTCAGAGCCGCATGCGATAAATAAATCTGTTAGTCTTTAAAAGTGCGACAGGACTCTGTTTTTTTGGTCAATTACAGTTTTTTAAAGGCAGAATGGGTATTTACTATTGTTTGTCAGGGCTCTTGTCCCAGATTCTTGCATACTGTATTTCTCTATTGGTGTCCGACTCAATAAAGGCTTTTATCTGTCAAGATTGCTTTCTGCATTAATGTTGCTCAAGCTTGAAGCAGTCAGGTTTCATTTTTAATCTTTTCTTTTTAAGAGTTGCATTCAGATATGAAAAACAGTGAACATACGCATTTAATCGCTTTGATTGAAACGCAGTGACCATAACTCTTTATCTTTCTGAGGTAGAAAAATAGAGCCCTAAGCAATTTGTATCAAGTCACCTGAAAGATCCTAACCTTGTGAGCCTTTCTGCTTTGTGTAGCTGTTAAGGATTCAATGGCACTTTTAATAAAAACAAGAGTTTATTCTGGAATCCTAGTGAAAATTTTCCTTCCTTTTTTCTCACAACAATTTGGAATATTTGGAATTGAAAGTCACTGTACATATTATTTTAAATATATGATTTACAAGCTCGATGTCCTTAATTTTGTCCTTTACTCAGAGTAAAATGTATTGATCTAATTAAGATTTTTACAAACAATGGACCAAATCCGCAAACTTGGCAAAATGAATCAACTCCATTGACTTCTGATTTTTACTAGCGAGGCATCTGGCCTGGTGTAAATTTTACCCTAGATTCACTCAAGTATTTTCCACGTGATTAGAAAAAAGCTCTGATCATTGGTGGAGTTCAGAACAGGGAGGAAGGAAGGACACCCTCTGATCATAAATATTTTCCGTAAATAAGTATATCGTTTCTATTGAGCTTTCTACCTTGCTCATTATTTCAACAATTCCACAGTTACGGTACTTTACAGTATTTTCAAGGATGTTCTCTCAGTTACTCCTTAATGGATAGAAAATACTATATTGTGTCATCTTCCTCATTTTGCATAAAAATACAGTAGAATGATTTCACTAGTCAAGTCTTTACTTTAGCGTACTTAGTAGTAATAATTTAGCAGACATTTTTAGACTGTGCTGCTATCACATTAAGCCTCCTACAGAAGTCTGCATATAGCTGCAGAACAGCCAATGTGTGGGAAGTATGATTCTGTCTCGAGAATAAACAGAAGTGAAACATCTCTGCAGGGCTGTGGGATGAGGGAGACAAAGCTGATTCTATAGAATGTAGTGTGTTTTTTACCTCCACCAAACACACCCCTTTGTCACTCTTGGTTGATGTGTTTAAAGTCCTCCCAATGAAAAGGGTGACTCTGTTTCCACTTCAGGAAAGAAGCCAAGGGCTTGACAGAAGCTAGCAACAAGGATGCCAGTTGTGATGCTGATTTCAGTGATTTCCCACCTGTTCACTCGAAATTGGATTGAACAACCATATCCCAATCAACAGCTATCACCATGGCATTGGGAGTCTTTCGGTTGACTTCAGTGAGGTTTGCACCATCTCCTAATAGAGAATATGGATGTTGGAGTTTTATATCTGAAAAAGCAGCTTATCTGGTGCTTAGCCATATATTTTGTGACACTGAAAGCTACATTTTTCAGTGTGGTTTTTCATAGAGGACTGCTCTGATGGGTTCAAGTAGTGATACTAACCAGTCAAATGAAGTTTTGCAAGTCTGACTGTTTACAAAAGCTTATGTGAAAAGTTCTTTGGTGGCAATGACATGCTCCTGTTGGCAGCCTAACTGTGAAGCTCTAACAATAATTTACAGGCAATTCCTTGTTTTCGATGTTCTGGAGGGCTGCTTTCTTATTTCTCTATGAAACCATAAACATTCCTTCAAGAGCAGGGAGGACCTGGATTTTTCACTTTGAAGGAATTTGTTCTCTTAAAACTGATGTGGCTTCAACCAGGCATAATGTGGATTAGTTTTGCGTACACTTCCCGGCACAACTCTGTGCATCTTAATCACAATAGGTACCCTCACAGATTTCTTCTCCTTTTAGAAAAATGTGTGTGTGGGCAAATGCTGTTGCCCTGACTTTCAAGAGTTCCTCATGCATATCCCTTATAGAATCTTTAAAATTATGTGGGGTAGGAGAGACATTATCTGCACTTTTTTTTGGCTCAGGTTTGGTTCCTCATTTAGCTCTTGGCCATGCTCCAATGTAGATACTAAAGTTGCCAAATCTGGGGCCATTGTGCCACCCTAACTCATGTAGACCAGTCCCTTACTCTTTGAGTAGTCTCAATGGCTATGTCTACACTTGTGAATTTAAGTTGACTTAGCATGTCCACACTCAAAATTTAAGTCGACTTAAAGGGGACCCTGCTAAATCGACCTAGAGTGTCTGCACTGGATGCCTAGGTCGACTTCTAGGGGATAGGTGGACCTGGGACAGGTCCACGGTGGCAAGGGGGGACACCCCTTGCCAACTGCCAGGGGGATCAGCCTTTGCCCCATTGTACCTTGGTACAATGGGAAAAAAGGGGGACAGGGACCCTGGCAGGGCATGTGGGGGGGGGCACGCCAGGCTTTGGCTGTGCTAGCCACCGTGGCAGGGAGGGCAGTGGGGAAGCCCTAGAGCCCTGACTTAGAGTCGACTTAGGGCTACTCCACGTCTACACTGGCTAAGTTGACTTTTTAAAGTTGACTTAGCCAGCATAGTCGACTTAAAATGAGGTTTAGTAAAGTCGACTTAATTTTTCCTTAAGTTGACTTAAGCAGCTGCTTAGGTCGACTTAAGGAAAGTGTAGTGTAGACGCAGAGTAAATTAAGTCGACTTAATTCACAAGTGTAGACGAACCCAATGAAAGCACCAGGACTATTTGCTGGGTAAGGTATTGCTCAACATGAATAATGGTGGTAGAATTGGACCCTTTTGTGAGATGGGTATGTGTCCAATAGACCTTAGTTCGAGATCACCAAATACGTTTTCCCTTGTGACTATGTGAATTTAAAACCAAGAGACCGAAGGCAAGGGAAGAGATTTTCAGAGGTATAAATGGCAGTTGGATGCCTTAACTCCCATTGAAATCTCAGTGGAGTTAGGAACTTGACTATCATTTTCCCTCTAGAGCAAAATAACATGAAAATTCTAGGAATAAAATTAATTTCTACTCATTTTTAACAAATAATTATTTTATTTATAAAGCAAATCCTCTCTTAGTGCTTATGTATATCATTCAAATATAGTACTGAAATAACATGTTTACAAAAACAAATTAAAAAGCTGACCAAAAAAGGACATTTAGAAATGCATTGGGAAGGAATTGTTTGTGTTTTGAATTGAATGGCTTCACTGAACAGCAGGGGCTGCAGGGTTAACTTGTGATTCACACACATTTGGTATGCAAGTGGGACGTTCAGTAGAATGTGAGGCCCCAACATCTGTTTTTGGTAGAATTTGTAGAAGGGCGTGGAGACATGTTCTGTTCTTGTCACACTGTACAGGGTCATTATGCTCACGTTCCATTTCTGTAGGTCTTAACCTCTGACATATTTTCAGCAGGGAGTAGGCTCTGTTCATGCAAGCTCATGAAGAAAAATGGCACGCAACTGACGAAAGGGCAGCTGATCCTGAACCAGCTCTGTAGGCAGTTATGTACCTCCCAGACAACCAGCTGTGAATCCAGCTTGTCAGCTGGAGAAAAAGGCATCCAGCTGCCTTTTCTGGGAAATGGTATTCCAGAGTGTGCAGACTGAGTCCTGTACTAGCCAGATACAGGCAGTATAGGGTCCCCAAAACTGTAAGAGATAATGAGGAAAAGTGGTGCAATGTACAGACAATAAATACGATGTTACAGTGCCAAGTAAGAGGAGCCTGCATGTGCATGTAGTAGCTTCATTTGTGAGTTGCCAGAAGTCTATGTAGCTCTGTTGGTCCTCATCTGTAATGGTAGTGGTGGAAGGTAGAAATAGATGACTCTGAGTAAAGGGGGAAATCAGACTGACGAAATAAATCTGTATTGAACACAGGGAAAGTACTAAAGACAAATAAAGAAATACCAAACAGATTTTCAGCTCCAGTTCTTAAAATTGGAGGCCCTGAGTTCTCTGAGCACAAATAAAGGAAAGGGTGCTCTGAGATCAAGATTAAAGGCACTGGATTTGGGCTTAAGAGTTCAGGATTTTCTTCACATGAATGCTACAGACTTCCTGTGTGACCTTAGACCAATCAGTTAATTTTTCTGCATCTGTTTCCCATTTGTAATATGGTGTAACAGTGCTAATTTACAACACATGGATGCTGCAAGGATAAATCCATTAACGTTTGAGAGGTGCTGGGTTGGAGTCCTGTATTAGTATCTTTCTATACAGACAGATACAGGATTACAACCCTATATCGCTGCATGCATTTTGCAGGGATGGTGTGTATGAACAACTGGATGATGGCATGTGCACATGGTTAGTTAGGCTCCTGATTAACAATTTGTATGTGCAAACACTGTAACTGTACTTGTAAAATTTTAGGCATTCAAATTACACATACATTTTTGTGTGTAAACATAGCTGCCAGTTTTCAGAATATGGGTCTTGAAGTCAGGCAGCAAATAAACACAAAGAGCAGGCTCTTAGACCCCTTCTACTTCCCTGCACTCTCACCAGCATGGTGTATAGAAGGTGTGGTGACAGCACACGCTAGCTTCAAACACATGCAGTACTTAGGTGCATCAAGACTTCCTGAAAAATTCCAGTTTTTCACCTTTAATGTTTCTGTTGATTTTTTAAAAATGTCCTTTTTCTCTTATTCTCGAGCCTAGGATCTTTGAATACTCGAGAATTCCCTTTATTTTCTTGAGTCACTACCCTTTGCAAATCATTAGCAAGATAAACGTACCCTCTCTGGAATTCTCAGCCCTGGTCAGCAAACATAGCTCCCATGGAGGCAACTAGTTGTGTAATCATCACTTGGTTACTTTAGGTGTGATCCTGAAAATCACTTAGTGGATTGTTCATCAGCTCCCTAGTCTGGTGAGTTTAGGGTACTGAGCACTTCCCAGGTGATTCTCTGCCTTTCAGTCTCAGGCCCTTTACAAGCGAACTTCCTCTTTTATTGTCTTTGTTTCTGATCGGCATCTTTAACCTCATTACAGTTCTTCCTTATAGAACATAAACATATCCCTATGCAATGGTTAAAATACTAATTTTCCCCTAACTGCATCATGTAATTGCATGTTCCATGTCTCTATGTGTTCGAATGACATCTGTATTGGGTTGGAATAAAATCATTGCCCTTTACCAACTTTTTAGTTGATGCTGTTCAGACTAGCTAATGTTATTAACACAGTAGTTCACAGCAGCTCTGTCTCAAATAAGTGTATGGCAAAGTCGCAGCTCCAGCACCCTGTTCCCGGCTAACTCTTGCATTGCAGCAGCTTTTGCCTCAGTTTCTTCCTTACTGCCCTTTGGCTGCTCCAGTCGTAAGAGTATCCTGGCTCTCCGGCTAGACCACTTGTCAGAGTTCCCCCAGCCTGGGACCACAGTCCTTTACTTAAGTCAAAAAGAAATGTAAACAAAACCAAATCTTCAGCCCAGCCAGGCTCAGCTGGCTGCCTCTTCCTCAAAAGTGTCTCATCTCATCTTCCTCAAAAGTGTCTCATCTACCGCACTGTCCAGGGGCTGGCACATCTTTCCCTTCACTCGGGGTCAGGAAGGCCTACAGCTCCTGTCTCCAGTCAGGCTTTCAGCTCACCTCTGAAGTTGCCTTTCTGCTCTGCTTCTCATTCTTCTTTCAGGCTTCTTCCGAGAGGGAGGGAGCTGGATGCCTCCTCTTCTCTGGTCTCCAGTCACCAGCTGGGTTTATCCAGCTTTTCAGAGAAAAAAGTCCTTCTCTCCCCTCTAAATAGACCAGGCCCACCCTCCAGGTCTGAGCAGGGAAGATAGTGGGCTCTCTGAAGCCAATATTGACCCTTTCTCGTTGGGTATGGAGTGAACACCTCATCAGACAGTGACAGGAAATTTGTCAATTTACATTAAAAAACAAACTTACAGACATCTGCAAATGAAAGTCAACTTAGAAACAATAGTTTTATATCTCTTCTACAGCTACTGTGTAGAGGTGGTCTTAAAATAGTCAAACACCTCTTTTATTTATAGCCATTTTAAGCGCTATTTTTAATTCAATAATATGATCCTGGGTTTAAAACTTCTTTTGTGCCAAACATTAGAACAGAATAAAAGGGTTTATGCAAGAGATGAAAAGCCTTAGTAATTGCAAGTGCTTCACTTCGGGCCAGATCGTGCAGTTTTAATTCAGGCATTCCTTCCATGGGAGTTTTGTCTGAATGAGGGCCGCAAGTTGGGGCCTTACATATGGATCAAGTTTTCTTAGGAATTTCTCATTGTAATCCACTGAAAGTAAATACAGACTCCATTGCCTTTCCTATGAAAAATGGGGTATGAAGCCAAATTCATTGCTGGTGATGCATACTCAAATCTGATAGAATAATTTTATTAAATGTTGTTTGTGAATGTAAATCACTGCACATGGATAGCTACTATCTAGCTTATGTATATAAAGATTTTTTTTCCCCTGTAAATTCCATTCCCCTGTTGCCTTTACTCTGGAGACATGTGCTGTACCAGTCATTGGCAGCAGTGATTGCTCACTCAGCCAACATTACCTGCTTCCTTCACTTGTACACCTGCCAGCTATAGAACAGAGCAATGGGGACCTTGCATGTAGTAATTTGTAGGTAGGAAGATCAACTGTTGATTTTATTTTTTGTTGCAGACAATAGTACTCATTCTCATTGTTGGACATTAATTTAATGTGCGAACTCTTGAGAAGTAAAAAGGGGTGAAAAAAGAAAAAATATTCTAGAACAGAACCTTTAAATGTCACTGTTTTTAGCAAACCAGCATGGCACGTTGCTTGATTTTTCCCTTGTTCATCTTGTTCCCTTAAGGGAGTTGTTACAGAAGATTTTCTCCTCTCCTTTCATTTGTGTTGCTTCAAGCTTTTGCTTCATTCCCATGACAACTGCAACTTTCTGAGCATTGGCCCGGAGCACAGTGAGCCTTGCCAGCATTTTCTTCATATTCAGTGCCACAATATTCCCATTGATACATCCCTGTTACGAGGCTGAAAAGTCTGATGTGGAGACTAATTGAGTGGAGAAGAACTATGTCTGTACCCAAGAGATAGTTCTTTAATGAGGAGGCCAAAAGACACAAACAAAATATGCAGTCCTGTTTTCCCCTGTTGTTGTTCTAAGTTATGTTATGTGGAAAATATGAACAAAATAGTGCATGCTTATTAATAAGGAATGTTTGAAATTTTTTTAGCCTTTAGCCTTTTACACACATTTTAAAAATTCTGTATTTGGTTAAATAATGAGAAAGTAAATTGAAAGGAAAAACTTCATTTGGGTCTTTAATAAACTCAACCCTAGCTGTTCATGAGTTTGGTAATATTTCGCTTCAAGATTCTGAGTGGCTGCTGTCCTTAGAGCTATTCCTGTTATTTCTGTTGAGTTTGAATGGCCATGGCATGCTGCATATAGGTAACTAGAAATCCTAGTAATCTGTTTGTTACACTATTAAATAGTGTTTATTTGTATTCTATTTTATGAAGCAGGATGAACAAAATTGTAATATGTACCCCCCAACTTCTAGTATTAGGTTTTCACATTAATTATCAACATAGTGCCCTGGGAGAGAAGGAGAAGAACCCCCGTGTTTAAACTATGGAGCAAATACAGAGTTGCTGTATGGAGCATAATCCAGTTAAATGCCTGGAATAGGCCCCATGGTTTCCCATAGGATGGAAAACTGGAGGATCTGTGCAGTAGCAGATTCACTTACTCCGCCTGTGCTTTGACTACTCCCTTTGCTGAGCACTGGTGTGTGGGAGGCCCCCCTTTCAGAGCAGAGCTCTACGCTGGACAGGGGGCACTGTGCACTCATTCTCTTCTGCCTCATTGTTCCCAACATCTCTCAGGTTGGGCAGCAGAAAAGTCTCAGATCTGCTGCTTGAGGCACCTCTGTAGTCAGAGAGAATGGATCTGAATTTATCTTTAAGCATTAGTGGATGATTCAGAAAATTAATTTAGTAAGGGATTAAATTCAGATAAGCTTATTTGCAACAGTCCAGGCTGGACAGAGAGAATTCTTTCTTTCTTTCTTTCTTTCTTTCTTTCTTTCTTTCTTTCTTTCTTTCTTTCTTTCT
>ML685776.1:10572150-10588345 GCA_007922175.1 Pelusios castaneus
TCTTTCTTTCTTTCTTTCTTTCTTTCTTTCTTTCTTTCTTTCTTTCTAGTTTAACTGTTACACAAATGTTAAATGAAATAGCAAAACAAACCAGGACATTAAAACTAATCACTTAACATCACAAATGGTAAAAGTGCTAGCTTTTCAGCTTGAAAGTCTCTCATTGACTCCATCTGGAGTTGGATTGGGCACTTAAAAAGTTCTAGGGATGGGCCTAAGCTGCAGAGTCTGGATAGGAAGTTGAAGTGCACAACAAATCATTATGCCACTGGATTGCTCTGCAACCAGTGGATTCCATGCTGGTAGACGCATTTATCTCCACAGATTACTTTGGAAGATTAGGACCCAAGGCGTTACCTGTGCTTCATCACTTGATCTATAGTGAACCAAATGCTGGAATTAATTCTGCTTCTCACTGGATGTGGGTGGACAATAAGGAGCAAGAGCTTAATAATAATTAATAATCTCTGCTTAAAGAAAATGACTTCAGAACTCACCTTTTGAGAGGAAAATGGAAATACTCAATTAAATAAAATGACCACAATGGGAAAATTAATGAGCAGTTGCAGGAAGATTTATATTAGGTTTTATTTCTTTAATACTCTCAAGAATACGTTTCACATTATTTTTGACTCTCTGCTTATCACTAATACTATTTTATGTTAATCCAAAGCAATATTCCTTGAACAGACTTGGTTTTAAAATTCAGACAAATCACCCATAATCCATTTTGATAGTTTTGAGGCATAGTCTGCCATCAGGTTTTGTTCCAGACTTTCACAGTATCTTCTCCTTCATGCCTACACTGTTCTTCTGTTAGCATCAGTGGGAACTGCAAGTACATATCAAGGGAATAACTGTTCCCCACTACCAAGTGAGATTCAGATCCAGGATTCCAGTAGCAACAATCACCGAGATGCAAATAACGGGTAAAACATGGTTGATTAACAGATTACTGAACTAATACCCAGATAAAGTGATATACCCAGAGTTAACAACAAAGTAATATAGACAGGCTTACAACCCCATCAGCAGTCAGGGACTCCTTTGCGACTGTGGGCTTCAGCAGGGGAGTGTGTTGTCCGAGGCCTCTCTTCCCAAGATCCTGTGGTAAAGTCTGATTTAGGCCTGGGAATGAGCTATTGTTATAGCCCATCACTCACAAGGAGGGGTGATCAAGCCCTCCCCTAGTCACGTAGGCTGCTGGGTTGTTGATTCCCACTACCTTAATTCTACAATCTAACTACTAGATAACTACTTATTTAACACATAACTTTGCAAAGTACCCTTAATTTGTTTGGGGGCCTCCATTGCCCACTATTGTTATACCATCACAAAATCTTTCACTTGCCTTACAATAACAGACCCAAAATATATCATATTGCTCATCTTCTGCTTTTATAAACATCAGCCTTGTCAGTTCACTATTTATGTCTTTACAGCAATAAAGCATGGAAAGTGGCCAGGTTGTATCACGTTACACTTAGCAAATCAACCATCAACTTAAAAAAATCTCAATGAAAGCAAAATTTGCTTTTTGTGGTTTGGTGAACTTGTGAGAAGAACTTACTAAATGTTAAATTCCAAAGGGGTAGCCATGTTAGTCTATTGTAGAAAAACAACAGAGTCCTGTGGCACTTTTAAAGACTAACAGATTTATTTATCGCATGAGCTTTCGTGGGAGAAAATCCCACTTCGTCAGACGCTTTGAAGATATCTTCAAAGCGTCTGACGAAGTGGGATTTTCTCCCACAAAAGCTCATGTGATAAATAAATCTGTTAGTCTTTAAAAGTGCCACAGGACTCTGTTGTTTTACTTAATGTTAGGCTCTTAGGTGGCTTCGTTGCTTAATTTTCGTCATTCAACAATACACGGCATTTCATTCATTACTAATATAAAAAAATTCTGCTAGATGAGCTTTGAAGAGCAAATTACAGTCAATTTATACAAATTCTAGAATTATGCTGGTAAAGTTTTCCAGGTACCTCTTTTCACACCAAGGAGCAAATCTTTCCTTTCAAAGCACAGCCCCTCCCCTGGTGAAACAGCTGTGGAGCTGCTGTGTAAGGAGGCAGGCGACCCAGGCTGTGCAAGAGGATTCTGTGACTCCCTTGTGCTAGAGAGTTCTGCTCCGTCTTAGTTCTCTGTGGTGGAATGTGGGGAGGGGAGATTTAGTGAAAAGCCAGTGGCAATTGAACATGGATCTGTTGGCCAATTCGCTTATATAGGGTTGGTTGGGGAGGTGGTGGATGCTATTGAAGTAGTAGCCAAAATGTGTCAATAGCTACATCTTCAGTGGCTCCAAATTAGGAAGAGATTTCATCTCCTCATCCACTGCATAAATCTTTCATGGAAAATCAGTTTACTCAGACTCTATATAGAAGATGGAAATATGTTCTTAAAAACTGGATTCTCTGGTTTTATTACTTATATAAATGGCTTGGTTAGCATATGTTTATAGATAAAACATAAAAAGGGAAGAATGGGCAGTTTGCAGAAAGAATGCAGACACAAAAGCATAAGGACAGTGCAAAATAAAAATTAGTTATATTTTTCAGCTTCATGAGGGATTGCAAAGAAAATTCCAAACCCTGCTAGTATTAAAAAGTTTGATTTACATGACTTATTGGACATCTTTCTTTTTAAATAAAATCAGTACAAAAAATTAGGATCCCCTCCTCCCCTCACCAAATTCAGTGCTTTTTCCCATCTATAAAATAATTCATTTTAAAGTTAACTTAAACCAACATAATTCATGAAATGATTATACAAATATTCATGAAAAATGGTTTAGATACAGGAGAATGAGCAGCCGAGGCCATGACTTTCGATCTCAGTGCATAATTAATTTACATTAAGAACATGGATTGCCTTGAGGATGTGTTCTGCTGGACCCAGTTCTTATCTTTAGTTCAGCAGCACTCTGAAGTAATTTCTCATGAAATTTCCATTATTCTGTCAGTCTTCAGGTGTTTATAGCTTAGTTAGTTTGAGTCACTCAACTAAACCAAATGATTTCGTTTCTAATTAAGAACAACATTTCAACAATTTTTTTTCCTTTTAAAACTTGAAATCTTCAAAGTGGACAAAATGTTAAAGGTTTTATTTTTTCCACATTATAAGCAGACAAACATAATTATTTTAAGAAAGTAGAACCATGCAGTTAGTCTTTGATGCAGATTCATTATTTTTCAGCTCTGAGAAAGCTGTGTGTCTAACTTGTGCTTAACGTCAACCTTCTTAAAGACACACGGTTAAGGCTAACAGGTCTACTGGCTGTGTTTTGGTTGGGTTAGTATGCCTGCTGCATGTGAGACTAGTGGGGAAGCTGTTCTGCACAGCATAAATGTGCCAATCACAAGAAGTAATAAAACCATGAGTTAGCCCCCCTCGAAATTATGAATTTTTCTTAAAAATTCTGAGATTTTAAAATAAATTCCTTATATTTCCCTTCTGATTTTTTAGGGTTTTTCATATTCTTCTTCAAGTGCTTGCTCATGTCCATTCTGAATTAGTTGCGTGTGCAACACATGCACTGGTGCCGGAAATTTTTCCGCTACTGGTATTCGTAGGGCCAGTTCTAGCGCCCTCTGCAACAGTGCATGTATATAGGCCACTGACGGCCCCTCTCCCCCTCAATCCTTTCTCTGTAAAAGCTTTTGCTGATGGACCAGAACATTAGACTTAAGGCCCCTCTGATAGGAATCGGCGTTCAGAATGACGTTGGAGCCGAGGTTGGACTCGGCACTGAACATCACAGCCTCAGTGTGTCCTCCCGGCACTGGTTGACATTCCTCTTGCCAAGGAAGTGGCCAAAAAAGATGCATGCTGAAAGAGAACCATCACCAGAGACAAAGTTGGCACTCCACTTGGAAATGTGAAATTTAGTATGTATGCACATAGAGAGAGATCGTTTGGCCTGGGAAAAAATGATTATTTCATCAAGTGTGGTGCTGGGCTGTTCATAGCACTCTGCAATAAAGATGAAACTGTTTTTCAGAATTTTTATATGAAAACTTATACTCAAGGCTTCTGTTTTATCATGAACAAAATAGTTCCCCAAGGGAATATTATTAAATGTGGCAGCATGTATTAAAAATAGCCTAACAACTTTTGAATGCTGTCAAATAGATTATTGTCCTACATTAATCAGTTTGATTGCAGGAGTTAGTGCTGGATATTTCAATCTTTTGAGAAGAAAAACCTTAGAAGTTTGCATCTTTCTTTGATGCTCACTGAATACCGTACCACTGGTTAGTAAAGTAGATTTTTCAGGTGTGTTTTTTTTTAAAAAGCTCTAACCTAATGCAATAGATCAAACTACCAGTGGGAATGATGGATTCGCAAGAATAAATGGCTTTCTGGGATATACTTTCATCAAACACAAGTTATTGGGCCTAATTTAGAAGCAATTGGATGATTTTTCGTGATGCCTTTTTTAAAAACCTAATATTGGGTTCATTGGTCAGCTTTAAATGTTTCTATCTTTAAAATTACTGAACAATTATTGTCTTAAAACCATATGTTTACATTTCATTGGGAGCTATAATACAAGCAGTGTGTGAATAAAACTTCTCCTAACAGATTGAAATGCATCCTGACTTCAGTGGAACTGAACTGACATTAGCACGTACGTAAGTCTTTGCAGTATCAGAGTCTAGGCCCAGACACCACAGCTGGGTCATGACACATTTTGGCATGGAATGTAGAATGCTTCCTTTGGCCTTCTTGTTCCAAAATTCAGTAATTAGATTTGAGAAATGTTTTTTTAGTGTTCCTAATTCCCCACTGGCTCTCTGATCACTGCATGAGAGTCATGCAGCAAACATATTGCTAAAAATGGATGATTAAACTCTGCTCTGTTGAGACAGTAAGTGTCATGTATTCAATCACTTCAGCTGTTGTTTGCAGTATTGTTGTAGCCCTGTTCCATCCTAGGATACTAGAGAGAGAATGTGGATAAAATATTTGTAATGGACCAGCTTCAGTTGGTGAAAGTGACAAGTTGTGTAGCTCAAAAATAAGGGACTCATGTACTCAAAGATGATGCATTTTGATGAAGAATCAGTATGTATCATGACTCAGGAAAAAGACAGTTATTGAAACGATCAAAAGATTGCTCTTGGAGTTGGAATGTTAGATTAAGTTTTGGAACAATTTCAAAGAGCCACCATTTTATTTTTCAACTGACCTAATAAAAATGTTTCTTCCTGCTCCCACTTCCAAATGGAATTCTTTAACAAATTAACCCCTCCCAAGGCCCTGGATGAATAAAATTTAATCCTGGTCCAACGGCAGTGTTTCTGCATATGAAAATGTCATGATTATCAGCCTGTTATTTTTATATTTCTGAAAGGAGAGCCCATAGTCTTTCTGACTCGACCTCTAGGCTAACAGAATACATGACGGGTTCTGCAGTCTTTTGTATCGAGACTGGACATAGTGATGGCATAAGGCTGCTCACTGAGTAGATCCTTTCTTCAAGGGGAAAGCAGTTTTATAAAGCTTACAAAGTTTACCTGCGTCCAGTATTGCATAGCTTTTGGAAAGAAGGAAGTCTTATTAGAAGCTAATATTTATATTCTCTTATCTTGAAATAAAATGTAATATCCAAGCTTATCTCTGATATTTTCATATTGTGTGCCTCATTCTCTGCTTCAAAAATGGCGTTCATAAGCTGTGCATTTTTTAAATCTGAAAATTCCCAAAATACTGGAAGAGTAGATTTGCAGAACTCAGCATACCATGTGCTAGCCTGTGCCCTTTGCTCTGGGGCAGTGATTCTCAAACTTTTTTCCATCTCGACACACCTAACAGATGATGTTCCCCTGTGTGACACGCTACAGTCAGCCGGTGGCACTTGGGCTGGGAGTGTTCGGGAGGCTGCGGTGCTCTAGAGCAATCCAAGACCTAAGTGGGGCCAGAGGCAGTTTAGCACAAACTGGTGCCCTGGTGGTCTGGCTCAGTCGGGCCAGGTTTATTTTTGTGGGGCAGGCAGTGCCCCCTCCTCCAGCCCAGGATCTCTGAGTTGCAGCCCTTAAGTCCCTTTACTCATCTGGCCCTGGCTGCTGCCTGTGTTATGCAGCAGGAGCGGGCTGTTGAGGGCAGCAGAGAGTGGCAGGTGGCAGGAGCCCTAAGCTGAGTTGCCAATTTTCCGTAACACACCTCCCGGCTCTTCGTGACACACCTTTGTGTCCCGACACAGTGGTTGATAACTGCTGCTCTGGGAAACAGGGTTCTTGCAAGTGCTTGAGAAAAGAATGGACGAACAGCCAATCATATGTCTGACTACAGCATTAATTAATTAACTGCAGCACAGAAAAAACTCGTAAGTTAATAACACACTTAGCAATCCACCTCCCCATTCTCTTCCATACAACAAATAATTCCAAAAGCATGAACTCAGATGTTCATTTTTTCCCCTTACATTTCCACTGGAGTCAAAAGTAATTACATCTAAGACATTTACTGTATGTAGCTGAGTAGAAAGCCATCAGCAGTAAATAGTACGTTATCATTTTCAAAAGACATGCAGTGAGATCCATCACGTATTGTGTGGGTATTATTCAGAAGCAGATGCTCAACCTTGTAATCAGTGTGTTGGTAATAGCAAGTTTGAGATGGATTGAGTTTGCGAAGTGCTGTAGTCTGGAGACATGTTCAGCCACGGTGAGGTCAATAGCCTCACGTGAGTGGCTAAGAGTATGACAAACATTAGAAAAGTATAATAAAGACCCATATAAACTCTTAGCAAGATGGACAATAAGGAGAGTGTGTCCTACTGTGTACTTGGATTGACTGAAATCTGTAAATTGTTAAATGGATTGGAAGAGGGAAAAGAAGCCCAGCTACCTCCACTAATTTATGGTGAATTAGTTTGTATAACAGACAGTTTTTCTTCCAAATACTTACCTAGCTCAGCTTTGAAACTTCTATTTGCTTCCCTGCCTGAAGTGAACAACTTCTTTAGATGAGTGAGTAAATTCATCAGTTTTTAATTAGCATCATGGGCAAGGTGAGAGAGTGTGTTTGGGCTGGAACGTTTCCATGATTATTTTTGCAATGCTCATGTACTGTAGTTCCTCTCAAAAAAACAACCCCCTCCCCCCCCCAAAATCCAACCTTTTATTTTCTCCCTCCTGTTTTGCCTATAACTGACTTAGCTATATGTTCCCTAGAAGGACACTTTCATCAAGGTACTTTTAAAAATACACTTTTGAATAGTAGTTTTACATATTTTAGAAAGAAATCTGTTTCCTTGCCAGTAATAGGCTATCTTTTATTCTGTGGAAGAACCTGACTTGTTCTTGCAGGTTTGCTCATGAATGCTGGGCTTCTAGGATTATTAAAAGAAAAAATTTCTTGAACATTTGTTGTGAAGAATTACATGGACATTGCAAACAGATTTTTTTTTAAAAAGTTGGTTTAGTGCTCGAGTGCCAGTGCCAGAGATTGAAGTCCTCAAAGCAGGAGTAGCAATTAGCAGAGACAATCCATGCATTCCCCAAAATGCCCACACCAATGTGCATTGGAAAAGCTAGTTCTGGGAATTAGAGGGTAGTTTTTTTTTTTTTTCCCATTCCAGCTTCAGCCTCTTTGCTAATCTAAGGATTCCAGTTACTTTATTATGGATCATTTAATAGAATTTGGTTCTTGTTACTTTCAGATCATTCAGTAATCTATATCCACACAATACCCACAGGTCCTTCTTCGCATTGCTGACAAGTGCAGACCACATCTTATTTTAGATACAGCCAGGACACAAGTGATCACAGTCCTTTCTGTGTTAATTAGAAACAGAAATTACATTGTCCTCCAAAAGCACCAAATACTATTCCCAATAATCAAGTAGATTTAATCCAGATTAAATAAACACAAAGAGGTACTTGTTTCAAAATATAGCAGCAAAAACACAAAATAAAAACTTTAGACAAATGTCTGGCAGGAAAACGATAACAAGATTTTGCAATCTGTTTTCAAATAAGTTATTTACAAAGCAAAGAAGAGAGAAGTAATAAACTTTACAACTCTCATAATAAATTGTTGCTCTCTTTGAATTCACTTTTCCCCCTTGGTGCATCAGATCCACCTCAGTGTGTGACATGTCTTTTCCCCATGCACCTAGTGTCTTATTCCCATTAAATCAGTCTAGAGAAGACGTAAACCAATATGCCTTTTCTGCATAGTGGAAAAAGCAATATCCCCTGGGACTTGCTCTTAAAAGGCTACCTAGTTATTATTATTATTATTATGCTATAACTCTAATGCAAACTAAGTTCTAAATTTAAATGGAAGTATTTTCTTAATTATTTCTGATAATTAAACCCCATAATTAAACTACAAATATGTAGATGTCCTTATTCTTGCACATAAAATAGGCTATCCAGATCAGTTAAGATGAAATACAAGCATACAGTTTGGCATTTGAGTGTGTGGTCATGTTTGAAATTTCTGTTCTCACCCTCACCCATCAATGTGTCATATCAATTGATGTCGTCTTAATCTGCTGCGTTAGTTCTAGCATGTTGGTATATTTTGCAAGTTAGATTCAGCTCAGAATATGGAACGGTGGGAACAGGATGGGAATATTTATTTCAGATTCCTTGACCAAATGAAGTTGAAAATTGAAGAAAATGGCAGGAAGATTTGCTGACAGAAGTACTTTGTTCCTTTTAAGAAAATCAATTGTGCCTTCAGATAACATCATGAACACTGCACTAATGGAAGCAACTAGCAGAACCAAGCAATTAGAGCTGGAGGGCATTCTGTAGGGCTAGCACTTCAGGTCCACTGAAACACAAATGGCCCGATGGTGCTCATTCAGAGAGGAACATGACTTGAAAGTAATGATGAATCCTCCAGCTGAGCATTCAGTTTGCTGTTCATTTGGCTGCTGCGTGTATTGATGAGGTCTTTGAGAGTCTCAGTATGTAAAAGAAATATTTGTAATTTACTCCCAGGTCAGGCTAATTTACTAGCTGGATGGAAGTCCAGTCAATAGCCGATCAATTGAAAGCAGAGGTGGCTTTTGGGGTAGGCGAAGCAGGTGGACGCCTAGCGCCCCATGCTATAAGGGGCCTCGTTGCCTGCTTTCCCTATCCCAAAAGCCGCATCTGCCTTGGTCAGCAGCAGGAGGAGGAGCTGGGCTAAGGGGGCCAGGGCCATGGGGTGGGGAGCTGGGGCAAGAGGAAAGGCAGGGTAGTGAGGGGGGGCGGGGAGTGGGGCCACAGAGAGGGGCCCCCATGGGCCTGTGGGGGGCCCCACAGTGGGTCTTCGCCTAGGGCCCCCAATAGCCAATGGCCGCCTCTGATTGAAAGTAAATTATCTGAGGAAGTCTCTTTAGTTCCTATGTAATAACCCACTCCTGCTATCCCTTTTTGTTCTACAGTCAGCAGAATACAGCCCCCTTTTTTTTCTGTATAATACTGGATTGATGATAGCTTTGCAGAAAGAGAATGGAGGTTTGTTGATACCATAGCATATTGTTAATTTTATTTTTATTGTATATTGTATCCTCTAGTTTTTCTTCCATAAGCTATTATTTGACCAATATTTCCCTATAATTATCCTAATTTGCTTGAGAATGCAAATTCTCGTTCAATTTAGTTATTTGGACAGTGTTATCAGTTGTTTACAAACTCAGAATCTGAAACTAAAGAAAAATAATTCCAAAGGGGTAGCCGTGTTAGTCTATTGTAGATAGACAACAGAGTCTTGTGGCACTTTTAAAGACTAACAGATTTATTAATCGCATGAGCATTAATAAATCTGTTAGTCTTTAAAAGTGCCACAAGACTCTGTTGTCTAAAGAAAAATAAGTCACTCCAACTTTACCCCTCTCATAGCACATCTGGTGCAGATGACTTGAACTTTATAAAAAGCTGTTTATTTCAGATCTTACTGCAGCATACACTTCATACAGACTAAATTTTCAATGCACTGGGGTTGAATGCACAGTTCCATTTAACAGCCTTGGGATTTAAAGAGCTAAGTGTACCCACATAACCCTGAAATTTTACTCCTTTTAACATACATGGGTTTTGGTTTTTTTTAAATGTTGTTCTCTCACTTCCCTTTTGTCTTTGAACTATTGGTCTCTTTTCTCTTAGCCATTTGTTCCTGCACAGTCTAAGGGGAATAGTGGGAAAGGATTTTATTCCACTTCAGTAATTAATAATTAATGCTTGAGGCTTAACTAATAATTAAGGGCTCAAAAGCCTGGCCTTAAAGATAGCAAAGTCATTTAAAAACTGTTTTCAGCTCCCATTTTCAAATACATGAATCAGGTTTGCAGACCGTATTGCAGCATCCCCTGCTCATTAGGAGACAAAGGCTTTCTCTCTGTTGTTCAAACCAGGCTCTTCTGCAGAAGGAAGTCCATCAACTAATAAATCTTTTGTCAGAAAACTGCTCTGTGATGCATCTTTATAGTCTTTCATAGAGCTCTTGAATTTATCTTCTGAGTTATGGCTCTTTGGAGCAAGCATGCAGCAATCCCCTTTTAAGCTGATCATTTCCATTGCTTGTGGGAGAAATATAGCGTTATCACATAACACTGGTTATGATGTGGGCATTGAGGAATGGAATTCAAATGTTTTTGAAGTTTGGTATTATATTTGTTGTTTTTTTCTCAGGGAAGGAAAATTAATAAAGATTTTTGACAATATATAATTATGTCACTCCGTGTCTCAAAGTAGCATCCTGGAACCCCATATTCACCACTGTCATATAATCAGGGATTTTTTTGTGATGGTACTCTGGGGTACTGAGTACCAACCTCCTATTTTTTTTGATGATACTCAAGGGTACTGAGTACCTGCACCTTTTTTTCACAGCAATGTGGCCCAGGCTCCTGCTGCTCCCACCGGCTGCCCCTGGTCCCTGGCCGAGTACCAGCACCCACTGCATATAATTATGATATGTTTTGCACAACATTTTTTTGTGGAGGTATCATTTTAAAAGTCTTGATCTGTTGAACATTAATATCTTGTTGGATTGTGTGTGCTATCATTATATGTGAAGTTACGAAGCATTACTGTATGTGTCACTGAGGAATACCAAAAGAAACTACGCCACCTACTCAAGAAACTCCCCAAAGCAGCACAGGAACAAATCAAGACAGACACACCACCAGAACCGAGACCAGGGATATCCTATCTACTCCCAAAAATCCATAAAAAAGTAAACCTGGATGTCTCATCGTCTCAGGCATTGGCATGCTTACAACAGCTATGGCTATGTGGACTCTCTCCTTAGACCCTACGCTATCAACACTCCTAGCTATCTTTGAGACACTATGGACTTCCTGAGAAAAATCCAATCCATTGGTGAACTTCCAGAAAACACCATCCTGGCCATGATGAACACAGAGGCTCTTTACACCAACATCCCACACGTAGATGGATTACAAGCCATTAGAAGAACCATCCCACATGATGCCACAGCACACCTTGTGGCTGAACTTTAAGACTTTGTACTCACCCACAACCATTTCAGATTTGAAGATAATTTATACCTTCAAGTCAGCAGCACTGCCATGGGTACCTGCATGGCCCCAGAATATGCCAAATTTTTTATGGCCGACTTAGAACAACGCTTCCTCACGTCTCCTCCCAAAGCACCTCTCCTGTACTTACGCTACCCTGATGACATTTTCATCATCTGGACCCACTATAAGGATGTCCTTGAAGATTTCCACAGAGATTTCAACAATTTCCACTCCACAATCAAACTTGGTTTGGAACAATCCACACAGGAGATCCACTTCCTGGACACTATAGTGCAAATTAGTGATGGACACATAAAAAACACCCTATATCATAAGCCTATAGTTACCTACATCCCTCGAGCTTTCATTCAGGATACACCACACAATCCATAGTCTACAGCCAAGCACTAATGTATAACCGCATTTGCTCCGATCCTTCAGAGAGAGACAGACATCTTCAGGATCTCTATCAAGCATTCTTAAAACTACAATACCCACCTGCAGAAGTGAAGAAACAGATTGACAGAGTCATTTGAGTGCCCAGAAGTCAACTACTACAGGAGAAGCCCAAGAAAGAAAACAACAGAATGCCATTGGTCATCACCTTCAGTCCCAAGTCAGGCATCTACAATATATCTTCAAGGATCTTCAGCCTATTCTACAAGATGATCCCTTGCTCTCTCAAGTGTTGGGAGACAGACCTCTCCTCACTTACAGACAGCCCTCCAACCTCAAACAGATATTCACCAGCAACTACAAACCTAATAACGGAAACATTAAAGCAGGCACATATCCCTGCAACAAACCATATTGCCAACTTTGCTCACATATCTAAACAAGAGACACCATCATAGGACCTAATCAAGCCAGCTACTCCATCAAGGGCTTTTTCACCTGCTTGTCCACCAATATGATTTATGCCATCGTGTGCCAGAAATGCCACTCTGCCTTATGTATTGGACAAACAGGACAATTTCTGTGCAAAAGAATAAATGGACACAAGTCTGACATCAGAAATCACAACATTAAAAAACCAATAGGGGAAACATCTCCCTGCTCACTTCATTGATGACATGTTAATAGCTATGCTCAAACAAATGAATAACAAATTGCAGCTTCAAAGAGAATTCATGTGTAAATTTGACTAGGTTACCTTAGGGTTAAACAGGACTATGGATTTTTTTCTCATTACAACAGGTGATTTGACCTCACCTTCCTCTATATGCTGTTCCCCAGTGTTTGAATCTTAACATCCACTTTGATTTGCTGTTACAGCCTAACCTGATCCTATGTCTTAAACTTCCCTGCATTTATTTTCCTCCCATTCTGTAAGTTCCCCATCTTCAAAGCATCTGGCGAACTGAGAATTTCTCCCATAAAAGCTCAAGCAATAAATAAATCTGTTAGTCTTTAAAAGTGCCACAGGACTCCTTGTTTGTTTTGGTGAAATTTGTTGTGACGCTGTGAGACACACACAGCCAACCTTTCAGTTGAAACAAAGGACCAGCCAGACATGTGCTGATGACCCATTAAAGGGAATCCATTCTCGCAATGGCCAGAGGCTTCTCAGAGAGAGCATGTAGATAATGGAAGCTACCTATCCAATGAGAGGTGCTTGACCCCATATCACAGGCTGGAAGAAAGTATAAAAGAGGGGAAGTGACATTATCACTTGGTCCCCCACCCCCACCCCCTCTCAAGACCTGGAAGAAGGAAGTCTGGAAGAAAAAGATTTTGAAGTGAGGGAGTTTAGTCCCAGACTGGAGAAAAGGTACAGCTTGTGTATAGAGGAACAGCACCTGTTTGTATCATCTGTCAGGGTGAGTCACTGCTTGAGTCAAGTCCTGCTTAGTTTGTAGAACTTAAACTGCTAATTTATTTTTATTTCTTAAGTAACCAACTTTGATCTCTATGCTTGTTACTTATAATCACTTAAAATCTATCTTCCTTCTCTGAGCAGCCGCTCACATACATTCTATTGTAGGTGTGAACGTGTCGCGGTGCACAGTCTTCTGGAAAGCTTTTTGCCCTTAGCCTGTCCCTGTAGGCTCAGCAGCCACCACTCCCTGGAGTCTTGCACATGAGCTGCGATATATAGGTGCCGCTAACCCTACCTCCCCCCTTCAGTCCTTCTTTCCACCCGAGTGATGGTCCTGGAACTTCTTGCTTCTTGCAAATCGCAAGTGCCTGTTCCTTTCATTTGCTTGTTTGCTCCACGTTGCATAGTTTAGGCTTTAGTGTTTAATCTTAGTTCTTAGTGTAGTTAGTTTAGATCTTTCTGTAGTTAATAGACCTCTTCTATATTTTACCTACATATGCTGAAGATGAAGTGCTTGGGAAATCTCAGTTCCATTTACAAAGATTAGTGTGTGTCTACTCCATGCTGAGGGAGTGGCAAACTTAATGAACTCGCATTGATCATATTTCTCAGCAGTGCAAGGTGGTACAGTTTTGGGTGCAAGACTGGCAAGCCGGGGTGAAATGACTGGAGTCTCTCTGTTGGTTTGTGAGTGACTGGGAGATCATTCATGTAGCTTGGTTGGGTGTGTCCTTGCCTGTGGATGTCTGTGTAAGACAAATGCAGTGTCTATCAGAGGTTTGTATCTTGCCAGCAGCATCATAGTGTGAGAGGCTCCCCAGGTTGGTGTGACAGAGGACTCAGCAGTCCCACAGTCCAGATTGCACCCCGAGGACCATGTCACAATAACTTTTTATGCAGGCTTCTAATGAACAATGCATGGCTGCACAGTGCATGTACAGAAAGTATAGTCAGCAGGTGGCATCACAAGAGAATTGTGGGATTTGAAGTCCAAGCCTCCGGCTTAAAAAAAAATAAGTCTATGTATTCTATAAATAAAGATCAGCCCTGCATGCTCAGGCTTGAAGATTCTTATACAGTATAATTATCATACCCACAGTTCCGTAGACTCTTGCCTTCTTAAGCCAGAGGTACTTTTTTTATGTAGTTCATAGCCATATACACATACTAAAAGCGATGTATTTTTGCATGCAAAGGCACTACTAAAGACTGCCATGCTCCTTATTAAACCGACTTATGTCCTTGTAACTCCACTGTGCTTTGTTCTGTGTATCCATACATCTCTGTCTCTGAAAGCCTCTACCAGTTTAAATTGGGCTAAGATAATATGTCAGTAAAAAGCTAACCTTTTATTTCTGATTATTAAACTTTCAGTTTTGAGTCTCAGATTGAGACCACACTATGACTTGCACAATTCTTCATCCCTTTACTAAAACATCTAGGAAAGTCGTTCACTGAGGTTTCTATAATATGAAAGAACTGTGAGTGATATAAGAATGCAGTCTAATTGCATGTCCTTTAGGAGCTTTCTTGCAAGTAAGACACTGTTTTCTATGAGTTTTAGTGTGTGTGTGTGTGTGTGTGTGTGTGTGTGTGTGTGTGTGTGTGAGAGATGAATCAAGATCAGTCAGTTTCACTCACTTTCTGGTTGCAGGTGTGTCAAGACTATGTTAAATTTTGTGCAAAGTATGTCATGTCAGGTATCAGTGGAAACATCAAAATCTGCTGAACATAATTGTCCTGGTAAATGTATCCGTATTGCTCCAGAGGGGTAGCCATGTTAATCTAGTTCAGTAAAACAAAGAAGGAGTTCTGTGGTGGCACTTTTAAAGACTGGTGAATTTGGATGGTGCAGGCTGTGTGAACAGGACAGGAATGGATGTTCTGACTGCAAAACAGTGTAAAAGACACATCAGACTAAAGAGCTAAGGGAACAGCACTGTTCAGAGTCCAGATTGTACTCTGGAGAATGTCACAGCATGTTTTTATTAATGTCTTTGTTTGATTTGCCTATATACAGTGATGGAATTGCTATGAAAGCACAGACAAATTGGGTTTGGAAAACACTAGTTTCTACAAAATTTAAATTTAGAGCATTGCATAATGAGATGAGCTCCAGAGGGGTGAGATGAGAGGAGTAAGATTTGTTTGTTACAAAACACTTTACTGATCACTAGTAAAAAAAATTCCAACAATGTCCATGTTTTAATGTTGAAAATGGTTGGTACAAAACACACTTTAGATGTAAATATACAGTGTAAAGCACACCAGGTGCAAGATGTAATTCATGCAGAGATAGTCTAAGGGACAGAGTTTTTCTATTGACTGACTAGCTGATAAAATATGCTAGTTGCTGTATCTGCTTTCGAACTATCCTAGAGAGATGGGTATTGACATTGTTTCAGGTTTGTGGACACTCAC
Source organism: Pelusios castaneus (assembly GCA_007922175.1). Taxonomy (NCBI): domain Eukaryota; kingdom Metazoa; phylum Chordata; order Testudines; family Pelomedusidae; genus Pelusios; species Pelusios castaneus. The sequence continues at coordinate 10,587,880 of ML685776.1, forward strand.
TGTGTGAACTTTTCTATTGCAAAGAAACCCCCCCCACAACTTTTGTCATTAAAATGTTCCAGTTTCACAAATGTTCCAGTTAATCAGCCCCAAATGCCTCTTTTATATTGTTTTTCATTTTGTTTGTTAAACTTGAAAATAACACATGGGTCTTCATGATATTTTACCGATTTCGCAACTAAGAATTGAATAATAATAGCTTGTTACTCTTTGGAGGGAACTAGTTGTGAGGGGGAAAGACTATCATTGAGAGGTCACAGCCCTCAGTGTACTAATGATAATCAGTAACTTTCCTACAGTGTTTTTTGAATTTTCAAAGCGCTGAGGGGGAGGGAGCGGGACTGAAAGGAATTCAGTCAGTAAAACTGCTCAAATATGGTGAGAGACACTTTGCTTTGAATTCACTTAGCTTTTTAAGTTAGGTGGTAGTTGCATTTTACTTTTATTTTCTTGTAACCAGTTCTGA